>JASVER010000081.1:2452059-2905469 GCA_030449065.1 Oceanodroma leucorhoa
TCTCTTTCTCTCTTTTCCTCTCTCTTTTCCTCTCTCTTTTCTTCTCTCTTCTCTCTTTTCTTTTCTTTTTAATTTTTTAAACTGCTATAGTCACAACAGTTGCATGGCATATAACAGTTCTCTGCAAGTGTTGCAGTTGTGTTTCACTGTGGTTAATCAGATGGCATTTTTTCTCTTCCCTGATCCTGTAGAAACACATCCAGGATGAAAACAGTCCTCTAATTTGAGACTAGTAAAACAAAACAACTTCTCTCCAAATCCACTCTTCAATGAAACTTTGTAGCTTTGAGTTTAAAAAAAAAAGCTCATGTGAACCTTAATTTATCATATATGATTAAATTCCAGATCCAAATGCAAGTCTTTCAGTTTTCTGGTAGATTTCTTTGTGAAACAGAGAAGGTTTAAAACACAAAGTTGATTTCTACATCTCAATTTCCTTTTGGAAATCCTCCCTGAGTTTCAGGAAATAGAAATTTTTCCTTTGTAATTTTCATTTTTCTCCGTAAAAAATTTTGATTTGGAAAAATATATTGCTTCTTTTGGAGGAAAAATTAGAAAGTACATTTCTGGAACTAGATACAACATTTAAAAATTAGTTAGTAATACTTTGTTGATATTTCTTCAGAGTATAACCACTTCTGGCTTTCAGGAAAGCTCTCTAGGCTACGGTTGTCTGAATCCTAATGTTACGAGCTTTTCCAGATTTATGATGATTAATGTCCATAGACATGGGAAAAAAAGTCATGTCTGCTTGAGTATCTTAAAATTTGAAAAAGAGGGTGGGTGGGAATTATCACATTGTCACTTTTCTGTGATGTTCCCAATCACTTTTAAATTATTTGTGACATTATATTTATTTCAGAATAAAAGCTTAGCTGCTTATACTGAAGAAGTCTGCATCTCAGTAACTCAGGCAAAACACAGAGCTGATTTTAATTAAACTTTTACATGGTTTGATTCCAAAAATCCTGGATGTGTGTTTGCCACTAAATATTAGGAATTTGGAAATGAATGCGGAGGGTCTGTAGAAAAAAAATTTCAGTGGGTAGGAAGACATTGACTGACTATTCCTGATTAGATTAACACTGCATTTGCTAACAATTTTGCATCTATGAAATTGAGAACTGACCATGCCTTGTCTTACTGTAACATGGGACAAATTTGAAAAATGTTGGCATGTGATGCCAATAAGGCAGAACCTCTGACGTTGGGAAAAAGGTAGCTGATGGACTTCTTTTTAATTGGTAATCAAAGTATTTTTCCCTCTAGATCTCTCTATCTCCTTAGAAATGCAAGAGTCAGGAATTCTCTGCAAAAGCACTATTTCAGCTTGTGCATGCACATTATACAATAGTCTGCAAAGAAGGGGCTGGAAGCGCCTGATATATCCACAAGAAGCCTCTTGTTTCAGCTACTTCATTCAGAAGGATAATGTCAGGCTGGGAGGTGAGATGCTAAATCTGAAGGTATAACATTCCTTACAAAGCCAAGGACTTCATTGTTGTAAAAAGAGTTTCTTGCTTGAGATGAGATTGTCAGAAAGGAGGCAATGTCAAGATAAAACCATGCTGATGAAAAACTCGACTAGAGTACTGGCGTTGCTGTCTCTTAGCACACATCCAGAAGGTGGGAACTTTGTGCCAAGCATTAAAATGGACAGTCCGATAAATCAACAAGCAAGAAGTTTTCCCTTCACGCTTTTTGTGGAATTTACCACAAAATTGCCCTAATCTGGGCAAAACTAAGGACAGCACTCATCTTGCTGGGCTATCTCCAACAGCACTGCTGTTTTCACTAGGTACTCTAAAAGTATACAACCTTAGAAATCGCGTGTTTCACATTTTATTAACTGGAAAGAGAGTAGCAGTAATACACTCCACTGAAATGTTGTCCGTTCTGAAATTGCAGATAACCCTTCTCAGTCTAGGACAATGCATTATTATTATTATCATCAGGAAAGACTCTCAATCACTGGTGTTGTTTTCCAAACATAGAAAAAAACCAATATTCGCAGATCTAGATATTTTTTCTGTTTCTTAGAAGGCAGTAAATTACATGTTACTCAGCTTTTTTTATATCCTTTGTAGAGAAAGACTCATCCTCTTTTAAGTTCAAGTGAATTATTTTTAAATATCTGAAAAATTATGGTGTTTTACAGCCATCTGATAGTTACATAGAGGACTTACTTTTAAATTTACTCAGTTTACTGTTTTTTCAGCATTTCTAAGATGAGCTTTGGTTTCAGCAAATCTTTTTCCTTTTCCTTTTGGAAGATGGAGAAACGTTATTGTCTAGCAGTATATCTGCAGACTTGAGAATAGCTGGGAATGCTGACTATTTTGTTATCACTGTGAAGTTTATCACTTGGTTAACTACACTTATGTTTCAAGATGGTAACAGTCTGATCCCAAAATCGAAGGTCTTCCTACTTCAGAATGGTCTCAGAATTTTTATTCTGTGTTATTGAAAGTAGCTCATAAGCCAGAAAGGAGATTTTTTACGTCAGATTTTCAAAGGAAATATTCAGCTTGTATTCAAGAGCAGGTATGTGTGAAACATCTCACACAAACTTGCATATTACTATTTCTCATTTAATAAGGTCTCCATCTCACATACTGAAGTCTTAGCATTCCCGCTATAAATGCAAGAAGACAGGTAGTCTCTCATAACTTAATTAATAGAATACAGACAAAACAGTGTTTTTATTTTCATTTTATATAATGATTCATCCAAAAAGAAGAAGAAATAGTACCAAAGACCTGGGAGTTAAAATCAGTTCTTTGAGACTCATCACTATCTTAATTTCTAAAACAATAGCTTGTATTTGGACCATTTCAATAAGCATAGATTTTTACAGGGTAGACTAGATTGCTAAGTGTTTCACAGTGTCAGCTATTGTGAATATTGTTGGTTCAATATTGTAAATTAGACTGCAATATTGTACGAAAGATTTATACAGTCAACCTAAAGCTTCATTACTGTGTTATTGCCTTTGTGGCCAGCAACAGAGCCAGTGAGAGACTTTCTAGCAATTGTGATTCCGGGAAGGTATGTACATACCAGAACATTTGTCCTGATGTGCACCAGTGGTGACTTGCAGGCCTTCATGTTCTTATATAGAAAAATAATCTCATTTTCCCCTTTACATGTAGAGGTAGTGCATGAATATGTAAGTAAAACAATAAACTAGAAGAGACGAATGAATTTGGAAATGGAAACAAGGAAAAACTGCATAATGTTTGTGCTGTGTGAAAAGGGATTTTAAAAAATCTGCCATGCTTTGCAGAAACACTACTTTTCCCAGTTCTTGGAAAAACATAAATATTTTATACTTTGAGTATATTTATAAATAATCTATAACTGTCTTATAAATTATTACTAATTCTTTTTATGAAGAGCTAAACATGAGTTACCCATTTTTTTATAGACCAACAAGTGAATAAAATGCTTCATTTACTACAAAATGCATTTAGTACTGATGTTTTTAAGTGTGCTTATAAAAGTAACTGGGATATATGAGTATGTGGTGTACTATTTCTAAGTTCACCCCTGAGATCAGCGCAAATAAAACCGAGAGGCTCTAGTTCACTACCCCTGACAGAAATGTTTCTAATTTCTGCATCTTAACACTGGGTGGTGGTAGGTGCGTCTGAGCTGATTTCCTACTGGCCACCTCAGCTCCTTCATCAGGTCAGACATGTTGGTGTGGGTTTCCCTACATGCATTTTCTTTTTCTACTTGGGAATTTTGGCTGAAGAATTCGGTAATTATTTGGATTTGTTTGGGATTTTGGGGCCCGTGGCTGTCCCACTGGAGGAGTTACTGCACAGCGGTTGGCACGGAAATAGCGTACAGCTGGAAACCTATGTCACATGTCCCACACAACATGCAGCTGTAGAGCAAGTTCTCCAGAAGCTGGATGCAATGGAAGAACTTAAGGCTCACGGTGCACATAAGACAGTCACTGTGGACATACCCAGTGAGTCCAAACTGTCCCAAAGGGTGGGGAGAGTAAGCTCCACGAACCTACACACAGTGCATGTGCAGTCAGCCTGACATCTCAAAGTCTTTTCTTAATGAGGCACACACTGCTCATCTGTGCAGTGTGGAAACAGGACTCTCACCCTTCCTAGAAATCCTGAACCTACCGCAGGCATGTACAGGGATGTATAAGGCAACACTGAGCTGGAATGGCTCATCAGTTCTTCATGAAAGCAGGTATATTTGCATGATCAAGGGGCCCCTACAGTTTTGCACAGCACCACTCTCCAGGTCCACAGGTTACTAAACTTTCCTGGACCTAGATATACTGCACACAGTGGGGTACATAAATAGCAGGTTTCTCCACTGGCCGTCATATCACAGGTTGTCACGTGCTTATCTGAGATAATGAGATAATCGACTTTTATCAGTAGAAAGTTTCTATGACAGGCTTTAGATTTGTTTCAGACCTCTAGCTTGTGTATGTACTGCAAAAGGTCTACCGTTTGTGGGCAACAGCTACCTTTCTATCTGCAAAATTCTTCTAGGACAATGGCTTTTACAAGGGGTAAACTCAATGCTCTCTTACTGGCTGACAAATACGGTCATAAAATAGAAGTCCAAAAATATAAATCAACAGATATATATATGTTAGTGTGCCTGCAAGTGTTTGCAGCTGCACAGTGCACTCAAAGGCATGTATATAGACCATTTTGCACAGGTTGTTTAGCACAAATGCCCCATAGGTTTCCTGAAAGTGAAGCCTTTATAGCCTTTCATGTGCAGAAGTAAAATTAATTTGCATGCAAAGCCAGATAATTTTAACCTTTTCCTGTCACATACAATTTTATATAATGAGGACCTCTGTTTCTTCTAGATTTTTCTGCCTTCCTGGTCTGCTTTATGGAGAAAATTTTAGTTTTTTTTTTTTAATGTTGTTCCAACTAATGGAGAATGCTCCTTTATTATAAGGAATAAATCCCCAGGTTTTCCCAAAGATATTAAGAAAAAAATCTCTCTGACCTTTGCTCTTTTAACTAAGTGCCCGTTAATCTGGACCACAGCTTCCTTTGCACATATGACTTCAGGAACTTTGTGCTCTCTGTACCTCTGGAGTTAAAAACTCCCTGAGCTCCAGGGCTGTTTCACAAGCCGTGTACTGGTGCCTCTCTCTTCCCTGACAAATTGCTGCTCTTGCTAGCCAGCAAGTACTTGTGTTGCTCTGAGGTTTGACCCAATCCCACCCTTGGCTGCAGCCTAATCTATCATTAAGGGCCCAGTCTGTGGTGGATAGCTGGTTTAAGTGTTAGTCAACTGTAGTGATAAATGTAAAGGCAAATGGCCAGCAAGGTAAAACAAGTAGGAACACGTTTTCTTTTAGCATACTGAAGGTAATTGTCTATCCTCTTGCAGACATGATAACCCTCATATACATTCAAATAGAACTGTATGATATGATGATCATAACAAGAAACTTCAATACGAGTTTTTAAAATGGCAAGAAACTTCATAAATACAAGKTTTTAGTAACTTGGCCTTGAAGTAAAACTTAGGTTCAGAGGCTTATTTAATCTTAACACAAATGCACTCTGAACGCATTTACTACAACTCTATTACCAATAGGTATCTTGATACTCACTTTACTTTGGTAAATTCTAACCAGTATATCTTGGTTTGATTTTCTTTGATTGTTAAAAATGTTTTGGATGTGTAACAATTGAAACAAAACCACGCTGCATTTGAATGCCATGTGGATGAATATCTACTAAATCAAAATGAAGAATGAATAAAAAGTTCATGAAATTAAAAATTTATACATGTGATTCTACTAACTAGGAATAGAAACACCAAAACCGCCCTGCACATGTGGGCCTCTAATCCCAAAGCAAGTGCCAGTGTAACAAATCCTTAATTGTATCAAACAGATGACATGTTTCCCAGGTACAGGCTATTTATTCAACAGATGAGGTTATAGTTCATGACTTTTTAATGCAAGGATTGTTTATTGGTGGCATTTAGTGGAAAATCGCATTTAACTGTCAATGGAAGACTGATAAAGTGTTGTGAAGCTCAACAAAAATGTTCATTGTGCTTACAAGCTCTTTGGCAGTTATGAACTACATTTTGATCAAATCTGATCTTAGTTTTAACCTAAATATGAGAGATGAACCAAGATTTTTGAGTGGAAATCAGAAACAGGCAAAATAGCATTTCCTTCTGAGTTTTTTGCAGAGTTTGAGGCTTATGGTGTCTTGAAACTGAAGTTGGAACTTGGGGGTTCTGGGAACTTAAAGAAAACCAAAGAAAGTCCTTAGCTCAAGAAGTCTGTCTTAAAAGTCCAACTTCCAGGCCATTGCTATATTTCATGGGGCTAGCAGAGTATGCAGCAGTGTGTTGCATCAGCAAAGGCTGAAGGAAACACACCACAAAAAAACCTGTGGCTTTCAAAAGCATATTGGTCCAAGTGTTGCGTGGCACTTGGATATCCTAGTGAGAGGTACTTACGCAGAATGGGTAAACAATTAAATATGCTCTGGAATTTTAATAAGCGAAAGTCCACCCAGCGTAAGCTTAAAAGTTTGAGGAAAGTAATTTTTAATTTTTGAACTAATATTTGCCTTACAGTAATACAGAGTCAACAGATATTGGAGTGTGTCTAACCATAGGGTGAGTGCTGCTTAAATAGATTTAAAATGGTATTGATTTACAACAGTCTTTAAAAAGTTTGCCCACACAAATGTGTCTGCTTCACCTCTGGACATCTATGTGGTACTGCCTATGGTCCCAACTGCCTCAGAAAGGCTAAGTGGTAACAGAGAACATCATGAAATAATCCAGATCCTTCCTATTAGGTTACACTGAAATACCATTACAGCTTGTTTTTTTTCAGGCTATTGTTTTCAGCCTTCAGGCCTTTTTGGAAACACCTCCTGATGCATATGAAACAAATTTGGCTACAATATCAACATCAAGAGCAAATAGATAAGATCACCTGCACACACAATAGATCTGCTTCCCCCAGCTCTGCAAATCACAGCTGCAGCGTGCTTACCACCAGAACAATTACATTATTAACTACTAAGTGAACATGACTGGAAAAAAGGGAACATAGCTTGTCTTCACAGGATGATGGAGAGGGATGCTGGGTCTTATTACACAGAGAGACAGGAACATCCCCAGATGCCACAACCAGCTCAAACTTAGTTTAACATAGCTGCACTTCTTGAAGTCAGCTCTCCCTTTTCCACACCCCTTATCTTCAATATCTTCCCCAGAGCAGAACCAGTTACTACTTATTCCAGATATGGCAAAGATGAGACAGATATTTCTTTTAATCCTTGAAAGGACTGTTCAGTAATAGGAGCAGAGAAACTTACAGATTTTTAAAAATAAAATGAGCCCCAACTCATTCTACCCTCTTCTGAACAACTTTAACAATTTTCTATTTTCATAAATTAAGTGGAGCTTCCACTTGTTTGGAGACTCATTACATGCCCTGTGTCTAGAGAAATTGAAGTGGCCTGGTAAGCCAATACAACAAATTCTAAGAATATTTGCTGTCTTTCTCAAATTCACAGAACTAAAGGATTATATATGACAGAATGACACAGAACCACTACTAATAAAGGAAAGCTCACAACCATTGGACTTACTTTTGCTTTTCAATTTATTTTTTGATTTTTCTTCTGCCATAGGCTCATTGACTCTCATTTGCTATAATTTCCTTTCTCTTTTTCATGCTTCCCAACCACATTTTAAAATTACTATTATGAATTTTATTTTGTTCAGTTTTATTGTTTCCTTTGTAGTTTACATTCATTCTTGTTCCTCTTGTTATAATCACTTCCACCCTGTGTTCTCATCATTCTAATTTCCTTTTTGGTATCCCAATCACTTTCACTTCCCCTCTGTCTCCTTGTGTCTGATCCATAATCGTCTTTTACCTCCTCTATTTTTAATTCTCCTTTTTACTAAGTACGATTGCATTTCATTTGTCCCAGCCTGTTCTCCTTTCTCTTCTGCCTCATCTCAGTACTTTCACTCTCATTTTTATTTGTTCAGTGCTCCTTCCTCATCTGTCTAAATCTACCTAGTGATGTATCTGCCATCCTACCGGATGTGGCATTGACAGACAAATCTGTGCATCTGACACCTGGACCATATTTTCATTTAATATTGGACAGAAGCTAAAAACTTTTCCAAAGGACATCAAGGACAGTAACAAGAAAAACTAACGAAAAATTTGTGATACCTTCTTTTGATTTTCATACCTGTCTTTGCAAAAGGACAAAGTTTAGAGAGTCCTCAGAACAAGCATGACATGGGAAGAGTCTACGTAAGACTAAACCCTGGGATTTGTGAGCCTCACAAACCAGTAACAACCCACTTGGTTACTTTCTACAGGATGGCAATATATTGTTCAAAGCTGGCACTTCAGGTTCAAAGACATGCACACAAGAACTTTAATAGATTTCAATCAAAACTTACCCTATCTTCCTAGCAGTCAACTGTTTATTAGGCCAGTACTACAGGACCTAACTGGTTTCGCTCTTCTTGGAGCTCATCAGCTGTAGGTAACGGCCTAAGAGACTCAGGAGCAACTACAATTTCAGTAATTTTCACATTCTGTCTAATCTTCCTTGGTACTTTCCCTGATTCCCTTTGGATGTGAACACTACCACATATTGTAGCTAGCACTTTAGAAAGTTATCACAGTAACAAAACCAACTTTTACACTGCTTCGAATTATGTATTGAGGAGCTTTTCCTTGTCATACTTTGCATATTTGTCAGCATATTGAACACTATATAATCTCAGACAATTACCCCTCCTTTCTCACCTGTTCTAGAAAACTACAACAGGTGAGATACAAAACAGCAGAAATTTTGCTAAAAAGTATTCGCCCTAAAATAATCTCTGTTTCATAGTTTAATGGCTTTGTTCTGATTTTTATTGTGAATTCAATAAATCTAAAATGTCTAAACATTATAGATCTGAAATGACCTGTGCTCTTTTCTTTATATCAACCATTGAAAACACATATGTTTTCAACAAACTCATCCGTTGAAATTCAAGTCCATGAGAGGAATTTATGGATCCACTTGCACTAAATCAATTGTGTATTTATCTGTCCTTCAAGAACAATTTTTAACCTGCATGTGCTTTCTTAGCCCTTTCTGAGATGTCTCCAGTGTCTGATCCACCAACATCATGACACTTTTGATGAAAAAGGCCCAAGTTTCTGATCTCTAACAAAATCTGAAATGAGTCAAGCTTCAAACAGTTCTGAGTTTTACTCAAACTTCACGGAAGTCAAACTTGCAGCAGGCTTCCTCTCCTAGAAAGAAGTCTGTACCTACATCTTCCCAGCTATGTAGTTATGAAAATGCATCTAGGGCTGCACAAAATATGAAGGGAAAATTCTGAAACAAATGAGAATTCCAATGCATTTGATGATGGTGCAATGGTCAAAGAAGATGCCAGTGATGACAGTTGAACGTCCCATTGCCTTCCCAGCCCCCTTCATATATTCTCAGGCATAGGATGACAAAGGGAAGTCCACGGGTCACATGAACAGATACTGTCGGCATAATACCCTGTCCAAATTACCTTCTCTACCCAATCAACTCACCCAACTTTATCCATCAATTCCTTACTCAGAGGTAACTTTTTCTCATAGGCCTACCAAAACTCAACCACATTCACCAACTCTATAAAGAAGAAGGATTAAATACAAGGACACAGGTACCAATGCCTGTGGTCTGTCTGTTTTCAAACAGCATACCATAGAGGTAGAGCAAACCTCCAGTACCAAACAGCATGTTTAAAATAAGAACAATTGCAGATTGATAATGGATAGTAATATTCCACATGAAACTCTATGTGGTCTAGGAGGCAATTCTCCCAGAAATGTACTAATCAAAAGAAGAGTAAAAGTATCACAAGGTGGACCTACACAACTTAAGGATTTTGTGTGGAAATCTTTCTAAGGAATACCAACATGCTTCAGTGCGTGGAACTGATTGAGCAGTGCAGGCTGATTCTTGGGCAAAATACACAGAGGTTTGTTTGGGGCTTTTTTCCCTTTTTTTGAGGGAAATAAAAGCCACAACACTGAGAAGTCTAGAGTTTCTAGGAAAGAGGACAAGGCACCAGCCCTTAATAAAACTATGGTATGGAAATGTATTTTTTCCTATTGTTTTCACATGGTACAGGGAAGATGAAGCACAATGTAGATAACACTTGAGGTGTTAGCATTGCAGCAGGAGAGTGGGAGTTGAAAAGTAATGTTGGGGCTCACTATACACATCTGTTTTGGCAACTTTAACATAAATGGACATTTAGCTTTAACATAAATGTACACCTTGTTCTTCAAAGCCTTGTGACACAGTCCGCCTATTCCAGAAGGGTCGCCAGCTGCATGCAGATGAATCCCTTCTGATCTATAGCCCCCATTTGGCTTTGAAGAAGAAATAATTTTGTCTATTTTCTGGATCTGTAAGCTTCAAAAAGGCTAAAAGAGTGTGTTTGTTAAAGGAGTTTATAAAAGATAGAAAATAAACCAAACTACTCAAAACATTCAGATTTTTTGAAGAAGCCTACTTGCAATTAAACATGCATTGCCTTTATGTCTTCCGGCTTAACATTCTGATTTCAAATATGTCTTTGGTTACATATCTTTATTTTTATCTTATTTTTGGCTCTTCTGGAAGAAGAATTGTTAAAAATCTCAAAAAGGGATTTGTTTTTTCTGCATAACTGTTCCTGAAGAAGGTGATAGCAAGTTTTATGAAGAATAAAGTTTTCATAGTGAAAAAAGTCTTCCCCCCTCATCAGCAAAGTGACATTATATATCCTTGTTATCTTCATTCCTCATGATAGTGAAGTCCTTTTGCCTCATCACTACTCTTTCCTTCTCTGAGCTTATGTCTCATACTATAAAATGGCAGAAATCTAAGTAGTCCAAGCTGACAAGTAAAAGAGCCTCTTTTAAATCATTAGAGCAAACATCAGATCTTTTTACATTTTAATCCATAATGGTAGCTGTTAACCCCAATTTGAATACCACTGCCTCACTGGTTGGACTTCACCTATTTCCAAAGCAAATTTTAAGGATGTAAAATCTCTGTCAGATAGTTAAAGAGAATAGAAAATTATGGCAGTATTCTGACCAAGATTTAAATCTTTTGGTAGATGAGGCTTTCAATATAAGAAAGATGTCTGGATTTAAAAGAAAAATATCATTAGCACGTGACGAATGTTTTCAAGGTCATTTGTTAGATTTGCAAATATCTCACAAAAGCTTCTTCTGCCTTTCTAACCACTACTGAAAGCACATTACTCCTTTCTAACACATGCCAAACACAAATTTTATTAGTGATACGTATGTGCTGATACACGCAAGACAAAGAAAATGATTGGATGTTTCCCAAAATAGTTATGCATACACAAGAACATGCTGTTAAGTGCGTGCTACGCTATACTATGCTATACATCGCGTTGCGTTCAGATTCTGATTCTGCTGACAGATAATTATACTTGTTCTTCTAAAGAAAAACTTACAACATTCCTAATTAATTCACCACCTCTTTCATTCAAATTAAAAAATTATATATAGACTATGTGCAATCATCTTATGTATATAAATAATTTGTGTCCTTGTCTTTCTCCACTGCTCCAGTGAGATCATTCGTATGATGGAAAGTAGGCATTTGTGATGGAAGTGCTTGGCTATCATGCTGTAAGCTCTCTAAGGATTTGAGAATATTTCAGTTAGTAGTAACAATTCAGTTAATAGCAACAACCATACCACATGAACTGAGGGCCTTAATGGAAACAGGAGGAATGAACTGCATATTATAAAAATGCAAACATGAGTGCAGAACCAAAAGGTGGAAACTTTGGGTAGGATTTTTGAAGATTCTGTAAGTACTGGTAAAGGGTCTTTTTAATGTAATATGAAGTAATTCTAGACCACACTTGTTAATGAGAAAGTATTGTTCTGGCTAATCACGAAATGGGTGAAGCCCACAACATGTCAACCTATTGGAGTGACTTTGCCTGAAAGTGATTAACAGTCGTCAGATCAGATCTGTTAGCTGAGTTGCTACATTGGCAATTATTCTAATCTAACCGTCTGTGGAGTGGCAGAAATGAATGTTTTCTGACTTCGAACTTCCAACGCACATTTTGTAGACAGATTTCTTTTGTCTTTTGTGTTTCTCATTGCAGGCAAGACTGATGTACCTATTGTGTTACTCAGCAATGTTCTGCAGAAGTAGTGATGATGTACATCTTAGCAAATGACTGGGCCATTCTAACACACTTCACAGAAATGCTTTGTTAATGTCTACGAATGTCATAATTAGAGAATTTGCAATAGGTCATGTCTAGTAATTAGACACTTCATTTCCTTCCTTTCTCTGTTTATAGATTACATGATCTGTTTGGTGATACATTAAGTAAGTACTCTTTCTGTACTGGCCACTAGTATTTTCCTAGGATGGGAAAAAAAAGACTAGCTGCACTTTAACATCTTGCAGGATCATAAGATATTAATTGATTCCTAATCCAATGCCAATACCAGTTTTCTGGTTAAAATTGTTCTACCTCTTTTATTTTAAACAGTTTCCTTTGAAACATTTCTCTGCACCATTGTGACCCATTGGAAAGAAGGTGTACAATATTTGGGAAAAAGCAGCTGCAAAGGGAATGAAAAATATACAACATGCAGAAGACTGCCCAGGCATCAGGGAGAGGAGGAAATGTATTGTGTATGGGATTCCAGAAAAGAAAAGAAATTCTCAACATTTTAGAGGATATGTTGATCCCTATTCCTTCTGAATAAAATTGAGTGTTGAAACATAAGACTTTAGAATGACTTTAATCAAGGAATACTGTAGATGAGAGCAGCTTGAAGGATGCACAAGAATTTTAGAAAAAGAATAATTAAACGCTAGGTCTACAGTATCATGGCAGACTATCTCTTGAGGATGAATGCCTAATAACTTTTAGTTATCCTTATAAAGATAGTCACTTAGACCACATTTTTTTAAACTGAAAGTTATTTTAGGGCTCAAAGACAATAAGGACTTGTGTGATTTTTGGGAAAATGAAGTCCAAACTTGAAAAATCCTGCATAAATTGCAATTTTTCTGTGTTCATTCCTGGAAAAGGATTCCAACAAGGTAAGTTACTTGATTGTTCAGAGTAAAACTTGTAGCTTTTGTTCTAATCAGACAACTAGATCCTTATGTCATGGACCTGGGGTTACAGTGGATGCCAATCTGAATGTGATC
This sequence comes from Oceanodroma leucorhoa, assembly GCA_030449065.1. Taxonomy (NCBI): domain Eukaryota; kingdom Metazoa; phylum Chordata; class Aves; order Procellariiformes; genus Oceanodroma; species Oceanodroma leucorhoa. The sequence goes on from JASVER010000081.1 coordinate 2,465,340, forward strand.
CAACAGCATGCTCTCAGTCCACATAAACTGTGCACTTGTGCTACATTAAAGTGTGTCAAGTGTGAGTTTTGATCCCACCCCCACTCTGTTTATCACTAGTGGGGCTGCATCTGAAGTACTGGCTTCAGGTTTGGGCTGTCCACTTCAAGAAGGATGAGGAGAAACTGGCGAGCATCCAGAGAAAAGCTGCTAAGGCATATAGTGGCCTAGAGCATATGTCTGAAGAGAAGAGTTTGAGACAGCAGGACTTGTTTAACCTTTTGAGAAGAAGTCTAAGGAGTAATCTAATATCTGCCTACAACTATCTGCAGGGGTGTTAAAAAGGTGTTAGAGCCATGCTCTTCTTGCTACGGCCAGGCGCTATGAAGGGAAAATGGCCACAATAGCAGTTTGGGGGCTCCAGATCAGACACTGACGATGCCATGCGGAAAGCTTCCAAACATTTTGCTAGAGCCCATATAGATGGCTGGAGGTTTTCAGACTTGCCTAAACAAAGCTATGGACAAGCTTATGTAGCATTGTCAATAGTCCACTTTGAGAGGAGACTCAAACTAGCGACCTTCAGAGGTCTGTTCCAGCCCATATGAAACCTATCATTCTGTGAACAGCTGTGAACCTTCTTGTGTTCAAGGCAGTGAGACAGAGTTTAGTATTATGAGCACTTCCAGGAGCAGTGATTCAGAGATCAGTAAACTGGCAGCAGTAAATTATGTCAGCCTGACGTGCTGTAGATCCCTGCATGCCAAGAAAGGGTATAAGCACAGCATCACAGCTGGAAACACAGCTGCAGTCCACTTACTGTGTCTCTGAAAAATCACACCTTTTGAGCTGGGCCATTTTATTGCATTTAAAATCTCTGTACTTCTGTCATGAAAACTTTCCGCTCATTAATGCACTATTTTTGGAATAGGGTGAACTAAAATTGCTTTAACTCCATATTTTACTGTAAAAATTTTTACATGAGCTGTCAAATTATCCATGCAATGCTGTACAAATAAACCATATGGCCGGGATGGCCACAAAGATATTTTTCCTTCCTTCCAGAGCATAACTTAAGGTGAAGTTTCCCCTTGTGAATAGTGTGTGATCCCAAACATCCGGGAGAGTTATCACGGCACTGGAGAAAGATACAGTTGAAGCAAAAGAAAATGAATAAGAAGAAATGACAAACCTAGCATGTAAAAGTCAGGCAGGCGTAAAATAAAAATTAAAATCTGCTTTCAGCACTAATGTCCAGGGACAGGCTGTGAAATAAGAAGTTACCAACTGCTTATTAGTTCCTAAATCTGTACTGTTGTCTAGCCCTCAGTTCTATTGTGTAGTGATTAACTAAAAATTGCACCTTTTCCTGACTCTCCAGAAAACAGGAGTCTGTTGCTGTCAGTGTTTTTCCCCACTCCACATGCTTACTACTGGAAAATGGTAAGGACACACATGCATGGCTGCACACACTCCCATTTGGATGAAGACCCCTTTGCAGTGCCCCTGACCGCACAGGGCCGAGGATCTCCATTGGTTTGCTAGGAATAAGGATGAGGAAAGGCATCAGAAAGTGGCCATCTGTTTGGCTGACCCAACAGGGCAGGTGGTCCTACTCTCATCCATATGGTCACCTTTCTATTAACCAGAGGCTGGGCAGGACTCAGTCACCTTCTTTTAAAACAAAGGAAAACAAGACATGGCAGAAACATTCTGGATGTCACTGGACCAAAACATACAAATCTTACCAGCAACCTTCCTTCTTAACAGTTCTCTCACATTTCTATTTTGAAGAAGTGTTGTGAGACCCAAGTGTTTTTGTGTTTATAAGGGAGACAGATTTTGGAGAGTGAGGTTAAATGATAGAGAGACCGTCACAGAGAAAAGGGAAGAGAAAAGGAAGATACGTACTCCTGGGGGGTGGTGTGTGTGTGTGTGCTGCAGAGAGAAACCAAAGAAGAGATAACCTTCATTTTTTGTAGGTGTTTAAAGAGGTCAGGCAAGCATTTGACTTGAACCACTTGATTGATGGAGGTTCATCCATCAATCACTTTTCAACAGATAAACCAGTTGCCCAAACCTGAATTAAGTTAAATCTCTCTAAAGAGATTTATTTTTTAACATAAAGATTTCCCCAACACAATGTTGTGCTGTAAACTGCAAAAGCTCACATTTTTCTTATAAATGTCCTCAAAATAATTATTATTTACAGCACAATTTTCTACAGTTTGATTAGAATCATAGAATCATTAAGGTTGGAAAAGACCTCTAAGATCATCAAGTCCCACCGTCAACCCAACACCACCATGCCCACTAAACCATGTCCCGAAGTGCCACAGCTACACAGCTACACAGCCTCCAGTGATGGTGACTCCACCACTTCCCTGGGCAGGCTGTTCCAATGCTTGACAACTGAAGAAATTTTTCCTAATGTCCAATCTAAACCTACCCTGATGCAACCTGAAGCCATTTCCTCTTGTCCTGTTGCTGCTTACTGTGAGAAGAGACCAACACCCACGTCGCTACAACCTCCTTTCAGGTAGTTGTAGAGAGCGATAAGGTCTCCCCTCAGCCTCCTCTTCTCCAGGCTAAACAACCTCAGCTCCCTCAGTGGCTCCTCGTAAGACTTGTTCTCCAGACCCTTCACCAGCTTCGTTGCCCTTTTCTGGACACGCTCCAGCACCTTAATGTCCTTCTTGTAGTGAGGGGCCCAAAACTGAACACAGGATTCGAGGTGCGGCCTCACCAGTGCCGAGTACAGGGGCACGATCACCTCCCTACTCCTGCTGGCCACACTGTTTCTGACATAGGCCAGGATTCTGTTGGCCTTCTTGGCCATCTGGGCACACTGCTGGCTCGTCTTCAGCCGGCTGTCAACCAGCACCCCCAGGTCCTTTTCTGCCGGGCAGCTTTCCAGCCACTGTTCCCCAAGCCGGTAGCGTTGCCTGGGGTTGTTGTGACCCAAGTGCAGGACCCGGCACTTGATCTTGTTGAACCTCATGCAGTTGGCCTCGGCCCATCGATGCAGTGTGTCCAGATCCCTCTACAGAGCCTTCCTACCCTCAGGCGGATCAACACTCCCACCCAACTTGGTGTCATCTGCAAACTTACTGAGAGTGCACTCAGTCTCCTCGTCCAGATAGTTGATAAAGATATTAAACAAGACGGGCCCCAAAACTGAGCCCTGGGGAACACTGCTCGTGACCGGCCGCCAACCGGATTTGACTCCCTTCACCACAACTCTCTGGGCTCGGCCGTCCAGCCAGTTTTTTACCCAGCGAAGAGTACATCTGTCTAAGCCATGAGCTGCCAGCTTCTCTGGGAGACAGTGTCAAAGGCTTTACTAAAGTCCAGGTAGAGCCTTTGACACTGTCTCCCATTATATCATATATTCCATTTTGAAATGAGAATTTTTGTTGCTGACCAAGCTAGGATCAGGTCGTACTGTCTCAGCCTCCTAAGGACATGTGTAAGCATGCACACACCACTTAGGATGCTGTCCTGGTTTCGGCTGAGATCCACCTCTTATTCTATACCATCTACATTATGCCCAGGTCTCATATTTTCCAGTACATACCAACTAATCATCACCACTTTTCCTGTCTTTTGATATATACAGACAGATATCATTCCCTTAGGCTATGGACCATCCGTTTAAAATGTCTRTTGAGTTAATTTAGTCCATGACTTTGGCCTCCATCTGTCATAACAGTCTTTCAGGGCAGGGGAGATGGTGTGTGGTGTTGGATTGTTGCATGCTGAAGCCAGTTCTGGTTCCATTATCACTGTGTTTTCTCGGTTTCATCAAAGTTCATTCTTACTAATCTGTGTGATTCTTACTGCAATACCGTTGATATGACATATAGCAATCATAGAAGTGACAACATACAGTATTATGTAGCAATTAACATCATAGAATTCAGTTCGTTGGCTATTTTCACCCAAAATCAAATCCACTTGTGGTACACATTGGACTTCCCCATCCTTCCACATTGCCCACCAAGTGCACCCAGGTCCTTGAGCAAAAGCAATCCCACGAATGGGTTTTCCCTTGCCCGAAGCAGGAGTAACCCAGACTGTCTTCCCCAGCATATTTTTCACGTGCACTACAGGGACTTTATCCCCATCTACAGTACATAAGGGTTTTGATTGGGCAGGGCTAGCCTGACTGAAAGATCCCCTGGTGTTGACTAACCAGGTGGCTTTTGCTAGATGAGTGTCCCAATGCTTGAATGTCCCACCACCCAGTGCTCTCAGTGTGGTCTTTAGCAGTCCATTATATCGCTCAATTTTCCCGGAGGCTGGTGCATGATAGGGGATGTGATATACCCACTCAATGCCATGCTCTCTGGCCCAGGTGTCTATGAGTTTGTTTTGGAAATGAGTCCCATTGTCTGACTCAATTCTTTCTGGGGTGCCACGTCGCCATAGGACTTGCTTTTCAAGGCCCAGGATGGTGTTCCGGGTGGTGGCATGGGGCACAGGATATGTTTCCAGCCGTCCGGTGGTTGCTTCCACCATGGTGAGCACATGGCGCTTGCCTTGGCAGGTCTGTGGGAGTGTGATATAATCAATCTGCCAGGCCTCCCCATATTTATATTTCAGCCATCATCCTCCACACCAGAGAGGCTTTACTCGCTTGGCTTGCTTGATGGCAGTGCATGTTTCACATTCATGGATAACCTGTGCAATAGTGTCCGTGGTCAAGTCCACCCCTCGGTCACAAGCCCACTTATATGTTGCGTCTCTTCCTTGATGGCCTGAGGTGTCATGGGCCCACTGAGCTAGAAATGATTCACCCTTGTGTTGCCAGTCCAGATCCACCTAAGCCACTTCAATCTTAGCAGCCCGATCCACCTGCTGGTTGTTCTGGTGTTCTTCAGTGGCCCATCTCTTGGGTACATGAGCATCTAYGTGACATACTCTTACAACCAGGTTCTCTACCCGGGCAGCGATATCTTGCCACACTGCAGCGGCCCAGATGGGTTTACCTCTGTGCTGCCAGTTGTTCTGCTTCCATTGCTGCAACCACCCCCACAGAGCATTTGCCACCATCCATGGGTCAGTATAAAGACAAAGTATTGGCCATTTTCTCGGTCAGCAATATCTAGAGCCAGCTGGATGGCCTTCACCTCTACAAACTGACTCGATTCACCTTCTCCTTCAGCAGTTTCTGCAACTTGTTGTATAGGACTCCATACAGCAGCCTTCCACCTCCAATGCATTCCCACAAGATGACAGGACCCATCAGTGAACAGGGCATATTGCTTCTCATTTTCTGGTAGTTTATTATACAGTGGGGCCTCTTCAGCATGTGTCACCTCCTTCTGGCCAGTTCGTGATCACTTCCAAGATTCCTGGGTGACTGGGGTTTCCTACTCGGGCCCGCTGTGTGATCAGTGCGACCCACTTAACCCACGTAGCATCAGTTGCATGATGTGTAGAGGGGACCCTCCCTTTGAACATCCAGCCCAGCACCAGCAGTCGGGGTGCCAGGAGGAGCTGTGCTTCAGTACCAACCACTTCCGAAGCAGCTCGAACCCCTTCATATGCTGCCAATATCTCTTTCTCAGTTAGAGTATAGCGGGCCTTGGATCCTCTGTATCCCCGACTCCAAAACCCTAAGGGTCGACTTTGAGTCTCCCCTGGTGCTTTCTGCCAGAGGCTCCAGGTAGGGCCATTCTCCCCGGCTGCGGTGTGGAGCACGTTCTTTACACCTTGTTCTGCCCGGACTGTCCCAAGCACTACTGCCTCAACTATCTCCCGTTTAATTTGCTCAAAGGCTTGTTGTTGCTCAGGGCCCCATTTGAAATTGTTCTTCTTCTGGGTCACTTGATAGGGAGGGCTTACAGTCAGGCTGTAATCTGGAATATACATTCTCCAGAAGCTCACCACGCCTAAGAAGGCTTGTGTTTCCTTTTTGCTAGTCGATGGAGACATGGCTGTTATCTTGTTGATCACATCCATTGGGATCTAATGATGTCCATCTTGTCATTTCATTCCTAAAAACTGGATCTCCTGTGCAGGTCCCTTGACCTTTGTTTTATGGTGAAACCGGCTTTCAGAAGGATTTGGATTATCTTCTCTCCTTTCTCAAAAACTTCTTCTGCTGTGTTGCCCCATATGATGATGTCATCAATGTATTGCAGGTGTTCTGAGGCCTCACCCTGTTCCAGTGCGGTGTGGATCAGCCCATGGCAAATGGTGGGGCTGTGTTTCCACCCCTGGGGCAGACGATTCCAGGTGTACTGGACGCCCCTCCAAGTGAAAGCAAACTGTGGCCTGCACTCTGCCGCCAAAGGGATTGAGAAGAACGCATTGGCGATATCAGTTGTGGCGTACCACTTGGCTGCCTTTGACTCCAGTTCGTACTGAAGTTCTAGCATGTCCGGCACGGCAGCACTCAATGGCGGTGTGACTTCGTTCAGGCCACGATAGTCTACTGTTAGTCTCCACTCTCCATTAAACTTTCGCACTGGCCATATGGGACTGTTAAAGGGTGAGCGAGTCTTGCTGATCACTCCTTGGCTCTCCAGGCGACGAATCAGCTTATGGATGGGAAGCAGGGAGTCTCGGTTGGTGCGATATTGCTGCCGGTGCACTGTTGTGGTAGCAATTGGCACCCGTTGTTCTTCAACCCTCAGCAACCCCACAACAGAAGGGTCCTCCGAGAGACCAGGCAAAGTGGACAGTTGTTTAATTTCCTCCGTCTCCAAGGCAGCTATACCAAAAGCCCACCGGTAACCCTTTGGGTCCTTGAAATACCCTCTCCTGAGGTAGTCTATGCCAAGGATACACGGAGCCTCTGGGCCAGTCACAATGGGGGGCTTTTGCCACTCATTCCCACTTAGGCTCACTTCAGCCTCCAATACAGTCAGCTCTTGGGATCTCCCTGTCAATCCAGAAATACAAATGGGTTGTGCCCCTTTAAAGCTTGATGGCATCAGGGTACACTGTGCACCGGTGCCTATGAGAGCCTTATACTCCTGTGGGTCTGATGTGCCAGGCCATCGAATCCACACAGTCCAGTAAACCCAGTTGTCCCTTTCCTCCACCTAGCTGGAGGCAGGGCCCCTCCAGTCCTGGTCGTAGTATTCATTACTCACTTCTTGTAGATGCGAATCAGAAGTCCCTTTATTAAGATCAGAAGTAAAATCAGCCCTTCTGCTGATCTGTCTGGGGAACTGCTCACTGGAAACCGGAGCAGCAGTTTTCCTGGAAGAACTCCCTTTTGTGATTGTTTTTCCTTGTGACTCACATACCCGTGCCTCTAGGGTCGAGGTAGATATTCTACCCCTCTTCCTCCTGTCCTCTTCGTGGTCACGCAGGTGAAACCACAGGGTGCCCTGTGGTGTGTATTCACTATATCTTCTCTCTTGGGCAGAGGAACGCTTATTCCTAATGGCTGAGATACTGGTCCATACAGGTGGGCAGTAGGACATATCTTCTTTTAATTGCTGGAACTCCTGGGACAGTTTCTCAGCTAACAGGTCTGGCAATTCCTCCACAGCTGAAATGCAGGCCTGCAGGGAGGAAAAGAGACTTCCTTCGTCTTGCCGGAGTTGGCCAGCCAATTCATCCACCGTTTCTTCCCCTCCGTCTTTCCAGGTCATTATTGCCAGTGATTCTGCATATGATGATGGTGCGCTCTGTCGTAAATCACTTCCAGCACGGCTAATTCCCTCAGGTACTGGATACCTCTCTCCATGGTGGTCCACTTGCCTGGGTGCATATAACATCTTCCTTGAAGGGAAACCTTTCCTTCACGCCTGACAGGAGTCGCGTCCAGAGGCTGAGGACTTGTGCCCCTTGTCCAATCTCCTTGTCAATACCCCCTTCCCTAGAAAGGGATCCCAGCTGCTTGGCTTCCCTCCCCTCTAATTCCAGGTGCTGGCCCCATTATCCCAGCACCAGAGCAGCCAGGCGACAATGTGCTCGCCTGGGCGGGGGCTGGAATCTTTTCGCATATCTCGCAGCTCACCCAGAGATAGGGATTGGGTGGTTACCACCTCATTTACGGGTTCTGCCTCTTCCTGCTCCTGTGATGGCCCTGGTTCGTCTTCATCCCTCACTAAATGGGCTGATTTTCTTGTCTATTTCTTCTTGTGTATAGAGGTGACTGATACCGGCATGGGTTGGTTCTCTGGTTCAGCCACAGTGACTCTTGCTGGGGTTTGAGCAGGTGCAGTGCCTGTCGCCAGGGCTAGAGTAACTGCAGTGCCTGTCAAGGGGGTTTGAGTAGCCACAGTGTCTGTCACTGGGGTTGGTATTCTGGACGGTATTCCTAAATAGTCGTTTAAACCTAAACAAAACCTGAACCACATTCAGGAGACATAGCAATAGGAACATGCTTGTTTGAATATCCCAAGGATATTCAAGATTCTCAGGAACTGTTGTGAAGAGCTTCATGAAGAGGATAGAAGAAAAAGGAGTTTCTGAAGATATGAAAGGGAAGGTGAAGGAGTGGGGGAAAGTGTCCCCCCTTTTCCCCCCATAGATTGGTTCTCCAAGGAGAAAAGGTAAAGAGTGTAATTATTAATAGTTTCTGAGAGGCGGCTCCCGAGTTACGGAGGTGACTGCAATGCTGAGTACACATACCAGATTAGACTCACGACCAATAATTTTACCATATCATAAAACAGTGTTACACAGTGCAGCAAAATGATAACCTTGACCCAGCTCTAAGCGGTGACAAACAGCACAACAGGGAACATATACTGCAAGTAAGGTATTACATAACACAACATTGAGAGCCAACCCAACAACTTTGAGAGCCAATAAATCAACATTGTGATCAGTGACCATTAAACCAATACAATGAATGCTTACAACAAATTTGCCTTAACATGCTTTGGTCAGATCTGTCATTATCTCAACCCTTCGTGCCCACCCAGGGACATCAAAAAGGACTGTTGCCCGGCAGGTAGCCAAACACCACACAGCTGCTTGCTCAGTGGGATGGGGGAGAGAATTGAAAATAAAAGTAAAATTTGTAGATCGAGATAAAGACAGTTTAACAGAACAGAAAAGGAAGGGAAAATAATAACAATAATAATGATAGAATATACAACGTGAGTGATGCACCATGCAATTGCTCAGCACCTGCCGACTGATGCCCAGCCAGTCCCTGAGCAGTGATCGCTGCTCCCTGGGCAACTCCCCCCAGTTCCCATACTGAGCATGACATCACATAGTATGAAATACCCTGTTGGCCAGTTGGATTAGCTGTCCTGACTATGCCCCCTCCCAGCTTCTTGTGCACCTGGCAGAGCATGGGAAGCTGAAAAGTCCTTGACTAGTGTAAACACTACTAAGCAACAACTAAAACATCAGTGTGTTATCAACATTATTCTCACACTAAATCCAAAACACAGCACTATACCAGCTACTAGGAAGAAAATTAACTCTATCCCAAAACCAGGACAGATGCACTCACATTTGTGCGTACCTATAGACTGCTCTCTGAGAAAAAGCAATATATACTCTGATATTGTAAAAACAATAAGCCTGTAGTGCGTGTAGTTCATGCAGTGGTGTTGAAAGGTGTAAGTAGCACACCATTTTAACTTAAGCACAGACTATACTCATCATACAGAAAGCGTTATCAAGCACAACCAACACACTACTTTATGTTCACCCCATTGGGCCTCCCTGTAATTCATTATTATCTGATGTCGAGAGTCTAAATGTGTTTCCTAGTCTCATTCCAGTTTCAAGTGCCTATATCACAAAAACTGTCACTGTTCCTGGCCTCAAAATTGCATGTTTACAGACAGTTATCAGCAGAAAGGCTGTGCATCACTTTTGAAAAATGAGTTCTGTTTTCATTCCTAAAGGTAGCTTATGCAGGTACAACACTGAGGTTTGTTTGTGAGACTAAAAAAGATTCCTGCCTAGCTAACATCCAAAGGAAGATTTCTTCACTATGTACGGCCTAGGTTCAATTTCTACAGCTGATCCTTTTTTCTTTTGATAGCACTACTTTTCTAAAAACTAGATGATTGTAAACAGAAGCAAAAAAAAAAAAAAAAATCAAAAATACCTGGAAAGAAATTAACTCCCTATCTAAATTAAGCATCTGTACACTACAGAATGGTAATACTAATATTGAGATATCATCTTTTATTTTATCCAAGCAGAAGTGCTTACTTAGGTGACTACTTACTTTTCATTTTATGTAGGAAAGTGGTACACGATTATAAAAGAAAAAAAATTATAACTTTGAGAGAAAAACTGGGGTTCAGTCTGATCATGATGTGGAATGTATCATCATGACTAAAAGATGAGGTGAAAGGACCATCTAACCTCGTATTCTGCCTCTGGCTGTGGCTAATGACAGCTGCCTAGGAAAAACTCATAAACAGTGCAAACATATAGTAGCGCTTATATGTGATACTCTCTCTGCTTCTAAATATCAATGGCTCTGGGACTGCTTGAGTTGTCCAGTCATTTCTCCTGCAACCTTACAGGATTTTATATACCTCTATACACCTCAGTCATCTCTCTTCCAACCTGCAAAGTCTTTATCACAAAAAGCACTCCCTTACTTTTTGTCACCCTTTTCTCTACCTTTACTAATTCCACTGTATTCTTTATAAAATTAAGGGACCCAGAACTGTATAAAGTTTTAAGGAAATGGGGATACCAAAAACCTAAGTTGAACCTGAAGAGCCTTGACAAATATTGTTTAAAACTTGCCAGAAACAAATTCAGCTATCATCTGTGCTGTACTCTCACCACAGTACTCTAAAATAAAATTTTATTATCTTTGTTCACAATTATTTGCTTTTATTAGCTCATGCTCACCATTTTAGACAGTAGAATTACTTCCCCAAATATACAGACCTTATTGCCTGTTTAAACTTACAGTGTCTTTGATATAATTGCAATTATAAAACAATACAAGCAAAATGTTACTCACTTGTATTTATCTTCTGAAGTGAAATGTGCTTTTCCAGCTGTCTACGAAGTTTCACCTCTGCTCCATATTTACCAGTAGTGCCATTGTCAGCCAAAATAAAATGAGAATGCATACTGTTGAGCACTGTCAACTTACTCATGGGATTGGACATCGTCTGGTATGGTCGGACCACCTGCATTTTAGAGACAGGAGAAAAAAGAAGTACTAAACAGAGAGGACCCTCTGAACTACATCAATTATAAGAYACCATCTGACAAGATGATACAAAAGAAAAAAGAAAAACCAAATTGTCTCAAGTATTGCACTTGAGCACTGCTGTCTTCTATATGTAAAGTAGAAAATAACCGTAGCACTTAAACCAGTGTGGTCACCTCTTGTAAACACTGACCTTTTAGACACAGAAACTGCTTAAAGGGTTTTCCATGGTAATCTGTTTCAATAGCCTCAATGGCCACCGTTTCAGTGTTAAGTCCAGCTAATCGTGACTACACACACACACRCTGTACACCCTGCCTGCTGCTGTTTTTCAATAGCGTTGCCGTAAATCCTCACCTCATCTGATCGAAATCTTTGATTCTTCCTTCACAGACCCCACCCAGCACCATGACCCCTGTTCTAACTCATTCAGAGCCACCAGCACAGGAGGTCCTCTGCAGACACACCAGGTGAGTTCCACTCCTGGAGAGGTGTACACATGATATTACATAACATTTTCAACTTCCTTGGAAAAAACTATTGGCCCATTCTTAGCATAGGACAAAGGCAGTTGCTTGCGTTCACAACAGCTTTAGAAAGTTTCCATTCACTGGGGAGTTTGCTACAGTTCCTTTCATTTGTTTTCATCAGGAGAAACTCTTCTTCAGACAGAGTAAATTGTTGCAGTTATCCCACTCATAGCCTCCAGACAGACCAAATAATAGCACTGGGCCACATTTGGCTATCAGCTACTTTGGTGGGTCTCCAGTGACATACGTAAGACTGCATTGATGTGGCAAAAGAATTGGTGCTGTGTTGAGGGATCCTGGCTGATCATTCAAAGACATTTGCTAGAAATATTGTTCCCTGCATTGTTTACGTATGTCTTTTCTTTTTGGAAAGACAAAACTCCTGGAAATTTGTAAAATGAAATCCTAGCTGAAGAAATGCTGAAGTGACTTGTTACAAAACTCAGCTGGGCTATACTTCATCTGCAAGGAATTTTTTTCACAACTCTAGCATTGTTCATGTTCCAAATCTAACAAAATCTTGTGCTTTTTAATGCACAAAATTGTACACTCATGTTTTGACAAAAATGCTTGAAAAATGACAGAAATATATTAGCTTATTCATTTCTTCCTAAGCTTCTCTCCTTTTTTGTTATTGTAAAGAGCTCTCTAATTAAGACAGAATTCTTCATAAATAATATGTGTTAGTAATTCTTTCACTAGAGATATCTCTCTATTATTTTCACTTGCAAATGCTTGCAGTACTTTGGTCAACTCTCAGATGGCAAGGGGAAACCCACAGACTTCTGCTGTTATAAACTGTCACACAGAGTGTAGTTGGTAAGCTGTTCAAACTGCAAAAGGGAGGAAATAGGTCTGAGAAGACCAAGAGGGCAGCTGGCCAACAGCAAGGTAGTGCACTCCATTGTGAGAACAGGCGATAGCTTTGGCTCAAGTTTCTTTTATACTGTTTCTTTTGGTGCCCCATTCATAAAACATTTATTCTACAGGTGCAGATAGCTTAACAAGCATCAATACGCTGTGGGAACACGTTCATTAACTAGCTTCTACAGACACAGAAACCATGCGTCCCATGCCACAGTCAGAAAGAAAAAGAAGGTTCTTTCTCACGCGCCTAAGGATCAAATAAAACCATACTAAAACAGTCGCAGGTGTTTTAAACTGATACCTGCTCCATCTCTCAATGTATAGAGGGCACAGGCCTGCAAGATCTGATAGAAGAGGAACGACTTGAGTTGCCCGTTCATTGTATGATTACAAGCCGCTGTGCATGCAATTCTGCTGACAGCTTGTGGTTTGTCCCCGAGAGCCACAGCCCAAACTTTCTAATCGTGACAGCTTGATCTGCAGTTCTAATGAGCTGCAGCACTGAAAGCTCCCATGTTGACTTACTAATGCTGCTGCAGGGCAGATTAGAAGGCTATGCTTTAGTTTTGTCTGCTGTTTAGCTACAAGGTGAATCTTATTAATAAATGTTATTGATGTGAAAATGAGAATACAATTATTTTTTGTTGAACTGTTCACAGCATGCACAGTTCAACAGCTGAAATAATACTTTTTTTTTAATAATAAATTTTGCAAACTGTCAGACTGTCAGACTCTTTTCCTGATTAAAGGATGAGCAAAATCTTCAGGAAGGCAAGAAAATCTTAGGCTTTGAAGCTATTTCCTTGAGGTGAATTGCTTTTCAACAACACTCAGCAGATTTTCAATTTCTCACTCTTGCAGTTCCCATTCCATTGTTCTTTTCAATCCCTTACATTTTACAGGCAAGTTAAAAGGTTGGGAAAACTTTGACTTTAATGTCTTCTCATCCTCTTTCTGCATGCAGAAAAGGGAATAATGTCCCCTGGCATCTTCCTCTGCAGAGTTGAAAGGAAGCATTTATGCTCAAGACAACCCCTCTGAACATAGGTTAATGAATGTGACAGCAGCCATGCTGTGAAGCAGTACTCATGCTTCAAGGACTGAGGGCACTCTGTCAATGAGTGAGGAGATAGGCTAACCCCAGCGGTTGCCTTTGCACCCTGAGGTGGCAGCAAGCTTGAATGAAAAGCACTGTTACATTCTGTTTACGTTCCCTGTGGGCCCATGACACTCAACACAGGGACAACACTTGAAAAATCACTCAGGGTAACTCACCGTGGACAACGAGCATGCATGTGTCATGTGGTCCAACGCATGAATCTGAGCAGTCTAGATGAAGGCAAAGAATTTACAACAAACTTAGTGTGTTCAGAGTAGTGGCAGAAAAAGGAAGAGGTGCATGCTTTGCCTCTCAAAAAGTAGTAGCTGTTGTTCAAATTAAGCCATCTCTGCAGCCTCACTGTTCTGGGGTACACCAGGGGCTAGAGCAGTTCCTGGTTTAATTTAGAGGATCCTGGAAGCATCATGGTCTAAATTCTCCGTATATGCTACAAATATGCCAGCCCCCAGCTTCGCCCCAGGCATGCTTCCCACCTTGTCGTTTGCGATGAGAGAGCTGAATCTCTTTTCCTTACACCTTTCAGTACAGTAATTATTTGCTGACCTGGCCTGCAAGGGGGCTCTGATACTTTGACAATGGGTAAAAGTTATAGTGAAACAAACTTGTGAACTAGCTATTTATTGTTATTTATAACCTTTTTTTCCCCAGCAATTCAATTGATTCTCAAAGAACAACATCTTTCTGAAAGGATAATTGCAAAATATCTACCAAAACCAAGTCAAAATTGGCAATAAAAATCCAATGACAATAAAGTAATATACACTTACTAATTAGTTGCCTGAGATTAGTAACTTTTATTGTTATTCTGAAACCTGCAGAAAATAATTAAAGCATAACATAATCTTTCTGACACTAAAAACAAAGAAGTATGAGAGAGAGAAGGAAGCAGTCTCATCCTATAAGCTAATGTTGTTATTCAGATTACTATGAAAGAACAAAAAGGAAATGTGTAGCCTATCTTGACAGTCTGATGTATGTGTTGTCTGGTACACACACACAGAGCAGGTAATATGAACGCTGGTCTTTCTGACAACACTCACAAGACCAGGGTTTAAAGTGGTGAGATCAAGCTTGACCTATCAAGCTTGACAGTTATATGATTTTTTTTTGTATACATGAATGGTAAGGAGACATTAATTCTAAGGCAATGCTAATTCTTGAATGCACACTTTTTCTGGTTTGGATAACCTTTGGTAATCTCAGGGAGGTAGATGGTGTTCTGAAAATGAAGGGAACTTGGTACTGGCAGAGTGAAGTCCTTTATAATGAAAGATTTACTGATGGGATCAGGGAGAAGGGAGTGGGCAGGAGTTGGTGTGTTGATGAAAATAAGCCTTTCTCATTTAGTTCAGCTGTAATATATAGCAATTTATTCCAGTTCTTTAAGCTTTAAGCTTTCCTCATTGGTTATGTTTTCCGCACCTCGTTTGCTCTTATTTCCTTGACTTGTCTTACAACTAGACTTTGGCCTCACCTGTGCCCAGTGCCATAAAAATGAATGATTCCCAAAATCGTATATCAGTCCTGTCACTAAATTCCAGCATAACACTCATCTTTCTGAAACAGCATTGACTTATGATGTAATTGAGTTGTTAATTATTAATAATTACCTCGTGACCCACTACAACATGGAAGGTCCCCACCTTTCCTGAAGAAGTTGTCTAGTCTGTTATTGTCCAGGGGTTTTGAGAAGTTCATACTAGCATGTGCTCCATGACGGGCTGACTTCTAGCTTCTCCATTGTGACTCAGCCCTCTGAAGTGCATACAAACTTCCACCTTTTACATTTCCTCCCTATTCCACCATCCAAATACTGAAAAAAGCTGAAGATATAACTGAGCAAGTAGAGCGAGACTGCAGATTTCTGCTGTGCGTACCATTTGAGCATTCCAGAGAAAACTTTGCTGATGACATGTTCTTACCTCCAGTTATAGTTATAAAATCCAGCAGCTGCACTAATAAAAAAATTGGTTACTCTGAAACTGCAGTCTAATAAATCAGAAGCATTATCTAGAAACAGACTGAGAAAGCCAGGTTTTATTTTTTAACAAAAGAAATATCTAAGGATGTTTGGATTCAACTTATGTTTAGTCCAATATAAATTTAGCTTTTCTATAAAAGCTCCTGATTTTTATGGTTTCAGCTGTATAGTAGAGTAGGTTTCAAGTAGCAGTACACTCATTGCTTGAGTTTTGTTAATTTTTTTTTTTCTGAATATTCTGAGCAGTACAAAAGAACAGGCATCTGTTAGTGAAGTCCCTAAAGAACATCTACAACTGGCAATGATCGTGCTTCCAACATTTGCGTTCTAGGAAGTAAAAAATATAATTTGCTCTGGAATACAGAGTGCATGAAAGGGGTTGAAATATATTTTTAAAAATATGTATAATATATAATATATATGAGACATATCCATAGATATTTATATATAAAATATATAATATAGAACATATATGAGACATATATAATATAATATATTATAGCATGCACAATATATGTTATATATAATATGTATTTGTATAATAAATATATATTTATTATATAGGTATAAATTTGCTGTGAGGAAGTAGTTTTCTTTCTGATAACACATTTTGCTTTTATGTAGCACTTTTATCTGTTTATGCACAGGTCTACAAAGTAGGCTTATATTTTGGATCGTGCATTCTGCTGCACTAAATGATAAAAGCCAACCACTATTGCTTCCTTTTCACTGGCTAACACCTTTGTTAAAAATATAAGTATTTTTCCAAAATTTCTGCTGAGCTTCAGTTTTGCCATACTCTAGTCGTTAAGCATAACCAAAGTAATATAGGGAGAGGAACACACTATAATCCATGGCGATTACAGTACTCTAAGGGAGACAAATAAACCCCAAGAAATTTGGAAAGAATTTAGGAATTTCTCCTTATGCCAACCTACTGGATCCGCGTATGGAAGGATTTTTATAGCAGGCATGGAAGAGTGGGTGTCATGGGTTTTGTAGTAATTCAGCATAGCAACACAGAAGCTCAGTTTTAGTTTCAGTTAGTTCAGTAAGAAAAAGTTGGGGTTTTTTTTCTCAAAACTTTACTAAAAAATGCATTCTATTTAAGTTAGTAGATTATGTACCACAGCATCTTGACTGATCAATGGCATATCATAGCATGCTGGAAATGTCCTTTTCAACGAGTTGTACAATAAAAGCATATTTTGATTTAAGTCTCAAATACTAGCTTCTTTGGACTAAAAATGAAACTTATTTGAATAATTTAATTGAGCAAAAGGACCGTACTAAAATCAGTGTTCTCTTTGTAATCCAGGCACTGTTCCTACTGAGGTGACTGGGAATTATACCCAAATGAGGACTGAACAGACTCTGAAAGACGTGCATGCTACGAAGACTCACAAAGTGCACTCTTTTAAAAGGAAGAAGGGCTCTGTATGTAAGGAGAAACTTGTTTATAATCCGAGTTTTCTACAAGCTGAGCAAGCCACCTTACTTGCTCAGTTCTTCTGTCAGAAAATTGGAAACAAGGCAACTAACTACCTTTCCCTTGCGTGCTTTGTTTTTAAATTAGAATCTAAGTGTGTTAAGAGGGGCACTATTTTCTGCTATATTGCTTTTACAGTACTGGAGTAAGAGAAGTCTCTTCAGGGATCTTTAACCATCACAATATAACAAATAGCAAACAACAGTAATAGTTTGCTTAACTTGGTAAGTTCTCTTTATGGCTCTGAGGAGAGCCCTTGGGATTGCCAAGAGCTGACTGATTTGGATGGACTGGTAAATGTAATAAAACTCCTCAGCTCTGACTTCAAGATCCATACAGGCGAGGCGAAGGCTGGAGCATTAGCAGAGGCACAGCTCTGCTGAGCACGCCTGACCTGCCATGAGGCACAGGGAGGCAACATGCACTGGGGCACATCCAATGGCAGTAACTCCACCCTCTCCCTAACCCTCCCCAACTCCCATGACTAAGACAATTTTCTGTATCTATTTGATGCCGGAAGGGTATGTTTTGACAACTCTTCGGTTCTGATCATAATTTAACTAGACACAGTGCATATAGGCATAAAGCCGCATTGATGCCAGAGTTCGACAGGCCTTTTACTATTGGTTGACTTTTTCTCCCCTCTGCATAATCCTTTGTGGCCTTTGTTTCTTGCTTAATGATGATTCGCTTTACACGCTTATGGTACTATTTATATTTCCCCTTCTTGGTTCATTTCACAGCATTCACCTCTAATGAGCCAGTCAATACAGTACACTTTGATTTTCAAAAGGCTTTCAAAAAGCTTCCTCACCAAATGCTTCTAAAGACACTGGACACATCGGATAAGAGGGAAAGTCCTTTGAGGGATTAGTAACTGGGGAAAGCTGAGGTGAAGGGAGGGAAAACAGTAAGAAGGAAAAATTAATTTTTGCAAAGACTGAGTGTTACTAAGATTTAGTGACATAAGTGGCTTACCTCAAACTGGGTCATGTCCTATTCAATGCATTTGTAAGGGATTTGGGGTTAATAAGAGTGACTATGAAGAGTCTTCATAAAGCAGCCTGACTAGGCAATAAAATGGAAGATGAAATTCAATATCGGTAAGCATAAAGCAATATCATTACATGTGCCTTAGAGATGGATAAAACCAGATGTGCTTCAGCATTGCATCATGCCATTGATCAATCATTTTATGAAAATATTAGGGGCCAGGAGGTTTGGAGGAAAAGTTTCAACTTTGTCTGTCACGGATACATTTCAGAACTAGATTTGTCCTTAGTGATGACCCTGTAGTTGTAATCCTACTGATATAATTGTGGTTGCATTAATGGAAGTCTTTACCCAAATTTGTTTTCTTTACTGTTTTTTAAACTTTTGTCATTTTCTGTCTGATGATCAAACTAAATATTAACCTTTTTTTGATTTACCAGAAAGCTTTTTTAAGAAAAAAAAAGTTAGCATACAACTTCTTGTTTTCCTGTTAAATTGGAAGGATATTTAGAGGAAAACGTCTCCTAAAGAAATCAGAAACTGGGGGTGGGGTGGGGGGTGAGGGTGGGGGCTGTTCCAGTTGGCTGGAACTGCTGGGAAACCAACTTATTTCTTCAGCTCTTTCTGTAAAAGAAGGCTCCAGAGCCCCTTTAACAGGCGGTGACTAGCTGAGAACAGAGGTAGGCAGCTTTCTACAGGTGGAAATAACTAACGGAAGAATAACAATGTCCCAAAATTCACAACTAATTTGATGTCCTTTCTTGCCTTCTTTCTTCCTGCAGTGCTTCCAGAACTCCATGCATAGTCAGTAAAGACTCCTTATTTGAAATTGATGTGTACATTACACTTATTTAACAAGATGCACCTTATCTTTGTGATTAGCTATTTCTGCTAGTTACCTTTCACACTGCATCTCAGGAGAGTTCATTAGTGACTCAGAACTACTGCTGCAGAGTCCCATCCGGCTTGTTTGTATATATTGGTAACCCTATTATACAAGCGCAGGTGGTATTAGAGTACAATACCCCATGCTAATACAATTCTCCCTAATGGCTATACTTTAATAGTGAATTGCAATGAATCCAGTTGGATCAATTTCTTCATACTCATTGTAATTCCTTCTGACCTAACCTAACTGATAATTGAATCTTCTTCCCCTCCCCAACTTACTAATGGACAAACACACAGAGAAGAATGATTTAGAGTAACGTAGACAAGAAAAACATTCATTATGCAGAATGAAGACTATATCTCTTCTCCACTCAAAGTTAACCACTGGTTCTCAGGCAGATTGCTTGGGAATGAACCAGAGGTGAGGGAAAAAAAAGGGCTCAGAAAAGTTTCAGGTAACATATAACCAGTCTAAGTAAACTATTCAAGTATTTAAAATCAGGGGGTTAATCTTTCTGAGTGACAGTGTAGGTTTAAAAGAGAAGAATGATGTGAAAGTGTACAGGAAACACCAACTCTGCCCTTCAGAAGGTGACTGAAGTAATGACTCTTTGAGGTCTGATCTCATGTCCAATACATTTATAAGACTCTTCACAGTTGCGGTAATAAAAATGTATAGGACGGAATGTATTATAAGGGGACAGTCTGCAATTCTGAATTTAAGCAATGCATTACAGTATTGTTTCAAAATAAATCAGACTTCAAGCTTTACAATCACTGTTTTCTTAGGCACTTTTCAGGGTTCATAGTGTTCTAAGGATGAAACTTCAATATATTTTCAAGACTAACATTTAATGAAATTCCTTTATAATTTATTTTTAAAGAACGTACAGTGCAGGAATTTTTATTGTTGCCATGTCAAAACTGCTATCAACCACAATGGAAAACCTGTGTATGTATTGATTTTTTGCTGCAGACATTAATTTTATGAGGAATTGTTAAGTGAGGGATGGAAAGGAAAGGAAAAATAACTGCAAGATTTATATATATTGGAGGTGATCTATGTCCATATAGGGCTTACATCTTTGCCAATCAGATCCTCTTGATTTTCCACAATCCCCCAGGGAGCTATACCGATGGTGCAGATCTTCCCTCGAGATTTTGAGGCATGATCTTTCAGTGCATCTCCAACATGCCGAATGACTCCTGGGAAAGAAACAGCATAAAATAGAAATTCAAAATTAGGTCCTTTTTGTTCATTATGGTATGGATTTAGTATAGAATTCTTTTTTAGGGAACACCTATGCATATACTTACAATTAAGTAAAGCTATGAATATATTCCTTTTGGTTATTATTACAGTAATACTGTAAGTCCATTTTATCTAATCTAAAAAATATTAAATAAAGTAGCAAGAAAAAAAATCACACAGCTCTAGAAATAAGAATGGAAATGTTGACAGCTGACTGTAATTTGTTTGTCTGCACTTGTGTTCACAAACATATGTGCATGCAAGCATTTGCATCCTTCCCAAGTATAGAAAGAAGCACAGGAATTCACCTGCCTCCCAAAGCCCCCCAAAAAGTATAGCTTGCACACAAATGTTCCCTTCTGTCTGAATAAAGGATGGAAATATGAAAACATCATTACACTACTCTGTGGTGACCTATTCTACCATTCTTTCCAAACAAACTCAGTCACCTGAGATAGCTTCCAGTAGAGTATTAGAAACCCCCCTGGGGATCAGTGAGAAAACAGAAATTAGTACAGAGARAATGACTGCTCCCCAGCTCTCTCCCAAGTGTTTTCCGATAACGCTCCTTGTATGCTTTAGGCCAGCTTTGTCCGTATTTCAGTGGTACCTCTGTGCAAAGGACAAGTGCCATTCCTCCTTCCTTTTCATAAAATACTTTTTTTACCTGTGTATCAATACTATTTTTGTGATGTGGCTGCACTGAAGCAGACCTGTGGATTTGCTGTGGATGTTATCTGTTACTCAGTTTCTGTGTTTGCTTCATGTTCAGATTCCACAGTTTCAAGATGACTGGATTGGAATTACAACAGTCACACAAGAGATGTGATTTGAGCCATAGTTTTTCTGCACCGTAAGTGAACCATCTGAGAAAAAACTCCACAACCTAACAAATCTTCTAAGTTCTACAGTCTAATTTCCTTCCTGTGGTGGAAAAGGAAAAAAAAMCCCTGTATCTGCAGTCAGCTATGAATTAAGCTATGATCCAGCAACCCAAAGGGTTCAAAGCGGAAAATCTGTCCAGGCTGCAAAAACTTTTGCTATTTAGAATAATCAACTTTTGGCATGACATGAATATTCAGAACAACTTGCTGAAGTCATTTAACAGTCATGGCTATAGCCAAGTATGTACCACCCCTGTCACATCACTGATTCTCAGTCCAACAGCAGCATTTCAGAATTTTTCAATTATACTTTTCCTTAAGGGAAATCTGATTTAAAAATTCATCATCAACAGAACAAACTGTATTCAGAAATTCTCAATTTGTACAATTTCACATAGAGATAAACCACTTAATTTCCAACTACAGAGTTTGAAAACCTAGCCCCAGAGCAATCAACTGTTTTGCTCCAGAAATCAAAAACAGCAATGAGAGGTAACTGATAATGCAGACCTGCTTCTGGAGTTATACGTTTTTAAAATAACACACAGCAACTTGAACTTCACTGTTTTGTCTAGGTAATTTTTGATTACAGGAAAGAAATCCTTTTCAACAGTAATCATGTTGACTTTCCTGGTTCATTTGTATTGTTTTGGCATTTGCAACTATGTTGATTTGAAAACTGGTATGAATCAGTCATACATTTGCCAAATGCAAATGTTGTAGTCAGTCAAGAAAATTTCTGTAGTTTGATTTCTATAGTTCCTGTGGTAATCCACTGCAATGAGTGTACAAAATCTACAGTTTTCTAATGTGCTTTTAACATAAAATTTATATCTGTCTTTGCCATTGTCACTGCATGAATATCTGGCAACTAACATAACTATTATCACCACAGTACACAGGTCAACATTTAACCTGATTTTCTTTGTCATTCTGCAGAGATGTGGGGGATATTACATACATGTGAGTCTGTCTRTTTATCTAACACTCCAGAAGCTATGCCTCTTCCTTGCTATTTCTATTGCTGCTGTGATAAAACTGAATATTGTTTTAAATTTGATGTGCTCTGGAAACTAGAAAGCCCAAGACTCCTGTTAAGCATTCATGTTGAAATATGTAGAAGTCGATCCACAATGCACTAAAATTAACGCATGATAGAGTGATTACAATGTTTTCCATAGACAGTAAGAGGATACACTCTGTAGGATTATTAAAGTAATAAGTTATAGCTTTGTTACGGCAGCACATGAGAATGACATAAGAATTTACAAATACATATCCTAGCTCAAAACTTTTTGTATTTATCTCTAGCAGAACTCTTTGACTTTCCTGTGACTCTCTCCTCCTTTCTGCCTCCTTCAGGGAGGGTAACTGGGAAGCCACTGCCCAATCTTTTTTATCTGGGGAACTATGTTTTGCAGCTTATTCCCAAAACCTACAAGCTGTCTCCTAGCAGAGCTGGGCCAGCTGCTATCTTGGGTCATTAGGACACCCATATGGTATGTTACAGGTGTTCTTAACTTTGAATAGAAATGGCAATGTTATCACTCTTGCTGCAGGGGTAATAGAAAAAAATTAGGTCAAGCTGTCTACAGGAAAGGAAAAAGTGATACTTATTGACAATAAAGTTTTCCACCACGTCCACAAAACAGAACCTTTTTTCTTTTTGTACTTCAGGTCATCTTATAAGATAAAATAAAGGTCTTTTCTGGATGAAAATATTCTCCATTTTATGTAATAAGGGTTTGACTTCTTCAGTTTCTGGTTAGTAGTCTCTCCCTGTAACTTACTGTTGATCTTATAAAGTCTTCACTGGCAATATACTAATTGCTTCACAAGAGGTTTTATTTTCAGCTCCCCAGTGTGCTTTTCATGCTTTAGCAAACCTTTTATTCCCTGGTAGCTGCCAGGCTGGTATGAACTTGGCATTTTCTTGTTTGCACATAGTATAGCCAACACTAATAAAATAAAACACGGAATGGCTTCTTAATCTCATCAGTCCTAATTTTTTTCTGTGATGAAATCTCCTAGATGCCACTGTGCTTTCATTTCAATGTTGCTATTACCTGTGTTTACTCCTCCAGTGAATATCCACGCTCCAGTTGTCATAGCAGCCTTAATGAGGCCTTTTCCAAAGACTTGCTTGAGTTTTGGCTGAAGTTCAAAATTCTGAAGGCCCCCGTGCACAGAGATGAGAAGTTTAGGGAGCTCAAGCTGCCACTCTTTGGTCATCAGATGCAGGAGAAGGTCAGGCTTTGTGTCAAAAGACACACGTACATACTGCAGAAATAAGGGCAGTAGTAGAGAAAAAAAGATTGGTTATACTCATTAGTTCCTAATACATATGATCTATGCCCAGTAGGTCACTGAAAAAAGGCAACCTTTATGACAAAAGCACTAATTAATTGCTAACTTGATGATTTTTCAGAAGTTAGGAAACTAGGAACACTTGCAATTTACAGGCTGGACAATTTTCCTTTATTTAGGAAATTAAGTCATTAATTGTTTCAATATACTTAGCAATGCTTGAAAGATAAATGTCTTTAATTTATGGATACAAAAACTGGAGCAAAAATTTAAGTGGTCTGCCAAAGATGACCTAGGTAGTCAGAGTCACAACTGTGCGTTCACTTGTATCTTGTTTTCAAATTAACAAAATCAAACTCTCAAAAGGTAGGAAATAACAGAAACAAGCTCGGTTGTTCAAGAGCATGTAAGTTTAAATTGAGCAAGTCTACTAAAAAGGTACTTTTCAGATGAATGAATGCTAACTTATGATTTACAGACTGATTTGCATAGAATCATGAATTTGCCTAACAAGGCACAGGACGCTAAAAGTGCTTTGAAACACATTTACACATTTCCAGGTCTTGGCTCTTCTATGCTACATCTGCAGCATTTTTCCCCGAGGCAGATCATGCCCATCTGTGTGTGCTCAAAGATAACAACTATCTTCAAAATTTCTACAGCAGTACCATGTCACACACATACCTGTCTCTTCCTGACAAGTCTTTCTCTCTGGGCTCTTTCTCCTGCTCTTTCTGTTGCTGATGTATGAAGGGTTTCACAAAGCCCATGACAGGGCAGATGATACTTTTCTGAATTCTAGTTGCATAGCAGAAATGGGCCATAAGAAAATAAAATTCTTTCTATAGCTGTTAAGATCTGGAAAGACCCTCTTAATTGAATAAAATAGGTTATAAAAAGCCACTCATCCGTCAAACTTCTGATTGAACTAATGCATATAGGATTACTTCACTAGTCTTTCCCTTGACGGGTTGTCAGCACAGCCATCAGGCGTATAACACACGCACCTTTGCTTTCAGCCAGAGGAATGCCTAGTTCTAACTTATTTATTGTACCAGCCAGGTAGTATAAAATCCACATATGTTCTGTAACCATTTTGTCCCTTTTTAACATGTCTAATCAGTCTTTCTTGCCACAAGATTGTCCTTTTTTAGTAAATTCTATGACAGTAAAATGGACTCCTATCTAGTTGAATAAGAAATAAGGACTTGACTTTTTCCAGCAGAAATTGCTAATAGACAGGTTTCTTTGCAAGAATGGGTTGTTGCACAGTGAACAGTCATTCTCAACATTTCTGAAGCAGAACCCATTTGGGCAAATAGTCACAGGGAAGCAAGAGAGGCACAGCCAAACTGAAAGCTGAGCAAGAACTTGGGGACGCACATTCACCCCAGTACATCAGTAGTGTTCTCTGCAGCAGCCAGGCAAATGCATAACAGCTAATGGACAAAGAACATATAATATTCATGTCCGGTAAGAGCATAATGTACCCTCAAGCTTATATGAACTGCATCCTCCATAGCTACCTATTCAATTTCCTCCTTGGGAGTTGAGAAATTCTTGCATGGCACCTGATTCCACTGAATCAAATGGTGAAGGTAATACTTTTGATCAGGATTCGGGGGCTGTCAAAATTTTAACACACCAGAAGGGTTGTAAGGAGACTGATCCTTATTCTTTTTGCTCTGCCCTTAGGGAGAGATGAGGTTGCAAAGGTCAATGCCTTGTTAACACTGCAAGCATTAATAGATAGACAACATCCTTCAGAGGGCCTACAGGAAACCTCTGCTGGTCAAAGTATGGAGATTATGTTTTGGGATCACTGGTACCTTACTCAGTTTTCTGATGAAGACAGACTAGGAGTTTTAAGAAGATAATTAAAGTGAATTCATATTAGTAATGGCCATAACAATTTGCTGAAAACAGAGACCACTGCATCATCTAGGATGACATTAAGATGAAGGCACAAATAGCATCAGATGTGTATTATCTAATCCAGCCAGTGACTGGTTTTTTGATTCTTTAGCACTGTTTTATACCCCAGAATGTGTGACTTCACTGTCCATATCTTCTTAAGCCTGTGTATTAATTGGCAAATTTTCTTATCCACTAAGACCTCTGAATTTCAATAAATATAAATCTGTATGGTGAATCACAAAGTTAGAAGAAATATTTTCTTACATTTATGTGAAATGTAGACATGTTTTATTACAAACAACTGCTTGTTCTTTATACTGCAGGCAAAACCCCTCTATACTTATGATAAGAATTCATTTTACTTTATAAAGAAGAAATCTAAGCAAAAATAAATCTGAAAGTTTTTTTCATGTAAATTAAAATTTAAATCATCATGGATAGCTTTACTGTTTTAGAAGTTTTTAGAGAAGGGCAGTGGCACCAAACATCGTGATGTTTCTTCTGTGCATAGACCTTTATGACTGTCTGATTCATTTTTGCTCTTACGGAGGCCATTTGCAGTTTGGTATGCTTGGGATTACTCTTTTGCCATTACTTAACATGTTAACTAGAAAGTACAAGAGAATTCTTTTGTGATCGCTTTCAAAGTATGCATTAAATAATGAATAAACACTTTTAAGGGCATTTTTGTCCATATTCAAAATTAATTTATTTCAATCTTGTAGGAGAATATTCGTCCTTTTCCTTTTTTGTTTAGAACCTTAATGAGTATTTCTGCAGATCCTGAATTCTTTTGCTATAGCCTCCGGAGGCAGATTTAAAATTTAAATGTAAATCTAAGCTAAACCACTGCTCTGTTACCCTGAAATTCCATGCCTGGTGTATTTGTCAGCTGTAGAAAGGATCAGTTCTAATGGCAAATAATCTAATCCCTTCTTTATGGGAGTGGTGTATGGATAGGATGCAAGAGTTCAGTTGTTATGTGTCAGCAGAGTAGGGCAAGATAGGAAGCAAAAGTACAGTTTTGAACCGCAAAACCTACGGACCGACCTCACTGATGACAGCATAACACTGTGAAATGATAAATCATCAAGTTCAAGCTGTCATGCCCATTTGACCCCTAAACTAGCACAGAAGTAGTCAGCAAGGGTGCCATTTGATGTCAATAGTTGTTTCACTTTTTTGTCAAGTGGTTTCCTAAAAAATAACTGTGCCCATCATCAGTCAAATAGCCAGATGCTTGCAAGTTGGACTCCAATACCCTAGGGCAAAAGTCAAAGTTCCTGAGTGGTAAAATTACTACTCTGTTACTCAAGCACAGCTGTCTCATTAAAGTACATGGTGAATGATTGCAGATGAGAGTCTCAGTGAATAAAATAGAGAGATTCATAATTTTGTTGTATTTCTTCAAAGAAATCTCTTCAGAGAACATTTTGTGATCTGCAGTCTAATGTTGCTCCTTTGTTTCTGTTTGATGCGTGCAGGTACTGGGTGGCTATTTCACCTACTTTAAATAAGATTCCATCACTGCAGACACTTCTTCAAGCTAAAGACTGATTCCCTCAAGTATGATCTTAACATAAAAAATAGGCCTGATGTAATTCTCACTGAATTCAACAGAAAAACTGTCACTTAGACCAAAACCGGACTGGTTCCTTATAAGTTAATATTCTTCTTAACGTCTTAAGGTTTCATCCAAGTTCYACTAAATAGTCAGTGGAGGGATGCTCATTGATTTAAATGGGTTTTGGATAGATGCTTTTGTGTGCTATTTCCCCTTTTTATCCATGTAGGACACCGTCTTTTAAATTCTGTAACTGTTCTTTGAGTATTGATTTACTACAACAAAAACAATGTTTGCTGCCTTTTTCATGGTTTATGCAAGTTACAGGATTATCTCTTTTTTTTTTCTCTCAAAAGCACTGATGGCTTCTAAGATCCTTTTTATACAGTTTTGATAAAACAATATATTTTAAAAGTGGAAATATACCTTTTTATGTGGCTGATTTCCAAATATCCTTAATAAAGTAAAACATTTTGAGGATCTGAATATTAGAAAGTCTGTCTAAGAAACTGTTTATGTACATTGGAATTCTACTGATGTTCTTTCATGTTTCCATGCACCATAAGAAAGGTTAAGCTTATAACACTGAAGTAAACTTCATTTCTTCTACAGCTGCAAACATATATGGCTTTTTATTGTACATATTAAATGTATCATTGGAATGCATTCAATTAGGAGTAATGTATTTAACTCATTAAAGCTTTTCAAACAGCCGTCTTCCACTAACCTTGAAAAACCATTATCAAAGAAATTTCAGTTCTGTAAAGAGTTCAGTTCTGTAAATCTTTAAAAAAGATTGATATGGAATCCATGCACACCAATTAATGAAAGAATGTTAAGGCGTCTTTTGTGTGCAGAAAGGCAGATAGTAAATTATAAAAATGGGTTTAGTTTGGTCACAAGTTCAGTGCAAAATGCATCACAGCAAGATTGTCTTGACTGGTCCACTAATGACCAGAACCTATTTTGAAATTGTTCAGTATATTGCTCATAATTGGAATGAAATCAGTCACATTAGTTTGGTAATTGCTCTCAGAGTTAGGGTAATAAATTGCCAGTATATAGTTAGGTGAACTCATCCATGTTATTTCTTAAACTACTAAGAGCCAACTGATATAAGCAGATCACATTTTATTAATTTTCCTACCTTTTTTTAGTCCACTGATTTATTGCAAAAGCTGTTAATAAAGTTTACATATCTCCACATCCCTCTCAGATCTTTTTACAGTTGTCAAAATTGAAAATCTGCCATAAAAACAATGTAAATGTGAACAGCAAAACTGTTAAATGTGTTTCTTAAACATTAATGGGATGAACCACTTGTAAAGCAAATACGAGATTGATAGAGATCTAAAAACCACAGTGTTGTTGCAGGGTCATCTGTGGTTACATGAAAACTGAAAGAAAGGCCTCTTTAGTAACTGATCTTGTTAAGCAATGCTATCTAACCTCGGCTATGGGTTTTTATATAATCTGCTGCACGCTCAGCTATTCACACTATTGATTTAAGTAGCGTTGTGCAGCCCCACTGAAGATACTTTAACAACTCAATGGTATTAGCAAAATTCATGTTGTTTGAGAATTTTTGTTCTATGTGGCTATGGAAATGAAATTAACGGCACAGTCAGTTCTATTGGCAATATGTAAACCTACATCATCTTTTCTGTTTTGTTCCAAATCCACGTGTTTTATTATAATTTCAGTGTAATTTTCATTTTCACAGCTAAAGATGCCACTGTTGTCTGGTGGCAACTGATATAATA
The DNA here is from genome assembly GCA_030449065.1 of Oceanodroma leucorhoa. Classification (NCBI taxonomy): domain Eukaryota; kingdom Metazoa; phylum Chordata; class Aves; order Procellariiformes; genus Oceanodroma; species Oceanodroma leucorhoa. The sequence goes on from JASVER010000081.1 coordinate 2,493,993, forward strand.
TTATATCACTGCATTTGTAGTTTGTAAATATACATGCAAAGTATATGTATATTCACTATCAAATTTGCATATATATTATTAACATCTAATTCTGTTACTTCCGATGGAGGAAATAATTATCTGTCAGTCTTACATGCACTAATCTGTTCCATTAATTAACTACCACTTTCCCAATTATAAATCTGAGGTTACAGTTTTAATTAAGAGATCCCATCTCATTCCTTGTAGCCTGATTCACAAAAACTTACCAATTTTGCTGTTAGCACAGACCAAGATAATACTACTCAGTTCTATGTTCCCCTTGCTTAATAATTTTAATGTGTGGGCATCCATTTCAGGAAATAAAGTAAGGAACAGGTGGTGAATTTTATGCCAAATTCTTCCCCTGTGGCTTTCCTTGGTGTTGGTCAGCTTGCTAAATCTTGCTGCTTTGTCGGGTTATTCCATTAGCCAATAGGCATAATATTAACCTACCATGACTGTCAGCAAAAATCAGCTTGTACACTATAGTGAGATCTGATATCCAGTAGCTAGAAAATAACTAAATAGCATATTTTTAGAAAAGAACAAATGTCCATTTATCATATTTTCTCCTTTTTCTCTCTCTCTCCCTGCCCCTGTTGATGTTCCAGCTTCTCTACTTTTGGTTTTGAAAACGTATTGTCAGAACAATAACATTTCCAAGGATTATTATGTACTTGTTTTTTTTTCCAAGCCTTATTTTTTAAGATAATTTAAATGCTCTTTTCTCCCCTCCTCTGCTGGCTAAATTGGTTGGTGGCTTTGACTGAGCAAACTCTTAGCTTTCACAAAAAGCTTTTAATTTGGTAAGTTTTATTTATTACGAGAAAGACCTTGTACCCAGTAAATTCAGAGACAGGAGTTTCATTCTTTCTATTAATAAAACTGGAACAACTAGTTAGGCAGCTCTTTGACTATAATCTACCCTAAATAATGTTTGGGGCTGGAAATAAGTCCACAAGGATACCACACTGTTTTCAGAGACAAACACACCATAGTATAAGAAAGCTCTTAATTTTGTTTCCATTTAAAAAAATGCACAATTACTTGTTATGCAAACCTCCTTATTTGTGTTTTGGTCGTATGAAAGATGTTTTTCTCATTAGTGGTAACCAAGCAGGACACCCATTAAAGAGATATTTAGTGAATTTTTTAATTTGAAGCACTTTTCGCACTAGTGGGATGATTGAATTTATGGAGCTTTTATAGACTGACTTAATTCATGAAGAATTTGGTTGTTCCTATGTTTCGGGTGGGGTTTAATGACTATGAATAGATGGCAGATGCAACTATCTTCCTGATTCCAGTAGTGTCAAAATAAATCCAGAGTTTTTCCAGCAATAAATGTTTTGTCTGTATTCATCCCTAAGTTTTAACTTGTTATTTACGTCTCCCAGATTTTTAACACCTTTTTGTCTTCTTTTTTCTAAATTCTTCATGGTTTCATTCCTGACTGCACTCTGTGGCAAGATTTTTCTTTCCTTCATGTTGACTTCCAATTTTGTCTCCACAGTTTCACTTCAAATATATTTCTTTGAGCAGATTCTTGGAGCATCTCCTGTTGTCTTACAACACCAGAATCCCAACAAAGACCAGAAATCCTCTAGAGAAATTGGTATCAACAGCTTCCCTAAACCCTTCATCACTTCTTGGCTGCCCAAGACCATGTTTGTCTGGGCGGGGCAGTTTATTGCTTTATAGTGATCTTCAAGGACATCACTCAAAAACGTCTAGTGATTACCCTTTCTCACAAAGACAGATTTAATGCAAAGTATCCATATACGGTTAATAGCATGGTGGTTGCTATATCTCTGAATCTTTCTCAGTTTTGATGAAAAGCATTCTGTTTTGTTCCCACTCCTTGTGAAGGTACCAATGGCACGGTTTGGTTCATTTCAGTGCTGAGGGAGGTGTCAATTTATTCACACTAAACAAATGTTATTTACTGAATTGCAGTCTCTCTCTAGCAATGGCCTCGCAGATTTTTAGGTGATTAGTTATCAGCTGAACATAAGGTGTCTGTGATACTCTCAGAGAAATGACCTAATTTTCTATCTGTTTCTTGGTGCAACAGTGTTTTCTGGTTTCTATCAAAAGAAGCCAACCATCTGGGCGAACAGAACCATCCACTCAAGTAATCATTCCATCTCCAGCACCTGTATATCCATCTGAGGAAAATATCTGGCTCTTTCTAGCACAGTACCTGAGCTCTTCATTGTCTCTAATACACCTTGTACCATGACAGATCTGAGAGACCTGTTGGGAAGAATTCAGGCAAAGAAGATGGTACTGGGTTGCTGGGCAGGTTGTTCTGTTGACGGCCTAGGGGTTCTGCTTCTGCCCTCACTGCTGCCCAAAGCAGCGTCTTGGCCACAATGTACTAGGTACACACTCATCCTTCATTCGCAAAGTCCCAGGTTCTGCAGTTTAGATAGAGCCAGGGAGATTCTTCCTTTCATGTAATGCCACATAGAAGAAATACATGCATGGGTTAGTGTGGGTGCTGGAACCATCTCTCCAACTTAGTGGAGCAAAGCCTTCATATTAATATACTTTCGTATCGCTCCATAGCATTTTATTATGATTAAGTGACTTGCTCAAAGAAATCTGTGGCAGAATAGGGATTTCCCAGTTCCTAGCTTCAACACTTACTCGGCCTCTTATTTCATTGAAAGATGAACCAATAAGCCTAGCTGGTCTATCCTCCAATATATGTCTGGAGGCATTTTAAAAGAAATTTGGTATATTTCAAATCTGTCAGCTTTGCAGACACACCCAGCAATGGAAACCGTAGCTGAATTCTAAAGTTATTCAGAAAAACAGGGATGGCTAGCCATTGGAATAAAATTGAGATAGCAGCACATCAGCATGTGTTCAGTCTTCATAAATGTAGCCCCTCTTATGCTGCACTCCAGCTTTTACAGTTAATTCTGTTCACCAGTTCTTTGGCACATGATACATAAAAACATATGGTACGGATTACACTAAATAATACTTTAAAATGAATTTAAGAAAGAATGCTGTTTATTCTTTGTGAATGCCTTTTTTGAGCTAGCAGCATTATTTATCTAAGAGAAAAACATGGTTACCATGGCTTTATTGGAGTGGCCTCCTCCTTGGAACTCAATGGTTCCAAAAGCGTCCGTCGGGCTGAGCTGCGTGTGCTTGCTGATGGACCACTTCTCCGACTGGATGTCATTGCGAGTAAGCCTGCTTTCATTTTTCTCATTCTGAATAACGGAGATGCTTGGAGTCAGTCCAACATGTTGACCTATTAGACGCCCACAGCAACACCTATGACATGGAACAAACAGAAGGCTTGAGTCATGTGCATGCATAAACCGAACAGGGAAACAAACGATCTTAAGTAGCCTACAAATCTTCAAAAAAAACCCCTTTTCAGCTCTGCTGACCATTTTCCTGCTATGTGAAGCCTCCACTTGTGGAAGCAACATAGTACAGATATTACCTTTTCTTTCTATGATCTTGTTTACTTTGGATTCTCCTATATTTCAATAAAATTATGCTTTGTTCTAAATATGTTAAAGATCTAAAATGATGTTAAAGAATATTTTCTACTCTCTTCAGACAACATCAGGCCAAATAATCAGCTTTTGCATGGACTAGCACATATTTTAAAGTGATAGTTCACTGCAATTATTTTCTTTCGACAGTATTGTGTGTCATGCACCCAATTTAGGTAAATATCAAGGCACTGAATATTGAACTAGAAAGACAATGAAATCAGCATAGATGCTGATCCACCTTTTATTTATCTTTTTTTTTAGATGAAATAAGTTTTCAAATGTAAAGAAATAGCGCCCATAGGAATCCATCACTCCAGATGTAATTTAACCACCTTGTGATCAAATAAGTCTTTACAAACTATTTATATCCATATACATATGTATCCACACACACACATATATATCTTCTTGTAATTGACCTTCACTTTTCGTACAAGTAGCATGCAATTACCTATGGGGGTCTTTGGTGCTGGGTATGATATGAACACATTCTCTCTTGTAAAATGCTCTCTCTATCCATGATTTCTGTGCCTAAAAAAGAGAAACGAAATGCCATGAGCTCTGTTTGCTTATTAAACACAACTTAGTGTACAACTGAAGAGAAACTTCAAACACAAAAGAAAACGTCACTGACTTTACAGATATGCAGTGCACATTTTGCACAGAGCAAACATTTTCCATTAGAGCTATGAACCTTGTAGAATTAAGCACCCATCACAAGCTCTTAAGATTGTTTTCATATTCACTAGCCAGATGACTTTGATGCTGTCATCTATATTCTCATAGCAGGAGTCACTGGAGAAGAATTAATTCAAACTGTAAAGTTTTCTGGTAGAGAAAAAACACACCTATTCATTAAAAATACTTAAAAAAAAATCTATTTCCATTTTAGTGATACAACTAAGTCAGCTCTAATTAAAAAAAAAAATCTCACAGACTGGAAAATAAATATCTCACAATAAAACTTATAACACCACAATTCCAATGTAATTTTTTACACAAGTACTGAGAGTGCTGTTTAACGTGGAGACAGAAAATACAGTTTCGTATGTGGACAAATTAATGAAAAAAAAAAAAAAAAGGAAGAGCTGTTTCTGAAACAAGACACAAAAAACTTTGATACATTGAGTCAGATGACCATCTGATGTAACCTCTAAAACTGAATGAGTTCAGTGAAGCTATGCTTGCTCATAACATTCAAGATCTTCCCCCACATATTCGCAGGACAGCAAGTAATTTCCCTCAGCGTAGTCTTAATTTTCAGATACACGGGAGATCTTATTTAAAATAAAGTTAGATGGGTAGGAAAGAAAAAAAACCCCAAAACAACAAACAAGAGACTTTCAGAGTTCTGAAATATTTTTAGTTATCTAGGCAGTCCTCACTCCATATAGGATGAATTCTGGCAAGCTCTCTAAAAGATTTCCCCAGATAGAGTTTAATTATTTCATTTAATAAGGAGATGAGTTGAAACTTTCCTTTAAAAATTCATTTCAAATTTTATAAAATATATTTAAATAATAAAATTACCTATTCAATTACACAGCATAAACAGAACTATAAACTATTAACTATGAAAAAGTTATCTGAGAGTTAAGTAAAGTGAAATTAGCTTTAGATAATTTAAAAGAAATCTGAGCATTTTGCCTCTATAAAAAGAGAAAATAGGAAACTGCCTTTATAACATTACCTAACTAACTAATGTTACCTTTTACTGTGTAAGGTTAGATAATAACCTATCTAAGTATTACCTTTACTTACTAATGTTACCTTACTATCTAATGTTACCTTTTTGTCAACTCAATCTGCATCCTGTTTTTTATGTTTAAACCCAGAAACTTGTGTTTCTGGGACTTTTGAAAATCATTGTGAACTGTGGAAATTTCTTGGGGTCAATGAACGTCACTAGTATAAACCATAAAGTACCATAATAAGAATGTCTAGCTAGATTCATTACTTATCACTCAGTACATAAAAAGTTATTATTTTGCCTTTTTCACAGAAGATAAGCCCTTATTGGACCTAGTGGTCACTCATGTCACGTAACAATATTTTATCTTTTCTCGACATGTATTTTTATTTGAAAAATCTGCTAGACTTCATATTTTGTAGGAAAGGCAGACACCCTAACATAACTTTTACACTCAGGAAAAAGTAAAGTCTATTAAAATATTAAATAGAACTGTATTTGATTGTTCTTCCTTATTGTAACAAACAGAAAGTTAATATATTATAGAATGTGGAGCAAGGTTTGTTCCATGTTTAAGCAAAGAACAGTTAAATAGTAATTTTGAAAAATCTAAAAGAGTTTTACTTTACGAGAAGAGATTACCTTGAAGTTCTAATTTATTATAACTTCTAAATGCTTACAAGACTATGATGCAGACAATAGTAATAATCATCATCATCGTGTATATTATACAGTCAAATCAGCTTAGAAGTCTAGTGCATCATTGAGTACTTTCTCAATTTAGTAGTCTTTTCAGGCAAAGAAAGACTTTTTATAAACTAACTTTCTAGGACTGTCAAAGCATCCAGAGTGAACTTTATGAATTATTTGACCCTCTTACTGCAGAACTTTTGAAGCTAAACTACGTGGGAAAATTAGGGTTTTTCTTTTTGTTGAGTGTTGTAGAAAGAAAGGAAGTTACAATTATTATCAGGTTCAAATGCTAACATTTGAAATTACATACTTTACTGTATGGACCACACATTCTTGAAATTTCTTCCCTTTGATCTCCAAGAGTACACAAGCTTTCTGTATTGCCTTAAGAAGACACACACTGATAAGAAGCTGCAGATTTATGAAACCTCTTTGTTATATATATACATAAAGTAACTTTTTGACAAAAAAGGAGCACTTATATATGCCAGTTTTATTTTCATGCTTGTTTGTTTTAACACTACATACACAACTGCAATATCCTTTATCTTCTCTAGAAAGTATGAAAAGCTTTTATAAGCCAACTTTTCTTCCTGGCACCCAAAATCAGCTCCTACTGCAGAGCTTACATAGCATATGATTATCATTCATGTTGCCAAGACTCCCTAAAAATATCCTTTATTAAATTTCATGAATTTTGCATACTTTTCTGTGATTTACCTTGGTGAATTCACTTACTACATAGACCTAATATATCTTTCCTAAAGACGGCCACTAATTCAATTTCTCTAAGCCTTAAGATCCAATACAAAAAGGTGCCATAACAGGTACTTAACTGAAAATTTGTTCTTTAGGTATACAAGCAGGCTTTCAGAAACTAAGCAACTGAAATTTAAAACTTGTTTTCCTACTTTTTCATACTGTCTTTGCAAGTAGAAAAGAAACCCAGCTATGTTAAATACAATAATATGCATTCGTATTTTCATCATATTTATTCAAATTTAATATTGCAAAAATAATAGTCTGATTTAAAAAGTCCTTTATTCACATCAGGAAAAAAGACTTTCCAGCTTTTAGATCTCAAACAATATAGTGTCCTACCCAACAGAGTCACAATGCCAAAATACACGATTTACTCATTTCATAATTCCCTGTCCTTCCAAACAAAAAAGAAAGTATCTGCTTTCACTGCCCTGTGCCAGTTACCTTTCTGTGACAGACATGATTTCCAATGAAATACAAGGTTCAGAGGTATAATAAATTATGTTACTTGCCGTAGAGTCTTCATAACAAAATTAGAATAACTTGAGGAAATAAACACATTCATAACAAAACAGTCTGCATTAAACTCTTGCTTATAATGTGAAATAACAGAGTAGTAAAAAATTTAGAAAAATATAGCAAAGTATTTTCAAGAATTGTAGAGCAAGAAGCTTATCTTCCCTTTCTCTTATTTCATAAGCACTCCGTCAGTAATAATTYGTAAGACAATGTAAAGTCCACAGTGAATTCCTAAACTACATGCCATACTTATGCTTGGATTTAGTTTACTCATAGCTTAGATCTCTAGGTTAAGTCTCTCTCTTTATTAAGCTAGCTGCAAGATCCCACCAGGAACATTTTTTCTCCCTCTTCTTTACCTGAGCATCAAACTTGGCGTTTAAGTCTGTCCCGGAGCAGACTCTGCTGTCAACGTTTCCCTACTGCTGGTCATCACTAGTAACACATTTGCGACCGCCCCCGGGACAAGGTGCTCCGTCCAGCCGCAGCGCAGAGATGTGAGGGCGAGCGAAGCCCTTGCACCCATTAGCTGCCTGGAATGTGCTGCTGTGGGATTAGCCTCGTTAAGGGTTCGGTGGACACTCACCCGCAGCCCCACAACACTGCTTGGTTTGAACATCTAATCTGATGCCAGAAGAAAAACAAATCCCCTGAGAGCTTGGATTTAACTGGCACAAACCTTGTCGGGCTTTTTTTTCCTCGTCTTCTTTCCCCCTTAGAAAGCGAGCTTGTGAAAGTATGATAAGGTGCTCTGAGTTCTTAAGTTCAACCCAGGAGAACAAATCCTTCAAAAGAAACAGTGTACTAAGCTGGAAAACATGCAAGAGAGATTTTTAATCTCCGAAGAATGAAACCGGTGTGTTTATTGGGTAACTGTGGGAAATGTATACACAGTTGAAATATATTGCAATTAATCAGCAATGGCATTTTTCCAAAGAAGCTGGGGTTTTTCACTGTTTCTCACCACAGTTGCTTACAGTGAGTGTAACTTTTCAGAGAGTCATAAACATAAACCTTTGCCTTTCAGAGACAAGCAACTGCACTGTTTCCAGCTTAATTAAAAGTTAGTAACTTAAAACACAACTCAGATGTTTACAAATTTGGGGACTACGTCTTTAGTGTACCCTCTTGATATCAACACTGAAAAACAACCTTTTCGTATGAAAAACACTTAGATTTTTTTTAGTACATAGCAATTATATGTGTTCAATTAGTTACTTCAAGAGTTTTGCAAATATAAAATATTTCTACTCTTCCCCCCTGGCCAAGCTGGGATGAATTCCTCTCTACTCCTACATATGCATACATACCCTCCTTTCCTTTTCAATAAGGCTGCATCTAATGCATAGAAGACATTCTGTCCACCCTTGGCACTGATGAATACATAAGCACTAAACTTTTCTGCATGTACAAGTTAGCTCTGATGGGCCCAGGATGGGCAAGGCTGAGCATATGCATCAACTTCTAAACTTCTTGTACCATCACACATGTTGAGAAAATTCTGCTAGGCTGGCCAATCCATGAGATTTTTTTTTCTCTCTTGGTTCCCTGAGTTTTTTGTGTAAAATACATACATGGATTTTGTATGTAATGTATATTTGAAGTATGTACATATGCACACTTTGTATGCATATATATACACACTCCATTGCAGCAAAGCTATGACCTGTGAGATTTCTCCACCACACAGTTCAGAGCAACAGAGACCATGTGCAGACCTTGTGACATCTCTTTAGCACTGGATCAGACCAAAGATGATGTGTGGAGAACAGCAAAGGTAGAGAAAGATGCAGTGTCAAGAGAGCAGCTAGTAAACAGTTCAATGAGGTAAAGAATATGACTGGGGGGTCAGCAGGAAAAGACTGCTTGCATTTTAACACAAGGGAATGGCGTTTGGTTGAGAGGGTGGAGAAAGAGTGAGGGGAGGAAAGGAAAGATTTCACATGATTGAGATAACTGGGTAAAAATCCAAATATGACTTTGAAGTGAAACTTCAGTACTTGGACTTGACAAGATTCTGGAGATTGTTCCTGGATTCAGGTTTCAGCTTGCAAAGTAACAGAAGCCACATCTTTCGTCTTAAGAATTCAACACAAGCAACAACGGTTATACTCATTCGCATAGGTCACCTGGTGGCACTGTGCAGGATGTTTTATTGATAGGGACTTAGGTAGAGTTGGCATATGCCACTGATGCTACAGGAAATTACAACTGTCTTTGCCATAGTTCAGTTAAAGATGCGTTAATGTTTTGACTCTCTGGCAATGCAACTACCAGTGCCATAGATACTCCTATATTTTGAGGAGTAATAAAGAAACAGCCAATAAGCAGAGATAGCTTGTTTTTTTGCCATATAGTGCAATGCAAAATAGTGCTTTCAGAGAGGTGGATGCTGCATATCCAATGCTACAAACCTACACGTTATTTACATTTTCAACCCAGCTCACTGTTGATGAAATGAACTCTCAAACACCAGTTAACAATGAGCTCAGTACTGACTCCTCATCAAAGAGGAGAGCAATTATTAAAAAATAATCAAGAACAGGAATTTTTCAGGAAGATAAATTCTATCAGATATTAACATGTTATGTAGCTGGGATGCTTAACTGCTGACCTCTGAATTAACATTATTTTAAAAAGAGGACCAAGAGTGACAATTGTAGGAACCTGCAATTTCAGTGGCAGAGCAGAACTGGAGGCAGTTGTAACCCCCTGCTTCCCAAATTTCTTTATCTCCAACAAGCAACCAGGTTATAAGACAGGTTTCGCTGGGGCAAGAGGTGTTGTTAAAAGCCTTTCTCTACCTTGCAGTGGGACAGAGCAGCTGGACAGGCAATGGAGTATTACTGAAGCAAAGTACAGATAGGATTTACAGGAGCATCTGGTGACTGAACTGCATCAGTGCTATTGAAAGCTGATGCGATTAGTGTTCCTTAATCAAGTGGGCAGTTTTGCAAATCCCACTGCCTCTGAGTAAAGACCCTGTATCTGTCAACCTCTATAGCTAGATTAGTACAAAGGATGGCAATGCTACGATATAACCTTATTACTAGGTGTGCTCAAGCCAAATTTCTATCCCTCCTTTCAGTGTTGCCCAATTATAAGCATTATAAGCACTTTTATGCCTTGCTTGAAGTATTAGGAATTGACCTCTCAGGACATTAAGATAGGGATCATTAGACTGTCCCAAAATGTTTCATTTTCTAACAGACCTTTATTACGAGTAGCATCTTAGAGGCTGGCCATCAGGCCTTTACCCACTAGAGCTGTACTTCTGTACATTTTGTTCTTCTTCTAACTGATTTCCCAAACACTTTATCATCAGCGTTGTTCCAAGAACAATGTTGCATTGTCTTGAAAATCAAGCTGTATTCAGTACAGAGTAGGAGGGTATAGAATGCTGTCATTTATTACTACAGTATGTTACAGAATTTATGTTAGCATTGTTTACCAGATGTAATTTTTATACTGTACTTAGAAGAAAGAGAGTAATTTAAAAACAATTGGGAACTTTTCACTCAGTAGTTTATGATTTTAAGAATTATATCTGTCATTTTTCTTACTGCAAAGTAACAGAAACGAAAATTTTATGTCTCTGTAATGCTGCAATGCAAATTTGTATTTATGCTTTATATATTTTCAAAACGTTATATAGACCAAACATAAGTGACCAGTCATTATTATCCATGCTATTGATAAATCAACTGGAAAGATTAACAGACATTTCAAAAAGAACCAGGGAGAATGATTAGATCCAAGAATTGGTGTAGACATCCAAGCTCCTACAGACCTCCTCAGGATCAGTAGAAGTGCAAGGGGAAACTTTTAAAGAAAAACTTATTAAAATGAAGGCTATATTGTAAAGAACACTTTCAAAAAGTTCCCCTATTTCCTTCTTATGGGTACTGGCATATGAGAGGAAGAATTAAGTCTATTGACTTCATTCATGATGTTTCTTTAGAGAAATATTTATGATTTCACCAAATCTGTTGTGAGGTTAGAGTTGTTTAAATAAGTAAATAAACCTTTTCAAGCAAGAAAGCTCTACTTGATCAGATGAGGAGTTCATCTAGCCCACTATCCTGTCTCTGCAAGTGCCATAAATAGGTGCTAGAAAAACATGTCAAATGTATGTAATGCTTTTTTCTTACAGTTTTCTCAGCTAGCAACTATTTTCTGCTCATGGGCTTCCTGCGTTGTGATTTCTACGTGTTCTGTAAACCCCCATGGGCTTTGCTCCACGGGCTTTCCTCCACAAACTTGTCTGCTGATTTAATGCAAACTTTCAGCATGCTTAACATCCTCCTCCCTGCTGCAGGGGGAATTAGTTCCTTCTGTTTGTTTTGAATGTGACTCCTCATACTTTCCCATGATGTTTACTACTGAGACAGGGAGTGAGCAGTCAATTCCCATCCATCCTCTTCGTACCAGTCATAGTTTTCAAGATACATTCTTAATTTTTTTTCCCCAGATTAACCATTTACCAAGTATTTCCTCACATAGAAACCATTTGTTACCTTTTGTCATCCTTGCTGCCCTTCTCCAAACCTTTTCCAGTTAATTTTATCCTTCCTTCTGGAAGGAACCAGAACTGTGCACCAAAGACGAACTACAGATTGGTTTGTGGCAAGTGGACATTCACTGTTTCAGTATCTATTCGTTTCCTAATAATTCCTATTAAAAATTGATTTGGTTTTCTCAACCACCACTGCTGAGCACTGTGGTAACGCTTTCACAGAAATATCTAGCATAACCCCAATATTTCACTCCAGTGTAGTAAAGAATTTATAATACTATTTGTAAAGAACTGCTACAAAAATCAAGCTGTTTTAATCAAAATCTGACAGAACAGCAATACACCTATATGAAGTTCTAATTTATGTCAAATGTAACCTAACAAATCATAATGAAACATGATATCACAGAAGTCTATAGGTGCACATACATAACTGGAAAGCAGAATACATAGGAAATATTTTTCTGCCATTCAGCACTGGTAGACTATTTATCTTTTAAACCAGTAAACTTGTTTTTGGCTTCTAAAAAACTGTGACATTATTCCTAACTCCTCAAATTAAGGAAAGAAAATAACCTTCACATTAAGACAGATCTCATTGCTCTCTAATAAAAAATCGTGAGATTAAAACGCATATGTAGGAGTTTTGCACTGAATCTAATTTTGGTCTGAAGTACTTGATTTCTAAATTGCTCATTCTACCCCACAAATGTATAACAGCTATAACATTGTCTGCTCTTTCATTAGAGTGAGGTTGTTCTGCTAGCCACTGTGTGGGTGCTGAGTTGATGAAGCAATTAAAATTAAATTGTACATAATTGTCTGAAGGGCCTGAAGGAATGGGGATTCCAGACGTTCCCCAAGCCTAAACATTCAAATGGACCAATTATACACCACTGTTCACATTTCATCTCATCTCCCAGCCCTGCAGTTATTCACAAGTCCCTCTTGAGGCCCCTGCATAATGCAGCCCCACAGGCATCCTTTGCTAGAATGCCTTGGTTGAGGTCCTGGTTTCACCACCCTCTACCCTTCCTCCAAATACCATTTCGGAGAAATGGAACAAGAGACGAGCCAGTTATAAGAGATGAGACAACATTGCTGATCAGCACTTTTGTACCCCTCCTGTTCTGCTGAGCCAAACTCATAATTTTCTCAGATGCAAAAGAAGGGAAGCTTCCCTTAGCTGAAGAAGGGAAAAATTCAGTCTGCCCACTGAAACACCCAGAAGGCAAAACACTAGAGGATATTTCTTTTGGGCAAGGCAACATCCTTTTCCCTCTCTACACCTCTCTGTGCTTCTTCACCATCTCCTCCCTTCTCTTCTCCTGGAGACTACTTACGTCTAGGTATCTCCTATGGGTCATCCTGTTTGAAACCACCCTCATTCACCAAAACAAGGGCAAGCATGATGCTGCCTTCTCTGCATTGTCCTGTTGATAACTCTGCTCTTCTGTTTTGTTTGGCACAGATGAGGGGGTTACAGCTGGGCTCTTGGCAGGAGGAACAACCACCCCAGATCCCTGCTGGGACTGCACAAACACTGTCACCAAATAGACACGGGACAAAAATTCCAGAGAGAAGCATCTCTCACCCTGGCAGCACAGTCTGACCAGTGCTTCTTCGGTTTTCTGTGTCATAAGGGGAAATTCTTAATTCTGTTTTTTGTTGGCATTTTGGAATGACGTGATTTTGAATTATATGAGCTCTTATTATTCAGATCTGATAATGTCAGTTGTCTGATATGGAATAAACTAACAGCACTGTCCTTTCTTCTGCTGATTATCGTGCTGCCCAAGTTGCATATATTAGAATGAAACATGTTATAATTTCTGATTATGTCACATCATTAAGCTGATAAGGTCAAGTGGAATTTGCATTATTAACTTAGAAAAAATTGAACCGGTTTCAAATCACGTAGGAAGATTTAACAACACAATGTAAATCCTATTATCTCTTTGGACTAATAATTTTAAGTGGATTTTAGCTGCAACCAAGAGAGATCTGGAAGCAGGTATTCTTTCCCTCAAGTCTTCATAGTTGTAGCTTTTTACAGGCACAGAGAAAATTGTAAATGTACCTATTCTTTCTACGTAGCCGAATCTGATATACCGACATCTCATATGAAGCAGGGATAAAATAGTATGGAAACATTTCAGGTTGATACTCATGTTTTTTCATTCTCCAATAGGAATTTATTTATATGGTCTGCATTTTAAAGAGAAAACAAAGCCAGCCCAGTAAGTTTGCTGTGAGATATGCTGGACTAATGTGACATTTTTTGAGATATTCAAGGTTATTAGACACAAACTGGGACTGTCTGTCCAAGTTTCTCATTTTTGTCTTGAAGTACAACTGTGTAGAGTATGGACCTTTACTGCAGAAGTAGTAGGATAGAGATTTCTGCAAGGAAAGAAACTACAAGAGGTATGTTTCAGAAAATGCAAAGGCAGATCAAATGGCTAAATATTTAACACATTAAGAAATAATTAGAAACTGGTGAGATACAAAATTACATTAGAATTCCAAAGCATAAACTGAAAGAAACTTGCTCATAGTAGATGATTCCCCCAAATAGGCACATCTTTTCTCCTCCTTTTTCTCACTAATAATGCATGTTCCATACCTATTTTTCCAAATGTCTCTGTTAACAGCTTCATAAAGAGACCATTTGTGAAGATTTTCTTAATTCATTATATAAAATTGCAAACTGCTGCCAAATCAAGTGATGACTATTGGGATGGGGAGGGACAGAAGAATGTGGGAGCAGTAATTATAGATGACTAGTTCACAAGGCAGGGCATAGTAACACTCCAAAGATAGCACAGAGGACTTGCATCAATTGCTTTCACTATGAAAGAAAAAAGGGCCAAAATTTTCAACAGCCACAAAACTTATTAATGTGGCTTCTTTTTGTGGGAAGTTTGGCACAGTGAACTTGTCAATGTGAAAGCAATTTTGTAGTTTCTTCACCTTTTATGTCCAGCTCTGGTTAAAAAAGAAAAAGAAAAGTCTTTAGGTATGTGAATGGACACCAGAACAGGGCGTGGGAAAGAGACTGAAAACACACTGCTTGAATCAAGTTAAAACTCCAAAGCTCTAGTGCACAGCAGACATCCCCAGAGGGCTGAAATGACTACAACGCTCAGCACACACTTCCAGAGACACCATTATCATGGAACAGCAATCTCCAACAAACCATGGTTTACTCTAATTCACTGAACTCCGGCACTAACTTAATCCTGCTCTAGTCTGGAGAACAATACAGCAGAACCTATGGAATTTATCTTTACAGCACAGCTGCAAGGCATGCCCTCTGCTGTGATGAGGTATTACCAACAGAAGTTATTCACTTTTTAAAAGATTTTCCTGGATATGACACAAAATCCTATACAGACAGAGAACAGATGATCACTGCATGCTGCATGCATGGAAATCTGCAATCAGCACTGGTACTGGAAACCATTTAAAGCACTAACCACTAAAACATGGGAGTAAAACATGGGTTCCAGGCTGTAAACACATCATGCCAGATGGAGAACTTGGTCCCCAGATTTTGGTAGAACTTCAGCCAGGATCTCTAAGCTATTCTTGTAACTATCTTTGTGTCAGCTTGATCAGCGTGTGCAGACTGTGCTGGAAGGCAGGAGGGGTACCCTCCTGGACCACTCTTGCTATTATATTATTGCTAGTATATTATTATACTAAAATGCGCAGATCCTACACGTATGTAGCTATTTCATTTTCTGTCCTATAACCTGGGTTTCTTACTTTTCTTTTCCCAGTACTTTACACACCAGATTTTACTGATTTCTGCCCTAGGAAACATCAAATAACAGAGAGATACATTTTAGGCATGTGTCAAACCCCATGTATCATTTAGAGTCTGAATGTCAAATTGAGGCATTAACAACAGTGCTTTCAACATTAGCTTGTTTATATATGTTCTTGTGAAGAGATGGTGGACATATTCTGAACAAAGTTACACCAATATTGCTTTATCTAATTTGCCATTCAAGTAGCATTATAAAGAACAGCTCCAATTATTATGTGAGCTGTTGTGACCTTTGATTTCAGGGATACCAAATGTACTACTTTAGCTAACTCTTAAATAAAGGGAGGAGTTTAACAAATGATGCCAGTGACATACCACTTGAAACCAAACTGAGTAAAATGCTAGCAAACCTTGATACTGATGTCAAATGGAGCTAAGGAAAACATTACTCAGCAGATTAGGACAAAATGGATATTTTGACTTTGACTCACAGTTGCCTTTCACCAAACGTGAAAGTGGATGGAGGAAGTAACGACAAGTTTTTAGGTTTGAGAGCTTACATCCAAGTCACAGCTATTACTCTGATATTTGCACTAAGAGGGAATGGGAAAGCATTCAGACATATAGTGCATTACAAAATGTAAATGCTTTCTTTTCACTTTTGTTGCTTGTACCTGCCCACGTCTGATCAGAACAAAGAGAGAAGACACACTTCCAGGAAGAAGCTGGAAGCACCACTGAGGTGGGCAGGGGAAGAGAGATCAGCCCTCCAACCTCTGCAGTGACTCCAGCAGCCAGGAGTACGGCAGCTCTTTCACCCAAAACCCTACTTTGGAAGGTTTGGACCCTTCTATACCACTGCATGAATTCCGCTCCTCCCAGTGCGGACGTTTCTTCTCTGCCTTGTCTGACAGAATGCAATGGAAAATATCAGAGAAAGTCCTATGCTGCCTGATAGATTTTCTCCCATGCAACCCTTAGTGGCTTTTGTTGTTGGGGAGGAGGAGGGCAGGAGGCAGAAAAATCTTATATTCATTAAAAACATCTTGTGGCCAGTTGATTTAGCAAACACACAACAAATCAAAGTGTGGCTCTTGTACACCTGTTTCTGAGAAAGTAAACTTGCAGGAAACTGCAGTAACAGTTACATTTCTTTTAGAAACACTTCTACAAAGTTTGGCATTATAATACTTTATTTCCTAGGGATTTAGACATTATTGTAATCTAGGTTTAGCTGTATAGTTAGCATATATTTTTTTCCTGTTAAGTACCCAGAGATTGTTGACATTTGATTTTCCTGAAAAATAATATCCAAGTTTCAATTGTCCACCTAATGCAATGTTTCAGTCCAGGAATAAACAAATAAGAAAAATACAACTAAATTATAACCTAATGATTAAATTCCTGAATTAATCAGGAGTATAGTAATACCTTATGGATACTTTTTCCTTATAAAATATTGTTCTATTGTAATATCTACGCATATTTGCATAACTGTGAATGAAGAAGTTGAAAACATCTAGACAGTATGAACATTCATGAAGCCATTGGAGTGAATGATCAGTTGGAAACACTGTCAGATAAACCGTGATTCAGATATTGTGAACAGTACAAGAAACTATTTTTATGCACTTTGCTTACGCTTTGAGCATACAATGCTGTCATGGGGGAAGCGTGTGTAATTGTGTAATGATGCAAGCAGCATGTTTAAAATGTCATAGTTCAGCAAATCTGAAATAGTTAGACGGGCCCTCGTAGAACTACACAGATTTTGTTCCTCTGTTTTTAGGTATGTTTTTTCACCTAATGTTTATAGCATTACATAATTCAATATTTAAAAAAAAAGGTTCAGATCAAATATTATTTTGTGACCTATATTGCTTTATCAATGCAAAAATCAGTCATGCAAAACCTAGCAGCATATTTATAGTTTTGTGATCTTATTTAGCCCATAAGAATTCCATGTCATGCACATATCTGTCAGGGTCAAGAGACAAGGCATTATTTTTTTTATGCCAAGTAATTTTCATTATCTTTCTAGTATTTTTGACTCAGTTAGAATCATAACTACACTTGAGAACTTGAAGACCTTTGTCACACTACAATATTTTTCATCCAGGTTCTATGCTCCAGTGTTGATCACTGCTCCTTTACTCCCCTTCTCAATGAAACATTGCTTTTTCCTTCTTTCTGTCAACAGTCTATACTGATTCAACTTTAATTAAAAAATAAAGATTACTGTGACTAGTGCTATCAACTCTTCCCCCCCTTCAAATGAAAGCAGTCAGACTATCTAATCTAAGAGACCTATAACTGTCCAAAAAAGGGAAAATTTCACACAGATAAAATTAAAAAGTGCATAATTCTATCACTTAAATTTTGAGCCCAATTGTAGATATGTGCATGATGCAAGATATTTTTTGTCATATAGGTCCATGTGTACAATAACTATTTGTCTTTTTCCATGTGGACTGTGAAATTTCACAGGTTGTTCCTCAGCATGTGCTTTCTTAATTGGCAAAGTAAGTTGAATATAATCAGTTATATTCAATGCAGTCATTATTCCACTCTTTTGTCACTCTTCTGTGACCCAAGTGTGACTTGTAAAAGCTCACACATTTTTCCAAGATGTGTGTAATAAAAGTCKTAGCATGGTTTTATCTTGTCGTACACATGAATCCGTTATTCCTGTTTTCTCCCTGATGTTTAGTCCTAACCATGTGGCTTAAACAGAAGTAAACACATAGTATTCTTTAATAACAAAGAAACAATCACCAAATACGATGTTATAAAGTTTAATGACTTTTCTTCAGGGTCGAAGTAGAAGGAAAAGAATAGCTTTGAGACAGAATTTCTTATTAAATCACAGACTAAGAAATGAAGAAAATCACAGGAAATATAAATTAAGTAGGTGTTTCTAGTATTTCTTGTTTGATCTGAACAGAGAGTCTTACTTTAAAAGGACTGTTGAAAAAAATCAGCTAGTATCTTAGTCTCAAGAAGTTTGAAACTTGGTTTAATCTGCTGAATTCCTCAAGCAAAAGACATGATACAAAAACTCAAGCAGGGTTTTAATTTTAAATTCCTGTGTAATAAATAACTTTAAATATGATCTATATCAGAATTTAATCATATTAACCATGATGTGTATCAACACATAACTATGACTTACATTATATATAATAGCAAATATTTCACTGAATTTTCCATCCTATTTTAATTTATGGTTTTAGCTTTGCTTGATGTTTGAAAGCTTTACTGAAAGGCCTTCTTTCAGCCTATTCTGGCTTTGACTTAACAAGACTATTAAGCCAGTCCTACAGTTTCATTGCTAATCCTTGAATTAATATTAGGATTACAATCTTATAGTGAACCTGGGTGGGCCTCATTAAATCTCAAATCCTGCACATTCTTCTACGTGGGCAACCCACAGTGTCATGACTTCGGAAAATCTGAAGGACTGGAGCCTAGCAATGAGGAGAACAAGCCCCATGCTTTCACACTGCTGCCATGCTTCCTTGTGCTTTTAGCCACAACAGTCAGCTGATTCTGTGTACTACTTTCATGTACCAGCTGCCAGAAGTGGTCTCAACAAGAAAATGATACTGCTGTGGCACGGTTCCTTACATGCAATAATTCTTGCAACTGTGTAGATACATGTATAAGCATAAAACATAATTGGGGTGGGGGATCTCCATCACACCAATCTAGAAATAAACAGCAAGCATGAATACACGAGGTGAAGCCTTGGAAAGAGGCTCTGACTCATGAGCAAAATGTTGTAAACCTTCATGCTCTGGGATTGAGCCCCATATCTTTTTCCCCCCAGATTTGAAATGAATAGTCGTGATAAAGGCTGTTGATGGATGATATCCACCTGCAGAGGATTAAGTTTTGCACTGTCACAGAAAACAGCCTGGCAAGTTGCTGTGAAGGCACTTGAAAATAAAGACAGGAAGAAGAGAGCTGTCTCTACTTTTTAGTAGATCTTATCCTCTGTTTTTTCCTCCAGTACCTAGTAAAATATTTTCATGTGAATAGACATTTTGTGGAACAACTTTCTATGAAGTATTGAAATATTTTGTATAGGCTAGTTAATCCCACTTCCTTCTTCCTCATAAAGGCTAAAAGACTTCCTTAGCCATCTTGAGCTCAGTTGCAAGCTATAGGCTCAAGGAAATAAGCGTTGCTATGACTTCTGCTATCAGCTGGTCAGTCTGAGTAGTCACAGCTGACTCTTTTTACTTGGAAAGGTATAGGAGAGAAAGCAGAGTTGTGATGTAAGACATTGCTTAGACCATGTAATGTAAAACACTAACACCTCTGGCATGGGAAGTACAATTTCCACCTTGTCACCTCACAAAGATTAAAGTGCTGTTCAGTGTGGTTGAGGGGTCAGACAGGACTGGCAAAATTGGCAGTCTGTTCATCCATTGATCGCAAAGTTGGAATTTGAGTCCCTAGACACAAACTGATTGTTGTGAACCTTTCTAACTGGCAAATAAATTGGTTTTTTTTGAGTTTTGTTTTGTTAATTTTTTTTTCACTTTTGCCTGCTATGAGACTTGCATTAAGATTTGCAGTGACAGAAATCAGTCATGTCTGAAGACCCTTATTCCTTGTGCTGAAACTACTTTGGAAAGCAAGGTGGTATGGGCCTTTCATTAAATTAATACAAATCAAATATTGTCTGTTAAAAGACAATACAGTGCTAATATTAATCATCTTGAACTCTACAAGGTTATTTAATTCTACATACACACAAATGTATGTATGACTGAGGATAAAAACCCCTGCTGCTCTCCAGCACTGTATGTTGAGCGCAGCTTGCAATGGTCCAGAGGATTGTGGAAGGAATTAAACACACAAATTGTGGCTAATTAGAGCTTCTGAGTTTAGTGAATACTCATACTACAGAGATGGAAGAATGCAGTTGAGGAGCTTAGTATTACTATTTACAAAGTTGTATGGTGGGGGTCATTCACAGGGAGGGCATGTAAGCAGCTTTAAATTACTTTCTTGTTTTGACTTGACTTTGAAATAAGGATTTTAATGTCATTTTTTTAGAATATGCAGTTTTGAATATGCTGGATATTAAAATATAGTGATGGGGAAAAATAAACCCAAAAACCTTTTTACTTAAAAAAGGCTTGGGCATTTTCTCCTYTTTTGTCAGGTTTAAATCTCCTGGAATTTGATTACAGAGCACATTCCAGCTATCTGCCCCAGCAGGCCCCTCTATCAGGAGTTGCTGATTACTACTTATGCATTATTTCAATGTGAGCCCTCGAAGGATTTCATTTAATACAGATTAGTACCTTTTTTGAACTGTGGTTAATTGAAGCCTCTGAGCTCTGCTAAATATTGTTCAGTGAAGTGGATTAGTTGTTTTAATTTGTTGCACTCTCACACAAAAAAATAACACTGAGTGAAATAATTACCTTTTCCATTTGACTACTGAAGGTGACATTACTCTAGGGCTTTTAGGTTAACGTATTTTAAACTGGCTCTTTTCTAACTTATAGAGATGTCTATAGTTCAGCAAACGTAGAAACTAAGTTGACCCTAATAGCACTCTCTTGGATTGGTTTAATTTTTTAAAAGAATAAATTAAGGCCACCGTCAAGAATGTCTTACCAAATGCGTGACTAAAATCTGGCACTGTTTTCTCTGATCAGAAAAGAAAAAAGAAAAAAATATGTGCTGGAACATTTTTAATTCTTATTTTAAATTCAAGTGTTTTCCTAGGGGTTTCGGTAAATAGTTTTTTATCTGAAAACTTTATTCTCAGTTGAATAGCAATATTAAGAAAGATTATAAAAACTTAAGGAATAATCCTGTACCCACTGCAGACTCATTAAAGACTGTCACTGACTCATTGAAGACTAATTTATTAAAAAATTATTTAGAGAATCTTAGATTCTAAATGAAGATGTCTGCCCCATTATTTTTTACTTCTTAGGGAATGATAAATTAAAATTCAATTAAAAATAATCATAGAATCATAAAATAGTTTGAATTGGAAGGGACGTTTAAAGGTCATCTAGTCCAAACTCCCTTCCATGGGCAGGGACATCTTCAACTAGATCAGGTTGCTCAGAGCCCCATCCAACCTGACCTGGAATGTTTCCAGGGATGGGGCATCTACCACCTCTCTGGGCAACTTGTTCCAGTGTTTCACCACCCTCATTGTAAAAAATTTCTTCCTTATATCTAGTCTAAATCTACCCTCTTTTAGTTTAAAACCATTCCCCCTTGTCCTGTTGCAAAAGGCCCTGCTAAAAAGTCTGCTGCCATCTTTCTTACAAGCCCCTTTGAAGTACTGAAAGGCCGCAATAAGGTCTCCCCAAAGCCTTCTCTTCTCCAGGCTGAACAACCGCAACTCTCTCAGCCTTTCTTCATAGGAGAGGCTTTCCATCCCCCTGATCATTTCTGTGGCCCTCCTCTGGACCTGCTCCAACAGGTCCATGTCTGTCTTGTGCTAGGGACTCCAGAGCTGGATGCAGTACTCCAGGTGGGGTCTCACCAGAGCAGAGGGGCAGAATCACCTCCCTCAACCTTCTGGCCATGCTGCTTTTGATGCAGCCCAGGATATGGTTGGCCTTCTGGGCTGTGAGCTCACATTGTTGGCTCATGTCCAGCTTTTCATCCACCAGCACCCCCAAGTCCTTCTTGGCAGGGCTACTCTCAATCCCTGCATCCCCCAGCCCGTATTGATACCGGAAGTTGCCCCGACCCAGGTGCAGGACTCCACACCTGACCTTGTTGAACCTCATGAGGTTCACATGGGCCCACTTCTCGAGCTTGTCCAGGTCCCTCTGGATGGCATCCCATCCCTTAGGCCTGTCAACTGCACCTCTCAGCTTGGTGTCATCTGCAGACTTGCTGAGGGTGCACTCGGTCCCACTGTCTATGTCATTGATGAAGATATTAAACAGCACCGGTTGCAATACGGACCCCTGAGGGACACCACTCACCATCGATCTCCATCTGGACATTGAGCCGCTGACCACTACCCTCTGGATGCATCCATCCAACCAATTCCTCACCCACTGGACAGTCCACCCACCAAATCTGTACCTCTCCAGTTTAGAGAGAAGGCTGTTGTGGGGAACTGTGTCAAAGGCCTTACAGAGGACCAGATAGATGACATCAGTAGCCCTTCCCATGTCCACTGATGTAGTCACTCCATCGTAGAAGGCCACTAGGTTGGTGAGGCAGGACTTGCTCTTGGTGAAGCCATGCTGGCTGTCTCGAATCACCTCCCTGTCCTCCATGTGCCTTAGCATAGCTTCCAGGAGGATCTGTTCCATGATATTCCCAGGCACAGAGGTGAGACTGACTGGCCTGTAGTTCCCTGGGTCTTCCTTTTTTCCCTTTTTAAAAATGGGGGTTATGTTTCCCCTCTTCCAGTCAGCAGGAACTTCACCAGACTGCCACAACTTCTCAAATAGGATGGATAGTGGCTCAGCAACTTTATCCGCCAGTCCCTTCAGGACCTGCAGATGGATCTCATCGGGTCCTAGGGACTTGTGCACCTTCAAGTTCCTTAGATTGTCTTAAATCTAATCTTCTCCTACAGTGGGTGGCTCTTCATTTTCCCAGTCCCCTCCTTTGCCTTCTGTGGCTTGGGCGGTGAGGCTTGAACACTTGCTGGTGAAGACCAAGGCAAAAAAGTCATTGAGTACCTCAGCCTTCTCCATGTCCCAGGTAACCAGGTCTCACGTTTCATTCTGGAGAGGGCCTACATTTTCCCTAGTCTTCCTTTTATCCCCGAAGTACCTGTAGAAGCTTTTTTTGTTACCCTTGACGTCCCTGGCCAGATTTAATTCTGTCAAGGCTTTGGCTTTCCTAACCTGGTCCCTGGCAGCTCGGACAATTTCTCTGTATTCCTCCCAGGCCACCTGTCCTTGCTTCCACCCTCTGTAGGCTTCCTTTTTGTGTTTTAGTGTGTCCAGGAGCATCTTGTTCATCCATGCAGGCCTTCTGGCGTTTTTGCCTGACTTCCTCTTTGTTGGGATGCATTGCTCCTGAGCTTGGAACGATGTTGAATCTTGAATATTAACCAGATTTCTTGGGCCCCTCTTCCCTCCAGGGCTTTGTGCCATGGCACTCTACCAAGAAGATCCCTGAAGAGGCCAAAGTCTGCTCTCCTGAAGTTGAGGGTAGTGAGCTTGCCGCGCACCCTCCTTGGTGCCCTAAGGGTCTTGAACGCCACCATTTAATGGTCACTGCAGCCAAGGCTGCCCTTGAGCTTCATATTCCCCACCAGTCTCTCCTTGTTGGTGAGAACAAGGTCCAACATAGTACCTCTCCTCGTTGGCTCCTCTACAACTTGGAGAAAGAAGTTATCTTCGATGCATTCCAGGAACCTCTGGGATTGCTTATGCCCCGCTTTGTTGTACCTCCAACAGATATCAGGGTGGTTGAAGTCCCCCATAAAGACCAGGGCTTGTGAAATTGAGGCTGCTCCTATCTGTCTATAGAGGACTACATCCACTTGGTCTTTCTGGTCAGGTGGCCTGTAGCAGACCCCCACTG
This sequence comes from Oceanodroma leucorhoa, assembly GCA_030449065.1. NCBI lineage: Eukaryota > Metazoa > Chordata > Aves > Procellariiformes > Oceanodroma > Oceanodroma leucorhoa. Next base: position 2,518,037 of record JASVER010000081.1, read on the forward strand.
GAATGTCACATGTCCCTGCCCTCCCTTTAATCCTGGCTCATAAGCTCTTGGTCAGCTACTCATCCATCCCCAGCCGGAGCTCCATGCGCTCCAGCTGGTCATTGACATAGAGGGTGACACCCCCTCCTCATTTCTCCTGCCTGTCCTTCCTAAAGAGTCTGTATCCCCCCAACGCAACATTCCAGTCATAGGACCCATCCCACCATGTCTCTGTGATGCCAATAAGATCATAGCCCTGCAGGTATGCGCATGTCTCTAACTCCTCTTGTTTATTCCCCATGCTACGTGCGTTTGCATAGAGGCATTTAAGTTGGGCCCCTGATGAAGCTGTCTTACTGGCTGGGGTTCCTTTGTATCACTCTTCAGGTGCTCTCCTGCTGACCTGTGATCCTTCTCCAGGCTCTGGGCATCTATTGTTGGCACTGGCATCAAACTGGTAGGAGTGTGATAGATTGAGGTTCTCCTTCCCAGGTAACTATAGTTTAAAGCCCTCTTCACCAACTTGGCAAGCCTATGCCCAAAGATGCTCTTCCCCTTCTTTGACAGATGGGCCCCATCAGCCCCCAGAAGAACAAGTTTCTCAAAGCAAGGCCCATTGTCTAAGTAGCTGAACCCCTGGCTGTGGCACCAGTCCTGTAACCATTTGTTGACTCGCCAGATTCGACTGGCCCTTTCAAGCCCGTTGTCTTTGACTGGGAGCATTGATGAAAAAAAACCACCTGTGCTCCAGAGTCCCTTACTGCCGCTCCCAGGGCTCTGTAATCCTTCCTGATAGTCCTCAGACTGCTCCTGGCTGTATCGCTAGTGCCCATGTGAAACAGCAGCAGCGGATAATAGTCAGTGGACCGTACGAGGCTTGGTAGCCTCTCAGTGACATCCCTGATATGAGCCCCCTGGTAATAGGTCATGTGAATTTTAATATACTGTCTGTATTAGTCTATGACTGATTTACACTGGAAGAAAGAAAATAATTCTTAGTAAGACTTGGAAAAGAGGATTAAAGGAAAGAAAATAAGTCACCAAAAGCAACTCTATCTAAAACACCTGGAAAAATACCTCTGCTCCTATGAGAGAGATGTGATAACAAAATGGCTCCTGTTTTTGCCCAGGAGAAGAATTCCTGCTAAACTAAAAGGGACAGTGAGGAAAGGCTTAGTTCAGAGTCATACAGGGATACCTCTGATTGCTCTTTTAACACAGAGCTCTAGCTAGCTTTGCTAACTGATAAGAGTGGAATAAGGTTTCTGTGGTGGCTGCATGCAACGGATATAGTCTATACAACCATACTGGCTGAAGCACAGTGGGATTCTAGATAGGGTGAAAGCTGTTCATTACCAGCTTGGAGAAAAAATGAGTAAGTACCCTTAACTTATTACTGTTGTTGTTGTTAAACTCTGCTATGTTTCCCATATCCAAAATAATTCAAAATAAGTAACATTGTTATGGCAAGGTAGGTTTACCAGCATAAAGGTTCATTATTTACTCTAAGGACAGTTCAGTTTGTATTCCATAAATGAGACACTTCACACCAAGTATAACTAAAAATAATAATAATAAAAAAGTTGTACTATGAATTAATGACATTTTGCACTATTTTTAACCAGGCAGTAGAGTAGGAAATAAACATTGTAGTAGAGATGACTTAAGTGAATTTCAGAGGGAAACTCAGGCGTATCCAAATTTTAGTTTCATCTGTTGAAACATTAGGTGAGGATTGCATTTGGCTAAACTTCACTTTTAGTTTCTGACAGGAAAAGCCACTGAAATCAGTAGTGTAGCATCAATCAAATGCAGAGATGAATTCGGCCATGAACTTATCTGATTTTATCTGAATGCTGGAAATGCTAGTATATATTAGGCTTCTATTATTGAATTTAGTGCTCTCTAATGGAGCTTCCTTCGGTCTTTCCAGGCAGCACTCATATGTAATAAAGTGGAGTTAACAGCGCTAATATGTCTGCTACTTCCTCTCCAGGAAAGGACCTGCAACAGGACATATTACAACTGAAAATGAGTGTAGTGGTTCATCTTATCCAACCTGCTGAAAATCACAGATTCACAGCATGAATGAGGCTCAAATCAGCTGCATCTGCTTGAAAAGTCTGCAGGCAGGAGTGACAGGTCAAGCCAGAATGGCTGCTGCTGTGGAGGGAAGTCTGATTTCTTAGCAACCCAAAGGACTGCACCATAACACAACTGGGAATGTGCCTCTCTTTTCTCTTTTATGTTTCCTCAGTAATTTTACACCTTTTCAGAAGGAAAAGAAGAAAAAGATATAGAAACACTCCATCTCTGAGGATTTAAAGTGCTCTTGGCACTTCTTAATTATGCACGGAACAAACACAAGGACTCATTCAGAGTATGGGAAGGTCGCAGCTCCAAAAGCACAGACTTTTGTGTCAGAATTTGCATCTCAGTTCAGCAGCCCCAAATCAACAGCAATAATAAAGAAAAGAGATCTGAGGGAGGAGGAGAACTGCATCAGCTTTTCTCTGCTCCTGCAGCTCTTGGGGACATCAGGACCTGGTTGTGGGGACGATGCTGATGAAGGTGGCCCAAGCTTCTGCAGCAGCCTTGCCCCGAGCCGTTGCCTGAGTGCAGCCACGATCTTTCTGGTCAGGTTTGGTAAGTTAGTATGCTACTGGGTAGTTTTCTTAGTAAGAGCTTGTCTTGAGATCTAGGCAATGGTTTACAGACCCCATAGCAGTTCATTCCTTGGAAACTTCTCATTACAACAAATCTGATACAGATGTCCTACCCCCTACGTTCATGCTTGAAAGGTATTGCCAGAGAACTAATCACTGAATGACAGTAAGTATCTGCACTACGCAACATCTTGCAAACCTCCTATTATTCTTTAATTACTCATCTGCATGTTATAATTGTCAAAGACCTCCTAGCAAAAGAAATGTGCAGGATTAAATTCAGACACCAATGAATCTACCAAGAAGACAGTGGCCAAAATCTCAGTCTTTGTGGATAATTCTGCATTGTGGTTCTAGGTGAAGTATTTTTTTTTAAGAAAACACTTGAGATCAACCTCTGAAAGCTAAATCCTCCACCAAAAGGAAGAAGTCTAAATGCTCCCCCACAAGAGTTCCCCATTGATTGTCCCAAGTGTCAGTATTTTATGTCTGACCACACCTACAAAAGGCTGAAGGTAAGGAAGAATCAGGAACTTGCGTCTATGAAAATCACACTCTAAGCCACAGAAGCACAAGTTCTGCTTATGAAAAATGCTCATCTCTGGGTTATGCTCTTGTGAAGTCAGTTCATCAAGACCCTGGAATTTTATGTGCCTCTTTTCACTAAATTGCAGTTTTTGAGTCTGAATGCTGCTGGACAGTTTGCTTGTCCGAACGAAGAGTATGTAAAATAGGAGCTATGATGCTTTGGAAAAATGGTTCACAGTATCTTGGTTTAGACTTTCTTTTCTGAACAGATAGGTGGATTCTATGATATAAGCTTGGATTTCTTAAATTTATATCATACAAACTAAAAAGTTGAGATACCTCTAAGAACTCCATGGCCATAGGACTTCAGTAAGTTTAAAACCTGGAAGCTACAGGCTCAAAGCAGAGCTGCTCTTTGCTCTAAATGTCTCTCTCAACATACAGAAGAATGTGACTATTGCCTTCTTCTGTATGGCAATGCTAACAGGATCTGGGTCACCTGGATTGTTACATTACATTCATATGCAGACAGCCAGCTAGATAGAAGATATGAAAACTATTTTTTACAGGGGAAAAAATTGCAAGAGTTAAATAACTACAACACAGAATAAAAAATGAAAGGACATCACAGGATTTGAAAACTGTCACAATATATCTGAAGTTTCTGAATATTTCATTCAGATTGTTATTACTCCATTTCCCCTACAGCTTCCTCATTAATATCTCAGACTTCAGCTCTAAAAGCCATTCAAATGTTGTGGGAAAGTATAGAGAAACAAAGAGGAAAAGAGGATATTACAAAGACATATGCCCAACAGACTTGTTATTCTGTAATGTAACATTTGCAGTGAGAACAATTGGTTATCAGTTCATCTTTTTGATGATGTCTTTACCACAAAGCACATATTGTAATAACATTTTAGCTAACAGAGCTGAAGGCACCAAAACAACAGAAGGATCCAGTACAGGCATTTTTGGAGACCACGACCAAGCAGTCTTTTCCTTTTCCTCAGCTTGAGAAAGGGTTAGTTCTGTTAGTACAGAATAGGTGCTACTTATGAGAGTTCTGGGCTAAACTGAATGGTGGCCCTATACACATATGTATGATTTAGAAAACGCCCTGTTTCCAATACTTGAAAAGCAGCCAAATCAGTAAATATGCCAGACAGATCTTCCAGGGGAAAAATCTTTTGGCTCAAAGCACAAAGCAGAGCATTCCTCAGGATATCTTTCTGCTAAGGTGGGATGGAACTCATCTCTGGAAAGCAGAGCAAACAAACCCTGTATTTTCTTTTAAACCTTCCCTCAGGAAATCCTGGGTCACCGGTTCCCATCCACTGCATAGCTGCTGTTTCAGTGGGAACAATTCTGTGCTGCAGAGAACAGTGAACATCACAACCATGAAACCTACTTCCACCCTCTCTTTGGCAGCTGCCTTTGGAAGTGATTCTCTTTCCTAAATGCCTCATTCCTTTCTCAGCTGCAACCAGAAAGTTACCTAATACTGGCTACCTCTTGCCACTGTTGTGAGCTTTCCAAACTGAGTCAGAGAAGACTTTTGAATGGTAATCTGGAAGCTCATTTATGTTTTTGTTAAGCATTTTCCCTGTGTCAGTATCGTAGAAAAATATGCTCAGCTATGAGTTTTTTAATAGCAAACTGTGTCGCACGGTATACTTCACAGCAAGCTTTATGCAGATTTCTCTCATATTATTACCCATAAAATCAACTCCTCTCTTACTGCAACAATGGAGAAAGAACAATTCCCCCCGTAGTGTGATGGAGTTTTGTTTAATCTGAACCTTTTCAAAGCCAAGAAATGATTAAACATACGTGCCCTCACTCCATAATTATAAATCAACTCTGCTATCATTTATTTAACATTAATAACTTCTAAGTTTTATTTGTAGTTACACTCTACTTAAATCCAACAACTTGCAGATTTTTAAATACCTAGGTTTTGTAACTTAAGCCTTCTCTATGCCGATAGAAACCTACTGATGTTCAGTACAAGCCTCAGATACCAGGACGCCTGAGCCTTAAAATTTAGCATAGTCTACCTGATTCTCCTTAATGGAAATGAATACAACAAGCAAACCATGAAAGCAGCAAATATCACAGATTTGGAGAAGAACATCCCTACCCATACATGTTTAGCTTTGTCATGACTGAATGGGATTTTATTAGTATTTATACACTTAGGGATTTTTTCCCTTAGACAAGACCCCACACATTATTAAAAAAAAAAAAAAGAAAAGATAGCCCYCCCCCCCCCCCCCAACTTTGTCGAAAGTGAAGAATCTTGAATCTGATGTAAATTGAAAAATTTTGACTAGCTTGGCTTGTTAATATAAAGTACGTTGTTTCACCCTGAAATTTTGTCCATATTCAGAAGGCGCATTTTGCTTACCTCTGTAAGGGCTGTTGCTGTTTAATATAATTAATCGATTGTGTTATCAGGGACAGTATCTTGTTAATGACTTCAACAGACTGAAAATCTGTGGTTAAATATTATATGGGGTTTACGGCACAGAGAGGAGGAAGATCAAGGCTGTGATTACTATCTGCAGGTGTTGATACACATACCTCTACATGACAGACTTGAGTTGCTGCCAGAAATTAAAGGTAGCTATCCATTCCCTAGCTATCTCAAGCATTTGCTGCCAATAATGTAGCTTTTTATTATTGTTCTTGGAGGCACTCAACTGCTGTTAGCAATAAGTCAACATAAAAGTTAATTAATTTTATATCTAAAAGGAATTTTCTTAAGACTTAGACCAACATGACCTTCACTGAAGTCTCCACAACTTTTTCAAGACTATAACCCACAGCTTGAGAAACACTATTTTAAGTAAATATCTATGTTTCTGAGGTTTTGAAGAACTGTAAAATGCAACAGTACAGGTATGAGTGGCATGGAAGGTGATGAGTATATTTAGTATAAAGTCTTCAAGGCATGTAGCATCTCCAAACTTAGAAAAATCTATCACTGACCTCATTCTCACCAACAGATGTTTAGTTAAAAGCCTGAGAAGGGCTTTCCTAGTAGGAAATCCTTGCCAGAGCATTACCGATATGGCAGCACACAGTATGCTTGTGAACGTCATGAAATTTTCTGAGCTTTGCATATTTATTGCATATATATTTAACCATAGGTGATCCAGCTTTGTACTCCCAAAGCACTAATGTCATAGATTTCAATGCACAAGGAAGGCAAGATTCTACCATTTCTTAGTTTCAGACGTATTTCGGTTTCTTTAAGCTTGAAACTAAATACAAATTCCATATTTAGTAATTAGTCATGACAACTTCAGGCTATAGCTTCAACTATGTTAAACAGCTAATATTTGTTCTGTTGTACTAGTTATCCATTTCACTTCATTTTAAAAACTTTCCATATAATGATTTGAATCTAAAAGCAATATGAAAAGTTTAAAAAACCTTAGATATCAATTCACTTAGAAAACATGGAGAGGTTTGTTACTGCTAACTCATTTCTGAAACAAACACAGCTTTGCAATTAGCACCAATCAAAAGACTGAAGAGCTATCCTTAGTCTTCAGTCATAGGTTTTCTTTTGTGACTAAATGTCATCTGGATCTAAACATAGTGAGTCGAATTCTGTTTCAACTTCTGTTGACTGAAGTGAGATGTGTGTGCTTACATCAAAGGTGAATTTGATCCAAAATACACAAGAGACAACTGTATGCCCAGACAGGCTTAATATCTTGCAAAATTAATTTTCTTTGTAACCAAATCTACAATGTTCTTCCTGCTGTATTAAATCTTTTAGGCCCTAGTTACAACATGAATGATTTAGGCAGACTTTGTGCAGGGCCTTTCAGGTAATCTGCTTGGAAAAAAAAAAGAAAAAAAACCTGTATGCATTTATGCTAACTGCAGTCAGAAATTAATGATCTCTTTGTATTTGTGTGAAGGGAGAAAACTGAAGGTTATTTTTAAACCTTCACTGCTTATTTAATGATGGGGTAAATGTCCTTTTCCCCTGGGACTCTACGTGTGTCAAGGCTGGCCCTGTGTTCCATAATTGCTGGGATCTCACTTCCAGGATGTGCAGTAAACACATTTAGCACACTTCTAACACATTGCCACAAAGATCCAAAGGGAATAGTAGAAAACCCTGCAAGTGAGCAACTTGAACACCATGTGTCTGTACCCATTTCTGGAACAGAAATCAACATTGTTGGTTTAGGATGATGAAAAATAAATGCGAATCCTCCACTGAACCTGGTTCAATATTTCAAGTAGCAAAATACTTGGGATGTTTTAGCTCTGAAGTGTTAGTTCAACTTATTATATGTATATGTTTCTGCTACAATCAACACATTCCAAATCCACTATTGAGGAGTTTTCTGGAAATAACATCAATATTCTTAAAATTAGCTTTCTTTCTCCTAACTTTTTAAAAGCAGCATATAAAAAGCAGCCAACAACAAAAAAAAAAAAAAAAAAAAAAAAAAAAAAAAAAAAGTTGTCCAAAGCCTTCCTTCTGTGGTGGTCTTTTAGAAAGCCACAGACATCACATCATAGAAAATTTCTGGAGGATCAGTATGTTGTAGCAGAGATTCTGCAGCTGATATAGCTATTTCAGCACACTGCTAGGGTTAAGGGAGAAGAAGGAAGAGGGTTTTTCCAGTTGTGCAGGGTGGTTTCTGTCCTGTTTCTCACTTTTTGATTCCAGGCAATGTGCAGGTGCATGGCAGACCTTCGTGCTCTTGTGCCCTGTTGCGCCATGCCCAGCAGTGACCATGCACAGTGACCAGGGCTCGGAGCTCTCTCTTGCCTCAGTACACCAGGTGAGGGGGAGGGAGAGTTGTCACCCAGCAGGGACCTGCTGGTCACAGCAGCCAAGCTAAGGGAGGCTACCTCACATATGGGAAAAGGGAGGTGTCTGATGTCTTTGTGAAAATGGAGTAGTATAATCTGACCTCATACAGTCTACATTTGTCTAGCAAATTTGGTGAAATCTTTATGCTTTGTCCATACTTGATATTTCTGCTCAGCTATGCAAATTTAGATAAATGGGTTCAGTTGTCTTATACTGTGCATTAAGACTAATTCAATAGCACATAAGACTTTAATGGATACCAAGTACTTTCCGCTTCCCCCTATTTCCTTCCACCAGTCTCCTGCATCCTATAATAGTTTACCAAATAAGCCACAGGCCACAGGCCACATCAATTTCTTTTACTACAAAAGAACTGTATGGCAAATAATTTTCTGAAAACACTGACACTAATGCAATTACAGTGACATGATTTGCTACTTTAAGATCTCATCTGAAATCATAACAAAGGCATCTCTTACAGGAAAAGTCTGTTTTAGCAATGATTTTACACAGTTATGTATAGAACAATTTTAGTAATCTATTGCAATTAACTCATCTCCATTTTATCACCTCATGGCCTCACTGCAGGTTGTATAACACAGTCCTGCTATTTATCTTATTTTAACAATCTCACTTACACACTGAAAAAAGGTTGTGTGACTCTTTTCAGACCGCTCTGCTGATAGTTGAAATTTTCACCACAAAACTTAAAATCTTCTTATAGACGGGAGCACCGGCCTTTTGAGAAAAAGAACCAAGTTAGATTTTAAGCTGATAAATAATATTAGCAAATTTTCTTAAAATTCACTGACAGTAGGATGCTTTATCTAATGTATGTAGTCCCAAGTTCAGGCTTGTGAAATAAATTGTCATGAGTGCAAAAATTCATGTTTGCTGCTTTTCTAGCTTCAGTGGAGATCTCAGTTGCAGTTTACCACTGACAAAATGACTAAAACTATTGCCCAACGTGTGAACAAGAACCTCCATCTTGAACTGCATCAGAAACAAGCACTAGGTAAGTTAGGCAAATAGTGGAGATTTTGTTGTAAGCACTTTTGTCTTTCACACTCATTTTCCTCTCTCTGTATCACAAGATTATTTAAAATAAACTCTGCCATAAATGAAGCAAATTATTGTGAGACATTGAAATTGTGTTAGAGTTGAAGAAAAATTAAGAGGAAATGGAAAAAAATCAGCCAGCAATTGAAAAACTCTTATAAAGATATTAGATTTTCTTTTTAAAAACTGCAAAATATAATAACTAATGGAGACTATGGTGTACATTTCTAGATGTCCTGGTTTTGGCTGGGATAGAGTTAATTTCTTCCTAGTGCTGTGTTTTTTATTTAGTATGAGAAGAATGTTGATAACACACTGATGTTTTGAGTTGTTGCTAAGCAGTTTACACTAGTCAAGGACTTTTCAGTTTCCCATGCTCTGCCAGGTGCACAAGGAGCTGGGAAGGAGCATAGCCAGGACAGCTAACCCAACTGGCCAACAGGGTATTCCATACTATATGACGTCATGCTCAGTATATAAATAGGGGGGTGGTCCAGGAAGTAGCGATTGCGGCTCCATCATCAGTCAGAGGGTGGTGAGCAACTGCATTGTGCATCACTCATTTTGTATATTCTACCATTATTATTATTATTATTATTATTATTATTATTATTATTATTATTGTTACTATTATCCCTTCCTTTTCTGTCCTATTAAACTGTCTTTATCTCAATCCACAAATTTTACTTTTTTTTTCCCGGTTCTCTCCCCCATCCCATGGGGTGGGGGGCAGGGGGGAGTGAGTGAGTGGCTGTGTGGTGTTTGCCTGCTGGGTTAAACCTTGGATTGGATTATGAAAGAGAGATATTGATCAAACAGATGTATAACTATCCTGGAAGTACTGAATCGGTCAACCTTGCAAACATATTTTTGCTACTGTGCATGCAGATATAGGATGCCAGTAGCTTTTTTTTTACCAAAACTGTGATAGCTAAAAAGGAATATGCAGAATTTATGAACATGGGGCTATTTTAAATGCTTAATTATCTTAGTGAATCAGGGATCTCTTTTTGCTAAATGAATGCCTTCGAAACTACGGCTAATGAAAGGAAAAGATCTTAAACAGCAAAACGTAAATTAACAGCCACTCCAGAAGGCTAACTTTAGGACATCGAGGTAGCAATCATTAAGCCAAAGTGAAATCAAGACCATTAGAAGTCAGTGATTTTATTTTTACTCCTGATCTCTTTTTCACCAACTGCAATTTTCCCTTTAAATTGGTTACAGTAAGCAGTATGTGAAAATTATTTCTTTCTGTATGTCTCAAATACATGGACATAAAACATCCCTTAACTTATTCTTCTCACTCACTCTCAACATCGTCACAGGCTTTTTCCTTGTGAAACACAGGTATTAAAAGGCTTCACAAAATATTATGGGGCTTTCCGCAAAGCCACTGTAAGAGGAAAAGTGATGCCAATGATTGTGCAATCATGGGTTGCAAAATGTGAATGCCTCAATTAGTCTACTGGACCAGAAAGATGAGCCCATTTTTAGTAATGTCACCGCTAATACATTATGGCAGTAAAGAACAACTGAACAGCTTATTTCCCGCAGATATTTTCAAAGCCTTAGAGACTGCTATTTGAACCATTCTTTAATTATCTCTGGCACAGACTTCAGAAAGCTCTGTGCAGCCAAAAGTGAGAATATTAACTGAATTTTGCTATAGTCCAATAGCAGTAATTATGATGTTCATAAAATGTAAGAGTCAACTTTATGTAGTATGTAATGTTGATGTAAACACTGAATAACACTGGAGATTAGTTGGAGAGTCAGTGCTTTTGTTATCTTAGAGATCATGGTCTGGAAAACACTGAATGACCTCAGTTCCCATTGAAATACGTGGATGTTGTAGCCACTCTGTGCCCCATGGAACTAGGATTTCAACTCTAACTTTTACCAGTGTGACACAGCTAAGCCATCACACAAATACTGGGTTGGAGTCTCCCCGTTGAGACAAGTTTTCATCTCCAGTGAAAATGCAGAGGACATGTGGCGGGGCCTGCTATTCCACACGCCAGACATACAGATCACTTTCTTGCCTCATTTTTGGCAGAACACATGGGCTTGCAGTTTTTCCTTTAAGAGCAAAAAATATTCTGCTGGGTCAAAGACAATTCTCAAAGCCTGTTTCTTAGGCCTTGATTCAGCAGAGCATTCATGTACATACTCAAATTCAATAGTCATGTCTTCTTAAATCTAAGCCTTAACAATACAATGAATTTTACCTAAATACTTTTCCAAATAGAGATGCTTTCCTGAATTAAGGCCTCAGTCTGCCAGAGTCATTAAGCAATACTATAAATACAGTCTTGGAATTTACAAAGTCTTTCAGCTTTTAAAATGCACTGATTAGTTTTAACAGGACACAAATATATTATTTGAAAGGAGGGAAACAAGTACTTTTCCTAGACAGCAGAATAATTTAATGCCATAGGTAAACTATTATTTATGTTGAACAATTAAACTATAATAAAAAGTAAAAATGTAAGACATAGGGAAACAAATAAGCATCCTTACTTGGAGTGATCTTTAGCTTTTCAGAACAGACCTGGCAAAGCATTGCTACAAAATCTAAACCTGACCCAACACCAACTTGCCTAGTAACATGCTTGAAAAACACCAATGCTTTGGTGATTCCCTGTTGACCACATGTTTCTGCAGTTTAGAGAAACTGGAGTGGGATACTGCTTGATATACTCTATAGCAAAGTAACCTTCTCAAGTTGGCCTTCTCTTTAGTGCATTTCTTATTAACATTTTTCCCTCATCCTGGTTTTAATTCATTCCCCTCCCTGCAATACTGGATCGTGCTTCATCTTTACCTGGATAATTTCCAGCATCTCTCTTGCTTTCCCTTTACTTGCTTTCATTAGGTTGCACTACCTACCTCCTCTTTTCACTCTTCTCACACTGCATCTGTTCTGCTCTTTTGTAATTTGTTCTGTCATCCTCTAAGTTGGCAACATGGACAGCCCACGCCTGGCTGAGCACTGCCTCTAGTCAGTGGTCCCCGGTCATGCTTTGCATCAACTGCTGGTGGGTTAGGAGGCTTCACTGAATACCTAATAGGCCAGAAAAAAAAGCTTTAGCTAATGACTGGCATGGACGATGGAGGTACACCATGAGTGCCGAGTAAGACTACGACTTGAGCAGCAAGCCAGCTCTACATCATCCCTAATGCACAAGGATTTTTTTGCCTCCAAGCTTCCTTTCAGGATTCTCAACTTGCACATCAAGTTTTTCCTCTTCCATATTGAAATCATGGATTTACCTACAAATGTATCTCCCTCCTTGCATGTATTTTTGTGGAGGAGAACATACCTTCCTTAAAGCAGACTGGTTATGGTGTGATGTTAATAACTACTAGTTTTTAACAGTAGATATTTCCTAAGGTGATAAATATAGACCTTGTTAGYTTTAACCTTCAGTCCTGACATAGGCAAGATTCTTACCAGTGGCTGCGTAACTGTGTAGTTAAACATGAACCAGGGTTTTGGGATTAGGCAGCAAACAGAATCAACTGTTTGAAGCACTTGAAGGAAGTGCAGTGTTTCTCCTATAACATGTAAAAGAAAGTAAAGAATTATGCTGCATTAACAGGGCTTCTTTAACCAACAGTCTTCCACCTGCCCTTCTCGGCCTCCCTCAGCCACATTGCAGGTTTTAACTTTGCACACATGAAAATAGCAAACCAAGGGTCTGTTTTTCTCAGCAAAAAGCTAAAGGACTGAACACAGCTTGTGCTCTGGTTGTTTCTCTTTTACATTCTGTTGGTGAGGGAGTTGTATGTCAAATAAATTTAAAATCCGTGGCTGGAGTAGCTTGGTGCATAAGAGTTTGTGCTCAGTGTTTCAGAAGCCAAGATTCATGAACAATCTTTAAAGACTCTTATTAGGTCAGTCTAGTTCTCCCGCATGAAAGGACGGTCTCTTTAGGTGAGGGCATTTCTAAATTGAATAAATAATTTTCTGAAGAATATGTCTGTGCTCTTTATGACTAAAATTTCAGTTATTTTGAAAACTATTTTCTACCTTATCTTTAAGCAGAGAAAGGACATCTTTAAAAGTAGCCTTAAAGAAAAATTATGTTTAGTACTATTCATCTGTTTTTTTCCATTAGTTTTACATAGCATTTGTCCTGCTTCTTTCCTTCTTCAGTTCTATAAAATTTAAAATAAATCAGACATAATGTGCTGTCTGTTCCATTACAGTGTATAACCAAAATGTTCAGAATTGCAAATACTGGATATTTACATCCATCCTTTGCTATTTCCCATAATTTGTCTGCATTTTAATAAAGCTGGATGCTCTGATTATTTTTTCTGAGACATTGTTTCAGGCTCCCTGTTTGTTTGGGAAGGGGAAGAGCTGAAAACTATTTTGGTAGCCAGGTTTATTTGATGCAATTGTGTAATACTCTTTATGCATCCCAGTTTGTCTTTAATTGCTGCCAGGCTTATAGTCTGACGAACCGCAGGTTTGCTCGGCTTTTGCTGGCAAGGTAACCCTTTCCATCTGCAGTATTTGACTGTTCCATTGTGCAGACAGAAACTGAACAGTGTATTTCCATGGGAAAATTGCTGTGATGCAGTTGTTCTACCGGCTTTCACCAGGGATGGTGTTTCAGGTAGAGTCGGAGGTGTTCAGCTAGATTAATCCCCTTCAGAAAAAATCTTTTGTTTTGGTCAACATAATTACAATCTTTACCAATTAAAAATAATAGGATCTAAGCTTAGTACACAAACAAGGCACACATAGTGATCCAGCATTATGCAAGTGAACTAAATTCAGCCTTCAAAGCATACATATCATCCACTCAAACAAAGCACCCAGAGGTGTACCTGTGGGACCTAGTCATATATTCGAGGATAGAAACTGAGCCTTTGCTGTTCAATCCACTCCACTGATGAGAGTGTAAAATAAACAACTTCCAAACAAATCTGGGATTTTAAGCCTCATTGTAGTTAGGTTCACTGAAAAACAGAAAGGTGAGTAAAGGGGAGGGGTTAAATAAAAATTAAATAATTTTTGTATGAACAACAATCAATATGGATTATCATAGCTCTGCTCCTCTACCTCGTGGATTGCAATATACTCTCCTACTAAGTGAACACAGTAGACACAGTTCCGGCAATACACGGTTAACGTTTTGTTAGGAGAACAACTATTGATGTTTTTTGATGCTCAGAGGATAGCGGGCAATCCACTCGGGACAATTTTTTCTCCAACGTTTCTATGATGGTGCAGATGCATTCAGAATCTTCATGCCCACCTAACATGACGGGGGAGGCAGACATTCATTTAGGCACAGGGCAGCACTATATGCGTGAGGGTTTCTATTACACTGCAGGAGAGGAGTACTGTGTTAACAAAGATGATCAATTACAAAAAAATCTTCAAATACAAAACGTAACTGTCACTTGTTTGTTAAGCAGAATTTCCATGGACAAGTCCTTGATCTCTTAAGGGATATGCACAAAGATAGCTATTGGGTTTGATGCAACCCAGCATGATGAGGTACATATACTGCATAAAAAGGAGATAGACTTGCAAAGTCATCTTACTTTTGAAAGTATCTTGTAGACCTCATTGCTTGAAGAAATAAGACTGTAATAAGATAGGGTAACTTTAAAGTAGTTTGAAGACTTAGTAAACACAAATTGTGGCATCAACATCTGTATTCTAACCATATAGCATCCTCTGATTATTAGACTACATCCATCACTCAAAATTTAGAATAACCTCCTCAGTCTATTTACAATCTTGATAAAATTAGGCTGCTATCCTGCTGTGCTTGAGGCAAGTTAGCTCCATTTGACAAAATCAGATGATGAAAACAGCCCTCAGGTAGCTCTGCTCCCACTGCTGCTGTCTCTTATCTGGGAAGCTAAACTGCCCCCCTCAGCTCAGCTCAGCTCAGCTCAGCTCAGCTCAGCTCAGCACCAGCTCCTCTTCCTACTTGGACTGGTACCTCAAAGCAACTGATCTCTATGGCTGCTCACCTGCTTCCCCCAAGCAGGGACCATCTTGCCTTCAGCTCCAGACTTGGTCAATACTGGTCTGCCAGAACTGCATCCAGAAGTTTCACTAGGAGTTTCACCTGCAATCAGGAGTGTTATCAGGAAAGAGTTTGGCCCACTCTTTAGACTCACTAGAGGATTTGTCTTCATTATCATGAAGACATTATTTATGCTTTGTAGTGGGTTCCTGATCCAAATAATATAAAGGACTCTGCATGCTCCTTTAACTGCAGAAGTAATTTCTTAGTTACTAGGAACCACTTAAGCCACTTTTGTTCATCTTTAGCAAAGGATGCATTTTTGCATTTCCAGCAGTCTGGACTACTGAAAGGGCTAGAGGTTTGAGTCTTCTGGAAGTTCAGCAGCTCGCTGCCACAAACTGTAATTCCTAACTCACTGTTAGCTTGAAACATAGGATTTAATGGCCACAATGACAAAGACAAATACTGAATAGGATTGTTTCCATCATTTCGGTAAAAGTCCCACACCACATATATCTCTGTGGTTAATAGTAGTTTGGATTTCTTTTCTTCACCATGACCTACTTTTTATCCTGAGATAAATACATATACAGCAAGAACTACAATTTAAATGTCACTTTTTACAAATAATAAGTATCAATTACTGTAAACTTTCTCCAACCTCAACTAATTCATAGAAGATATCAAAATATATCTGGAGGACATATTTCACATAAGATGATGATAAAGGTTCAGTGGACTATCTTCAAACAAAAGCGCTGCTGCTGGATTTCTTTTGGCAAACAAAAAGAGGACCCAGAACCAATGCTATTGAAACAACACTCAAGATTTCTTTATAGGATGTATTAAAAAAACCACCAACAACAAAAAATCTAGTAGCTTTTTGGAAGAATTTTCTTGCCTGTTCAGTGACAATTTCACCATCTGCTTCCAGACCTTTTTATTCACAGGATGTTTACTTTCCAATAGTAGTGTATCACTGACACTTTTGCAAATCGTTCCTGATCCGACAGTTGAGAAACATTGTCAGGTCTGCAAGCACTTTCACCCTTACAAATGACCTTCCTTACTTCATCACCAGCGAAGTGCCCTCCTGTCACGTTGTAAGTAGAAGAAAGTGTATAAAAGTAGAAAGAAGAACTGGAAATCAAGGAAGGATTTCCTCCATGCAGTCTATGAGTTTTCTGCACTATTTTGGTACAGAGACTGGAATCTCTGTCAAGACTAATAATTTTATTAAAAAAACTCAAACCAATAAGAGCCATTATTTAACCTGTGGTTGGGGAAAATATCATCAAGTTTTAAGCTGTGGTTGTTTTTATGGGATTTTCACTAGAATAGAATTGTAGAATCATTAAGGTTGGAAAAGACCTTTAAGATCATCAAGTCCAACCATCAACCCAGCACGCATGCCCACTAAACCATGTCCTGAAGTGCCACATCCACACGTTTTTTGAACACCTCCAGGGATGGTGACTCCACCACTTCCCTGGGCAGCCTGTTCCAATGCCTGACTACCCTTCCGGTGAAGAAATTTTTCCTAACATCCGATCTAAACCTCCCCTGGCGCAACTTGAGGCCATTTCCTTTTGTCCTATCGCTTGTTACTTGGGAGAAGAGACCAACACCCACCTCTCTACAGCCTCCTTTCAGGTAGTTGTAGAGAGCGATAAGGTCTCCCCTCAGCCTCCTCTTCTCCAGGCTAAACAACTCCAGCTCCCTCAGCTGCTCCTCATAAGACCTGTTCTCCAGACCCTTCACCAGCTTCGTTGCCCTTCTCTGGACACGCTTCAGCACCTCAATGTCCTTCTTGTAGTGAGGGGCCCAAAACTGAACACAGGATTCGAGGTGCGGCCTCACCAGTGCCGAGTACAGGGGCACGATCACCTCCCTACTCCTGCTGGCCACACTATTCCTGACACAGGCCAGGATGCTGTTGGCCACCTGGGCACACTACTGGCTCATGTTCAGCCGGCTGGCAACCAGCACCACCAGGTCCTTTTCCTCTGGGCAGCTTTCCAGCCACTCTTCCCCAAGCCTGTAGCGTTGCCTGGGGTTGTTCTGACCGAAGTGCAGGACCCAGCACTTGGCCTTGTTGAACCTCATGCAGTTGGCCTCGGCCCATCGATGCAGTGTGTCCAGATCCCTCTGCAGAGCCTTCCTACCCTCAGGCAGATCAACACTCCCGCCCAGCTTGGTGTCATCTGCGAACTTACTGAGGGAGCACTCGATCCCCTCATCCAGATCATTSAYAAAGAYGTTAAACAAGACGGGCCCCAAAACTGAGCCCTGGGGAACACCGCTCGTGACCGGCCGCCAACTGGATTTGACTCCATTCACCACAACTCTCTGGGCTCGGCCGTCCAGMCAGTTTTTTACCCAGCGAAGAGTACACCCATCTAAGCCATGAGCCACAGGCTTCTCTAGGAGGATGCTGTGGGAGACAGTGTCAAAGGCTTTGCTGAAGTCCAGGCAGACCACATCCACAGCCTTCCCCTTATCCACTAGGCAGGTCACCTGGTCATAGAAGGAGATCAGTTTGGTCAAGCAGGACCTGCCCTTCATGAACCCATGCTGGCTGGGTCCGATCCCCTGGTTGTCCTGCACCTGCCTCGTGAGTGCCCCCAAGATGAACCGCTCCATAATTTTCCCCGGCACCGAGGTCAGGCTGACAGGCCTGTAGTTCTCCGGATCCTCCTTCTGGGCCTTCTTGTAGATGGGCGTCACGTTGGCAAGCCTCCAGTCGTCCGGGACCTCCCCCATTAACCAGGACCGCTGATAAATGATGGCAAGCGGTTTGGCAAGCTCCTCCACCAGCTCCCTCAGCACTCTTGGGTGGATCCCATCTGGCCCCATAGATTTGTGTGTGTCCAGCTGGCGTAGCAGGTTGTTAACCGCTTCCTCTTCGATTATGGGTGGTTTACTATGCTCCCCGTCCCCATCTTCCAGCTCAGGAGGGTGAATACCCTGAGGATCACCAGTCTGAATATTAAAGACTGAGGCAAAGACGGCATTATCTGCAGTGAGGTTGCATAGCAGAGACACATTCCCCATCTTCTACTTGTTTGCTCCGTAAATCCTTTCTCATGGAAAAATCAGGAAATTTCTCACTTGAAATACTTTGCATTTCTTGAATTATTTAATTGAACAAAGTCTATCATTAGTTGCTATTGAAACACTGGCACTCTTATATTGAGTAAATCCATAATTTCCTGCTTTTGTAGTTGAAAATTATGAGTAATTCCTGCCTCAATAATTAGTAGCATTCTGAACACCATGGCCACAACACTGGAAAAAATTAAGATCCTGCCCTTCTCATTGTATATAAAATAGTACTGCCTTTGTTGCCTAATCAATATACTACTTTTTTTTTTTTTTTTTTAAAAAAAAAGCACTGGAAACTGTATGTGAGAATTTCGTATATACTTGACTCTTAATCCTTCTCTCCTTCCCTGCCAGTGTGCTTAGTGAGCTGAGAATGCTTCACCTTTCTTCCTTTGCACTTTCCATTTGCAGATTCCCTTTATATACACATCAATAGATGACAGCAAAACACACATGCTTCATAAATAACAGTTTAAGGAAGCATCTAGTAAACCCTAGTGGCTTGATACTATTCAGTGACTTCCTTACTTGATCTCTACAATGATAAGAACCAAACAGACATAACAGTTTGCAAATAGCATTTGGAATTTGAGGTGATAAAAATAAGGTGTTTAATAATAATACCTTGTATGATCTACAATAATTTTCCTTTAGTTCTGAAACTGACACACAAAATATGAGACGTTCTGGAAGAAAAATACTCATAAGAGCTGTTTTATTTTCCTGTAACTGTGTACCTCATAATATCAATTTTCTCAGATGATTTAAAAAGACTGCAAACTTTTGCTTTTCAAATAATACTTTAAAATGCATAACACTCTAGTCATCGTCATCATCGGTAATATAGTAGTGAAAGTGGAAGACAGTCTATGACAATGTTTCCGTGATCTTTGGTCCTACAGATACTATTTCCCACCTGAAAGTAATGAATAATTTAAGAATCAACAAAGTAGAAGAGTAGAAAAAAAGGAGAAGAAACTTTTCTAGCTCTTTTTAGGCTGTATCAAAATTAAAGCAGCCTTGACAAGGAAGGAACATACAAGAAGCAGTACCTTCTGAAAAGCACAACTGTGCCACTTGCACCTCACATAATAGTGCTGGGAACCAGTTTCGCTGACTAATTTCTTATGCTACACTGAGCAAACCAGTTTGTCTTCCTGCTTCCATTTGTTTCTTAGTAAGCTGGGAATACTATTACTTGAAAGCCTTATAGACAGGAAGCATAGTGTCTAAAGTGTATGAATCTAGTTATGCAATATTAATTGAATTATTAATAATTTATATTGCACTAACTCATAGGACCACCATCTGAAATCAGAATCTAGTTGTTGCAGGCACTTCACATAGAAATACAGGGACTCAGAGCTCAGACTAGTCTAGACAGTGAGTAAGTGGAAACACAAGCAAAGGGGGAGGGTGGGAACACAAGGTTGCACTGGCAGCACCAAAATTAATATTAAAACTTAGTTTCCATCTATTTCCACTCATGCTCTATTATAAAAATGTTATCTTGTAATCTGATTTCTTTGTTAACAGCCATAGCCTGTTTTGAGCCACAAATCTGTCTCCCAAAGCCTCTCTCGGATATATCTCAGCTCTCTCAATTTCTTTTGATTGCACCTTGTTTTCTTTTTGCCAGTCCTTGTATATCTGACAAATGTTTGTTGTTACAGGCTTTCACCCCCTTAACAAACACTTAGTCACATCCATCCAAATGGTTTATTTCTAACTGGCCCTCATTTATCCCATGCCTTGGATTCCTATTAGCTCAGCTCTCTTGAGCTATAAAAGATCTTAAGTTAAACAAAGATCTGTGGTTACAGCTAGTTTTCAGGGACTTCTAGTATGATCCTTGTACATCTTCAAAGTTTATGCCCTGGGCATGTATAAACATTACTAATACACTCTTTTCCATTTGCTATTTTAACAGAGCTCTGCATGGCAAAAGCTCAGTCTACAATGGAGATCCCATTGCTAGCAGGAAAAGTTTCACACAGATACTTCAGGCACTGCAGAGTCCCACATCATGGCAGACACATCATTAAATGTGCCCACATGAAATACCAGAAATATGCACTGGTAAGTATGGCTTTTCTGCAATTTGATATTTTTAAAAAATTTTCTTCAATACTAAGTAACTTGGTCAGATAGAAATCTGCTGTGCTAGGAGTGGATATGTTATGAGAAAGAGGCATGATTATACTCCAAAAAGGGGCTATTGAAGCTCATAAAAAACTCGACACATCATTGGTTGCACCAGAATAAAGAGAGCATGCAATCTTTGAAATCGCTCCAGGTGAAAGTGGCTAAATGAACTTAGGATATGTTTTGCCTATCCAAGTTCCGAGTTTATTGATTGTATTATCCTGAAAATAACATRCTGTCCAAATCACCACTACATCTCACAGACCTTGCATACATTAGCCCAGGGCAGTTCCTGTGACAGAGGAAAGCTTGCTATGGCAGGCATTAAATGGATCTCATATGCCATGGTAGCAACAAGTAGGGCCTAGCATGGGTCCAAAAAATAGGCACTGTACATGGCTCACTGATTCTTTAAGCATATTTTCTATGCTTCTAGCTAAAAGCAACTTGTTCTCTCACCTGTTAGCTAATGTCTCCTGATAAGTAGAACTCAGCTGCTCTAAAAAAATTATTCGCAGCAGATTGCCACTGAAGTGTAGAGCCTGCAAAACTTCAGCTGGCTGGATACTTCAATGTTTCCTTCAGTCTTCCTTTTTACCAGAACAAGTACAGAGTATATCGGACATTTTCTCTCAATGGTCAGAAGCTCATCTACATTCACGTACTGTTCCCATGTAATACTGAATCAACATCCCCAGTTTAGTCAGAATATGTTTACAAACATCATATAGATAGCACAGTACCATCAGATACTACACACTCCAGGGCATTTATTTTTGGCTAACACGTGTTTTTTATTGCCTTCAGACATGTCCTTTCCACATTTTGTATATAGGGCATAAAGTTTCTTTAAGTGACCTGAATTGTGTCTCACTTGTGTAATGCAAAGTAAAATTCATTGCTGGTGAATCACTTTTGAGGTAGCATCAATCTACACACAAACTTTGAAATGCAACTGAAAGACAATAAATAGGCAAAAAGTAGGGAGGGGTCAAAATGTTTCTTCAGAAAAAGTGAAAAGGAAATGCTTAATGATCATAGCTATCATCTTCTATATGATCTTTAAAAATTTTAGGGAGATAAGGCCTCTCTGGATGATGCTACAAAATATGATGAAAAATTCAGCAGCTTCAAAAAAATCCAGTAGCTTCAGAACCGAAACATGATAGAAAGACTTTTCTAAAGGTCAGTCTAAAATCTTTCAACAAATCTTGTCCATGGAAAAAATGTTGCCAATTACACATCTAAAAATCTTTGTGGAATCCACCACTTTGAAGTAGCAACTTGAAGTTACAAGGGAAGGAGGAAAAGGATGGTTTAAAGTCCAGCTGGGTAAATACTGTGACCAATACTGTTTAACAACTTCATWAATAGTCTGGATGATGGGATCAAGTGCACCTTCAGCAAATTTGTAAACAGTATGGAAGTGGGAGGAGAGGTTGATACACTAGATGGCTGTGCTGCCATCCCAAGGGACCTCCAGAAGCTGGAGAAATGGGCTGACAGGAACCTTATGAACTTCAGGAGAGGGAATTGCCAAGCTCTCCACCTGGAGAAGAATAACTCCAAGCACCAGCACAGGCTGGGGCTCAACCAGCTGGAAAGCAGCTTTGCAGAAAATGTCCTAGGGGTCCTGGTGGACATCAAGTTGAACATGAGCATGTGCCATTGCAGTAACAAAAGCTAATGGCATCCTGGGCTGTGTTAGGAGGAGTGTTGCCAGCAGGTCGAGGGAGGTGATCCTTCCCTTCTGCACAGCACTGGTGAGGTCACACCTGGAGTACTGGGTCCTGTTCTGGGCTCCCCGGTACAAGAGAGACATGGACATACTGGAGCAAGTCCAGCAATGGGCCACAGAGATGATGAAGGAACTGGAACGTCTTTCCTGTGAGGAAAGGCTGAGAGAGCTGGGACTGTTTAACCTCRAGAAGAGAAGGCTCAGGGAAATCTTATCAATCTATATAAATACCCGAAAGGAGAGTGCAAAGAAGACAGACCCAGGCTCTTTTCAGTGGTGCTCGCTAACAGGACCAGAGGCAATGGGAACTCATTGAAATACAGTATGTGCTGTTTAACCATAGGAAAAAATGTTACTGTGTTTGCACAGTGGAACAGGTTGTTCAGAGATGTTGTGGAATGTCCATCCTTGAAGATTCAAATCCTGACTAGACATGGACCTAAACAACCTGCTGTAGCTCACCCTACTTGAGCAGGAGGGTTGGACTAGATGATCTCCAGAGGTCCCTTCCAACATTTCCTATCCTGTGATTCCATAAAAAGCAAATGTTTTTCCTGAATTTCTGTTCATCTGTGATTACTCTGCGAAGTGTCTCCGTTTCATCAGTCTGGCTCAGTTACACAGGGTGTGTGGAACAGTCAGGCTTTGGAGTGACCTTCACAGATCTGCATAGATGTAACTGGTGATGTGATAAGGGTGTGCTATAGTTTGCAAGGTCATAAGAGCTCTTCTATGCCATCACAGGGAATGGTTTCTCTGGTAAACAGAGGTTCTCATCTGTCGATGTGAAGAAAACTGGGTAGCACATTAAGAGCAGTTATAATTTAAAGAAGACTTCAGGCCATGTAGCTCATTTTTTTTTTTCTTGTCCTTTTTCTTTCTTTTCTTTGAGCCCACAATTATTTTTGGGGACATGCTGAGTATGCACAATACCTCTCACTGTATCCTTTTCCAGATGTCACTAATTGTATGTCATCACCTTTCTGGATAAAGCAAGAAATCATCCTGACATAATAGAGGAAGCTCGGCAAGACCAATTGTCTTGGAATAAAGAGCAGCCCATAAGGCTGTGGCACTCATTACTGCCTCATAAATTTATCCATGGAGGATCTTTGCAAGGAAGAAATGTTCACTGGTGGATTGTGGTGGAAGGAGCAATACAGGGCCAATGCTTTGACTGAGGTACAGGCAGTGGCTGTCAGGAGTGTAAGGTTACTCCACTGTGAATCAGTTTAGGGTATGTTGTTACCACAGCCAAATGCCTGACAGCAGGCAGAAGCACGAAGCAAGATTCAAGTTTGCAAACTCAGGTATTAATAGTTACGTAATCACCGAAACCAAAGTAAAGYGTGAACTGCAAAACTGAGCCTGACCAAACACTCACTCACGCACTAAGCTGTGCTAACCTTCCCGCTGGTTTAACTTCAGAACTCATATTAGCAGAAAGATAGCTTGGATGCATCAGCGTGAGTTGAATCAGCCTTTTTATTACAGCATGCAAATATGTAGAGTCAACACATCTGAACTACAGGTCAGCAATTTTCATAAACTTTCTCTTCCAATGCTTACCAAGAATAAAAGCCACCTCCAAGCCTGGGGCTTTAAAACAGGGAAATGTATATCATTACATAAGAAACCTCAAAACTGCCCATTTACTGTACTTTAATACCTTCTTTCAGTTTGCCTTTATAAAGCTGCTCCTTACTAGATGATTCCTTAGAGAGAATTTAAAAAAAAAAAAAAAGTTTTTGCTGGAGATCCTGTAAAGGAAGCGAAAGGTGTCAATCTACATGTGAAAAGCTCTGTGCCATTACTCCTTCGCATTATCCGTGTTGAAACTCCTGACATTTCAAGTCTCTCTGTTAGTATTGGAGTTCTTGTTTCTAGGTCACTGAATCTGGACAATGTGGAGGACTTGGATATAGTCTGCAGGGTAGCAGGGCTCTGCACTTGAAACAATTATCAGAGTTTTCTTTGTTGCTTAAATGAGATCCTACTCATCACCAGACTTTTTAAAATCTCAGCGCATTATTATGGTAGAGAATGACTGACAAGTTTGGTTGTGGGGATTACAGCCATTATATGTACATGACAAATTAGCACCACTTAAAAAAAAAAAAGGGAGGGGCTGGGGAAGTGTATCCCACAGCCTAAATGAGAGCTGCATTCTTATCACTACTCTGCTCAGTGACGGTCTTTCCCTTTTCTCTCAAATTATAGGATCTCATCTTACCCTCGGTTATTTAGAGTCATAGAATCATAGAATCATTAAGGTTGGAAAAGACCTCTAAGATCATCAAGTCCAACCATCAACCCAACACCACCATGCCCACTAAACCATGTCCCAAAGTGCCACATCTACACGTTTTTTGAATGCCTCCAGTGACGGTGACTCCACCACGTCCCTGGGCAGCCTGTTCCAATGCTTGGCAACCCTTTCGGTGAAGAAATTTTTCCTAATGTCCAATCTAAACCTTCCCTGGTGCAACTTGAGGCATTATTTAAACTTGAGGCATTATTTAAAATAATAACTTGAGGCATTAATTAAAACAATGAGTCCTGAAGTTTCATGAGAAAGTCATGAATGGAACTGTTTGCATGCACTTTTCCTAAGTATAAGAACAATTTAGAGACTACATCGGGCAAAAATACCCCCCCGCCCAAATGTTCTGCAGAAAGCATAAAGGAGTTCAGCTGTAGATTTAGTGTTGCTAATAGTTATAAACTTTTATCTCACTGCCAAAAAGTTGTACTAGGAATTTTAATACTCAGTTTTGAAGAAATGTAAAAAATGCTAAAGCAGAATTTAAATTCTGAATTTCTGTTTATTTTGCCAAGCACCTTCTACACCATTTAACAGCTGCATTACTATTATTATAAAAATGAACTGTGATTAAGCAGTGGTGATCCACTATGCTAAGTACCACACATTTTCACATAAGTTTACCCTGATGAATTTAAGTATGGGTCAATTCCGAGTCATAGCATCCTTATTATTCCTTTGTCTGAGTATTAAAAAAGCAGTATCTCCCAGGGCAGACAAGAGGAGAAATGCAATTTCTCCTTTACAATAGCTCTCTCCTACTTCCTTGTTGAGACTGCAAAACATAGTCTCTTTCCGGAGATGAAAAGCAAAATACAAACATTAAATAACATGATTTCAGAACATAACTTTCCTCCCATGCTGTTAGCAATTTCAACAGAGACAGACTTTGGGGCCTCACGATGGCAATGGAACAGTACCCTCATCAATTCATTTGAAATCCTACCAACGCCACATTTTATTTTAGCTTTCACTAAAAACCAGCAAGCCTCCAGCCTCTTTTAGTGTGGAGTATGGCTATAAAACACCATCTGAGCATTAAATTTCAAAACGCATTGTTGATTTTTCTCGAAATTTGCATTATTCAAGGTTAGCTTTACAAACAAAACCCCAATCAAACATTCTCTTCTTCTCAAAAGTCACTATCAAATACAAAACACAGCAAAAGTTTCCTTATTTTGAGACATACGCTGTGACAACATTAGCATTTAGACTGGTAGTGAGTTTCTGAAGTAAATCTCCCTATTGCTTCCCTCACTAGTTTGGTTCTTGAACCAGTTTCAGTGAGTATGAATTAGATTCCTTTTGGAAAACACTAAATGGGAAGACCTTTTCTCTGTGGTTTCCAAATGCGTGCCAGCCCCAAGTGGGGACACAGGACTGATGAGTGGGCTGTACCTGCATGAAGTCCTCAAGGACATAATATACAGAGTGTGTGCCAACAGATAGTCTTCAAAACTCCCACTGTCATGACAAACAGGTGGCTTTGTGTATGTATAACAAGCCAAATTGCACCACTTATTTAATATTTCATATGATTATCTGCATCATCTCAAGCCCCTTGTAACACCTAGATCTCATGAACATACAAATATGGCAATTCTCCTGCTTTACGTGCCTAATCTACCTTCTCTTGCCATCCCCACAACTCATCTATTGCCATCCTATTATTTTTATTGATCTTTCTTTTCCTAATATTTTCCTGATGGCAATATCAGTCCCTTTGGTCTCCTAAAACATACAGCTTGATGCAGTCTGTGGCCCCAAGGAAACAGCAAAGTTCATAGTGTCAAAAGAATGTCTAAGGCTTCTCTGATAGCAGGTAATCTGGTGGCAAGACCATGCAAAAAGAGGATAAATGATCAGGTAACCTGGTGACAATGCTAGGCAACAAGAGGATAAATGATCAACAAAATTCAATAAAGGAAAATCACTGAACTGATGATCTGGGACAATAGCCACACTCTGGAGATGTGCCTCTGCTGTGGTTATCCTGAACAGACCTTTTGGCACAAGCACACCCCAGATCCTGCTACCTGCCTGGGTGCCCACGGTCACAGACTCAGGTTCATTATATGTGAGAGCCTGGAGGAGATTTTGTTATCTGGGGTTTGCATTCCTTGACCCTGCATCATTTCTCTGTGGTGTGTCAGCCAGGAACACTCTGTAGTGTGCTCCTGACCACAGCTAATGCCAACAACCTCCTGTGCCGGTGATCACAGTTCCAGAATAAATATTTTATACACATTTTTAGAATGAGGGTAGTTGGTAGGAGGGCCTGGGAGTTTTCTGGTGGCACTTCAGCACCAGGGTTACACCATGGTTTGGATATTCACTCACAAACCAAAGGCACATTGGGATCATGTAGTATTGCCACAACATAGATAGGTAGCCACACTCTCCAGGTGATCCTGCCACTGCACAGAGAGGACGTATCAGCATCCTCTTTTAAAGCCAGCATGATGAGCAACACAGGCATCATGAGTCCTTCCAGCACACGCAGTAGAGATGTCCCTAAATTTTCCTCAGTGCTCTCCCAAGACCTGCATAACAATAGCCATTTTCTTACCTGCAGGCCACCCTGAACTTGCTAGTCATTGACTTGTGTGGTCCAACAGTGCCAAGGTTTCCCCACCACGGTGACAGCAACTTTCTTGAACACATATAGGCAACCTCCTGAAATTTCATCGAGTAGCAAAGTCAAGGCACTAGCTCTTGCCAAAAGGTTTCAGTTGAACCCACCATTGGTTATTCAATGCCCCAGGGACAAAGTAGTACCTGCATGTTAAGAAATTGCCTGCCTCACTCCCCTTTTTCTTTACCATTCTTCTTTTGCCTCCTCAAAGTCAGCAGGAGATTCAGGCCACAGGTACTGTGGTGTCATTTGGAAACAAGCAGGGACAAACAGAAATAATGGGAGAAATTAAGCAGGAACAAAAATAAATGGCATGTTACCATAGTTGCAGTAGCATGTACCACCATCTGCAGGAGACAGAAGAAAGGGCAGTATGGCACTCCTTGGACCACTTAGGGTTCACAGCCAAGAGAGCAATTTTTGTTTGCACAGTTTCAACCCCATTCACAACAAATATATGGTATGCAGGGGGCTGATCTAAAGTTTGGCTGAAGTAAAATGTCCAAAGTGCACATCACATTAATGCAGCATCTCAGCACCAATTGCAATAGTGCACCACATTTCTTCCTAATGTAGACATAGCTCTAGTAGAGACATATCTCAGGAAGACCTCTCTGCCCAGTAGTCCCATAATGATGCAACATTTTCTTTAGTTATTTTAAATTGCCTATTCAAGCAGAGAGACAAACAGAAGCTATATACAAAAATAATTTTAAAACTTTTGCCTCTTCCTAATCAATGTCCTAAATTTAATTCTGTGTACAGTATTTCAATGAAAATGTGTAGAAGAGTATTTATACATATTTGTTTACGTAAATTGTTTTCTTGACCATCTTAAAAAGTTTAAGTCCATTCTAGTTTTATTACTCTCTTAAATTAAATTGTTTATTGAACAGCTGATGATACAGCAACATTCAGTAAATTAATAAAATTTTGTTATTGACGATGTATTTATTCTCACTCTATCATAGCTATTTTTATTCAGTTTCAATAGGTAATCTCACTTGTTACCACATTTCAGATTTGAGATGCACAGCATGTAAATTTTATTTTTATTTCCAGCAACATAGCTTACCTGGATCAAACACCTCCCCTTCACAACAGACATCTCAAGTTACCTATATTGCTACTGAGGACTAAATTATTTTCTGGAGCACAAGTACACAACGTTCCTAGAGACTTTCATCTGTGTGTGTCCATAAGGAACTACATGTTTTTAGAAGAAAATCAACCCAAATGCTTCTCTAAACACAGGAATAAACACAAATGTCTCAAATGTGAAATGTATTTCAGAACATAATCAAGTATTTTGCTCCTGAATTATAAGGACCAGATGAAAATATTTGAGCCATCTTGTAAGCAAAATCATTAATTATCAAACATATTTTAAATCTCAACTGTTATATTTCCACAGCTAACAGTGCCAATAGCAATTTTTATATTATATATTGTGCTGCAAATATCAGCAGCACTGTGCTTTCCTGAGCAAAATATCTGTTCTTATGGACATCAGAAATGGCTACTAAAAGGAGAAGAAAACGAAATGAACCAATATAAGAAATTCACAGGTCACAGCAAAATAAAATTTAAAACTGGAAAAGAAAATAAAAATCAAAATTGGAAACCACCTATGAAATTGAAATGAACACCTTTGTTTCCCTTTATTTTGAATTTATCCATACTCACATCAGGACGCAGAGGTCCCTTACTGACCCCGTAGCACAACATGGATTTTAAAATCGGAAGTATAATGTGTTTGAAAAGTAAAGCCATATAAGGATGGCAACTGAAAAAATACAGAAAGAACAACTCTGTAGATGTTTTGCTTCTGGAAAGCAGTGACATCACTTATCAGTTACGAGCAAGCACTTTTCTCATTAAGAAAATGTCATCATAAAAAATTCTTCACTAGCTGAATGCTCAGAAAAGGGAATCAATAAGTTTACTGAACAAAGTATACGTATCTGCATATATAGTAAGCAAGGATTAAAGATTAGTAGTTCACTAGAAAATTTTCTAAATGTATTTTACCAAAACTGATCAAGTGACATCTTTATACAAATAAACATTTTGACCCATCAAGTACTACCACTCTCACCTAAGACCTTTTCAACTACTGTTAAAATTACAGCTTTTGAGTAGTGGGAGGGCATTTTTAAACTCAGTTAACAACCTAATATTTGGGTCTGAAGTTAAAATGGACAGTCTATTCTCTGATGGAATCATTTTTTCCTTTGTTAATTGGTTGGTAATTTAATTAGATTAAATTGATTATGTAATTGATTCCAGCTGACTGGGATATGTAGCATATCAAGTTTGGATTTTTGGACTGTTCTTTTTCTTAGTTGTTTATTAAGTTGCTGGTGACAAAGTTACTAAACTGGGATTACCACTGTGTCTGATCAGGCTGAGTTAGAAAAACTTTGGGAGTTTAGATAAGGAGCCTATTGATGTGACACAAATTCTTTGCAATGATCCATTTTTATGGATCCCTGAGCAGCAAAATCAAGTATTATTCCAATGCAAACAATTGAACAGCGGGCAAGACATTTTAATCAGCACCACAAAAATACTAGGCTCTGAAAACAAAATAAATGACAGTGACCATCTGCTGACATAGCCATTAAAATCGGCCATGTCATTCTAGCAAAATATTTTGAGACAATGGTATAGTAGTTCATGGACATATTTTGGTAACTTTTGCTGGCAAAGTGTCAGAAGAAGTCTCAAGTTCTGTAGGTAACAGTACAAAAAGGTTACCTAGAATCTGGCTGACCTGACATGAATTCACCAAGGGACGAGTGAGTGGAAGGCTTTCTCTGCCTTCATTACTGCCTGTCTCTCAAATCAGATAGGGAAAGGAGGTGAACATGCATTGCTTACCATAGGAGCGAGGACCTTCAGGACTAGGGTTGATGCAAGCATGGGCTTACTATGTTTATGGAAACAAAATGTATTTCTCCCAGTCCAAAACAGATTAAAACCAAGATCTGGAACTTGCAAACTACTGTGAAATCAGAGCATGATTCTCCAGTCAGACTGAGCCATAAAGGCACCTTTGACAAAGAGGCTGAGTCTATCTCACATGGAATGTGCCCTTCCATAAGGCATCAGTGTGTATAGAGAGTACCCCAAGGGACCCATCTCCACTACAGTTATTGATCCACCTCTATAAATACTTTTGTGACTTTCTGCACCACTGTGCCTCTAGTCTTCATTCAGAGCTTTAGAAGACAGTAGTATATTTTATCAGCGATCTTGCTCTTTGCCCATATACTGAAGGAGGAATTCTAACTTCAAATCAGTATTACTATTACAGCAAAATATATGGAACATTGTTTTCTGGTGTTTGTATTTGGCCGCCAGACTTGTAACTTCTACTGTCCTTTTGAATGCTTTTTATATTATATTGCTTTCTATACTAATGTTCTTGCTATGATTTATCCCCTGCTTTGACACTATTACATTTAATCAAAAAAGTTTACAGATGTAAAAGTCTGGAAAACTTATTGGTTTAATTTCTGTTATCAAAGAGGCATAAAGATATTTTTCCCAGTAAAGTGAAACTTCTAGCCTTGTGTTCCTCTTTGACAGTGACTTGCAGTGCTGCTTTCCTTACGTATATATTTGAACTGATACAGACAGAAACAAACCATTATGACTAACCAGAGATTAAGAGGGCCAGATCATGAGTAGCAAAAGCTTTGCTTTTAATATTTTTTAAGACCTTCAATTTCCCTCATTAGCATTTAAATATATCACCCAGCATTTTGTTGTAAGCACATACTTCTCTCTATTCCGTTTCTTTGCAGCCATTAACAACATTATTAATCAACCTAAAGTCCACTTTAAGCACTTAGAGAAGTTATCTTGGTGAAAAGAATATCATAACAGGTATCATGACAAGTGGGAATAATGCCTAGGAATCCCCTTGCTAAAACAACTTTCGAAGCTGAGTAAATGAGACCTGAAGCTGCTGCCACAGGACTGAAGCTATCATTGTCTTTAGGTTTTGGGAATCCACTAAAAATCATGCCTTAGAGACACCTTTAGAGCTATGCCACCCGCCATCCACTGGTAATGGTTGTTGTCACCTTCGTGACAAAAAGGCTATTCAAAGGGAGGACAGCAGCCCCTGCTCTGTTGGAAGGGCACTGCCCATACCCAGACTTGCTCCACCATTCCTGACGTTGCACTGTGTGCTCTCCTTTCAGGCTGTAGCTATATTGTTTGGAGGAGAGGTAGCTGAGGCCAGCTGCAAAGAAAAGGGTAGCAAGACCTGAGTGCAAGGGCTGTGAAAAAACTGGATGCAGACCTTTTATTTGAGATAGTGCTTTCATGTAGCATAAGCAAAAAAMCCCACCCTAAACCAAACCTACCCAAGCAAGAAACCCACACTGGTGGTAGTAGAGAACAAAACCAGGGATCCTGAAAACAGAAACCACCTCTTGATTTACATTGTCCATTTCCTTCTAAATCTATGTTTGGGATCCCAGAGCACAATCAAATTACAGGAAAAGTTTTCTGGCTGATAATACGAAATATTTTTAGTCTGTGTCTTAAATTTTCCTGGTTTTGCTACATAAGCACCACTGAAGTGACAACACTGCAGCAGAAGTGGTTTTATGATTGAGAACCCTAATGAGATTCAGTACAAGAATAAAAAAAAAGTTAAGACAAAATGATAGTGATAATTGTAGACAGGCAGAGAAGTATGAGGGAAATGAGAATTTGCCATCCAAGATAGAAAGGGGCATTTCGAAAACTCCGCTCATGTACCAGTGGGTCCTCACTACTTTTCAGCAGATGGCACTACAGTGCTAGTAGTGGACTTTGTAATAAAACTATGTGTGAGTCACCTGGACTTCCAGAACAGGATTGACCCCCTGTTTATGCACACGGCTTCACGAAGGGATTTCACACTTTGTAATTATTTGAGAAACAATGGTTCAAGGCTGCCAGGCAGAACTCCCTCTATGAATGCAGATTGTTCTTAAATTGTAGAAGTCGGCAGATGTTACAGTCATAAACAAATTACCAAATATTTTGCAAATGTAATCTGAGTATGCTATATTTAAGAAATACATTGTAAAAACAGCAGTGTCAGATATCACTAGGTGTGTACTAGAACACTGTTTGTGAGCTGTCAAACATGAAAAAAGCCCTAGAGAAAGAATAAAATCTTTTTTGGCATATACACCTATCAAGACTAAAAAGCAGATGCAAGTTGCATAGATTTTATCACGGTCTTACAAGTAAGATATGCTTTTTTAAAAATAGCACTGTGTAACTGAGCGACGAGATAATGCAAGGAAGCATTTTTTCCTGCTGAGAACAATAGGAATTACAATGGAAGAAAAATCACCCTCAGCTAGGGCAAGGACATGCTACAACTTTCAACAGTGAGGACAGGAAATTTCAAGCAATTCCTTTTGATTGCATGAGGCAAGCTCTCCCAGCAAAACATAAACACATTTTCACTAAAAAAAAAAAAAAATTGCTTCTTGAGGTAAATACGACAGTTTAAAGAAAATTGATTCATCTGATTGAGAAGCCAGTCTTCAAAAACAACTCTAGGGGGTTCAGCACAGCTGAAAGTAATAGTTTTGAATTCCACCTGCGCAGGAGCATTTGATATTACAAAGAAAAGGTACTCTATGATTCAGAGTAGATCGTTCTTCTCACTCCCAATTTAGTTCTTCAGCTACTTGGGATTACACTGGATGCCTGAACTGCAATACATACTTTAGGTGCATCAAAATTGACACCTGGAAGACACAAAATCTTTATTTGAGCTGGCTCTAAGAAAGTAAGAATGTGACAATTTAAAAAACCACAACTGCTTCAGTTTCTTTATATTTCACATGAATTCTAACCCAAACTTTTCACTCCCTTGTCCTCCTGAGACTTTCATGGTTTTCCTGCTTCTTTGGAGACCACAGACTCTAAAATGTTAAAGTATTGAAGCTTTTATGGAATGCAAATTCCAGATTTTTCTCCCACTCCAATGATGATTTTAACCCTAGATGAGGAAAGGAAAATTCCTAGAGGGAAGTTTAAAAAAAAAAAAAAAGGAAGTGGTACACTAGGGCAGCTTCCCAAATGCTGTAGGTGATCAAAGAAAATATATTATGACTGTGTATGTCAGAATCCACTGAAAGTCCTAATAATAGCAGCATGCAATATGCCTTACATCTAAGCCTATTATTGCAGACTCTGATAAAAGAAGTCTTAGTGTTTTAACAGGACTGAAAAAGAGTAGATGTTTTTCAGAGGTGTCTAATAAGTTAGAGCAGAGGTGCTTCTGCTTATGCAGAAAGCAGGACAGCTGAATTTTTCTACTGCATTCATTTAATTTTAAATAGTTTTACAGATTTTACCAAGCAGTTATTAGGAGGCCATGGTTGAACCCTATGAGATATTCAGCATCAGCACCATGTTAAGATACTTCCTCATAATCCAAAGCTGTTCCTTACGGCATTTTATGGTCCAGCATCCTCTGTTATGTTATTTTAAAGCCAGCTTTGCTCCTAAAACTTCCTTATCACCACAGCAGGATTTCTGCGGTTAACTTTCTATGGAGAGACCCAGGCTAAGTGCTGTTGATTTTCTGTATGTACCAGACCATCTGAACAGTAAAGGCAGGAATTAAAGCAATTCAAGTCAATTTGTTTCATTTTAGAATTTCAATAGACTTCACATAAAGCATGAGAAGAAGAACAAGTTTGAGCTTTGTAAAATATTTCTGAAAACATTTCCTTTCCTTTGCTCAGGTGAACTCTTGCTCAGAGCACAGCAAATACGTACAGTAGTTCATACTTCTTAAGCTTCAATTTGGACATTGGTTTTGCTTACTGAGGTAGCACAGCAGAAGACAAAGCCAGACAAAAGACTTCTGTTCTCTTCCATACAGAGCCATCTTACCTGGACTACTTTAAAATTGTATCTTGCTTTCAGTATGGTCATCCTGTTTTGTCAGTTTTCCAACACACAGCTAGATCAATACAATTTTTATTAACTCAGTACTAGCTAAAAGGAAAGCTGAGACCATTTAATGCTACAATTTGCCTAGTAAGCTGACATTCTGAAATATGCAATTCACATTATATACTATATTTACTTCCTATCCACTCTCATACAACATTTTTTTTCTATTTTTAAAAAGTTTTAGTGCTTTTTTTTGCCTGTTATCCTGGAAGTAACAGCACTTATTCATTTATGTCTGTTTATATTACAGGTATTTTTGTTGCATATGGCCTGAGAAAACATTATTAGCTTTTTACTAACTGAATCACTACCTATATTTTATAGCGAGCAATGAAAGGATTCAGTCCTGTAAGGCACTTAATGCATTCAGCTCTCACCTCAGTGACATATACGAAGCTGAAACTCAATACCAAGCCCAGAAACTAGCACATTGATGTGCTACTGCACATCAAAATATGTGCTAGTACATATTGATGACACTTAGTAGATTTTCTGTAGGAACCTTCTTATAAACATAGTCCAGTTTTAGGTATTATTTGACCTAAAAGGAAGTTCACCTCTATCTTAAAAAACCACAGCTGTTACAACAAGTACTCTCAAACACCATTTTCAGATGCTAAAAATAGAAAGGGGACTTGCCACAAAATAGTATAAAAAGGGAAATGCTGGTTACAAGTTGTTGAATTTTAAATAACTTTTGCCAGCAAAAGAAAGTCTTTGAATTACATAAGCTTGGCTGTGTCTGTTTTGTGAGGTACCTGGCAAATTATGTAATTTTCCTTTTTTTTTTTTTTTTTATGT
This sequence comes from Oceanodroma leucorhoa, assembly GCA_030449065.1. Classification (NCBI taxonomy): domain Eukaryota; kingdom Metazoa; phylum Chordata; class Aves; order Procellariiformes; genus Oceanodroma; species Oceanodroma leucorhoa. The sequence continues at coordinate 2,552,857 of JASVER010000081.1, forward strand.
GCTGCATTTCTTCTGCATCTGCCTTGCTCGCAGTACATTCTCCTAAATAATCAGAAAACTGCTTCCAGTTAAATCAAACTGGATTTCAATGGCAGCAGAGATTCCAGCACATAAATGAATCTGGCCAAAACCTGAATACCTTGTTGAAGGGTGAGCTATCACTGATCAAGGTACTAACCTTCTAATACTTACCACTAAAATATCTGTAGGCCAGGTGGTACAACTGGACTACAACACATGGTTATAGTTTTTCCTGAAAAAATACTTATTTGCCTTGCTTATTTTTTAATCTAGAAACATTTTTCTGCAGAGTAATAAGATACATAATTTACAAAGAAAATATATGGCAGGATAAGACAGAAAGCCATTGAAACTGCATGACACATTCAAAGACTTGTTTATATATTTATGATCATGCATTTATGGTTGTTATCTGGTAATTAAAGCAGTTATTATGCCAGAAAAAATTAAGATTTTAAAGAGTGAAATAAAACATACTTGATAAGTAGAAATGAGATTGCTTCTTACCAACAGTTACTTCTGGATAAGGACCTGTGGTTTGGCCACGCTTCACTATGGTAAAATAATGACACTGTTGCACTGCTTACTCTAATTCAAGGATAATCTGTGACCGATAGGCATTTCTGCATACCCACAACAGACAGACTTTTATTTGTTACCTAATCCTAGTCTGCTCTTGTCAGAAATTTCAAAAAGAAACAACAGCCATTCTGCAATTCTCTGCCCCCAAAAGAATAATATTTCACCCARCCACCTATGAGAGACACCCAAGAGCATTCGCCCAGTGCTTATTATTTTCTTGCACTGTCTTCCTTGATGTTTCATTGCAGACAACACATTGGATTTTTCTCAAAAAGCATCAAAACTGCTATGCTTTGAGGGCATGATGGTAAGTCAAAACACAATTTTATAGCATTGAGGGGTGTTGTATGACCCTGCTTATGGTAGCTGGACTAGACTCTTGCATCCTGAACTTACTGAAACATGCTAAGCTTGTTTCTAAGACAGTTCTAGGCTACAAGTTGGTGATTTTTTTTAATGATGCATCACTTCGAACCTATGTCCCTTGCTGTCTCAGATTTAACATCTTACGTAGCTGGTCTGTTCCTGGGAAAGATTTTTAGCACTTGAACAGTGTTAGAGTATAACACAGTTTTTTTTCTGTGTCTACCTCCTGACAACCGATACAGTTCTCCCCTTGCAATCTAACCAACACAATAGTTGCCTACTCTTTCTTCCAACCTTTCTATACAAAGCACCACTCAGCTATCTATGACCTATTTCCCTGTTGAAATGATATATTTGTTGGCTTTACTATTCTTCTACAGAACCAGATTTATAACTAATTTTCAAAATCTGTAAAGAAATATTACTGCACGAAAATTTTACAAAGGTTTTCATGCTTACACATTAAGGCCTGATTTTGAGCTTTCCTATACTGACTATATACAGAGAAGTTCCAACTGGATCCAAGAAACTAACTCCCAGGGCAGCTGCAATACCAAAACTTAGTATATATATTATCAATTCAAAATTTTCAATTTTACTTCCGTATGAACAAGAAACTATATCAGATACAAATATAAACTAAGGACCATGCTGGTGATCAATATTTAAATAATACTTGAGAAACTCAAAAATGCATTTGGGAAATAAAAATAATTCAGCAGTACTATATTGCGTTTGCGTGGCAAGGTTTTGGTAGCTGGGGGCTACAGGGGTGGCTTCTGTGAGAAGATGCCAGAAGCGTCCCCGATGTCTGATAGAGCCAGTGCCAGCTGCTCCAAGACAGACCCGCCACTGGCCAAAGCTGAGCCCATCAGCGACGGTGGTAGTGCCTCTGTGATAACGTATTTAAGAAGGGGAAAAAACTGCTGCGGAACAGCAGCCAGAGGAGAGGAGTGAGAATATGTGAGAGAAACAGCCCTGCAGGCACCAAGGTCAGTGAAGAGGGAGGGGGAGGGGATGCTTCAGGCGCCGGAGCAGAGATGCCCCTGCAGCCTGTGGTGAAGACCATGGTGAGGCAGGCTGTGCCCCTGCAGCACACAGAGGTCCACAGTGGAGCAGATATCCACCTGCAGCCCGTGGAGGACCCACACCGGAGCAGGTGGATGCACCCGAAGGAGGCTGAGACCCCATGGAGAGCCCGCGCTGGAGCAAGCTCCTGGCAGGACCTGTGGACCTGTGGGGACCCACACTGGAGCAGTCTGTTCCTGAAGGACTGCACTGCTTGGAAAGGACCCACGCTGGAACAGTACATGAAGAACTGCAGCCCGTGGGAAGGACTCATGTTGGAGAAGTTCATGGAGGACTGTCTCCCATGGGAGGGATCCCACGCTGGAGCAGGGGAAGAGTGTGAGGAGGAAGGAGCGGCAGAGACAACGTGTGATGAACTGACCCCAACCCCCATTCCCCGTCCCCATGTGCCGCTCAGGGGGAGGAGGTAGAGAAAAGTGGGAGTGAAGTTGAGCCCGGGAAGAAGGGAGGGGTGGGGGGAAGGTGTTTTAGGATTTGGTTTTATTTCTCATTATCCTACTCTGATTTGATTGGTAATAAATTAAATTAATTTCCCCAAGTCAAGTCTGTTTTGCCCATGATGGTAATTGCTGAGTGATCTCTCTGTCCTTATCTCAACTCATGAGCCTTTCTCAGTATTTTTTCTCCCCATGTCCAGCCTAGAAGGGGGAGTGATAGAGCAGCTTGGTAGGCACCTGGCATCCAGCCAAGGTCAACCCACCACAAGTACACTTGTAATGCTAATGCAAATACATATTTTTTTTAATGAAAAGTTATTTCAGAATTTACTTAAACTCTTATGGAATTATAATAGGAAGATGTGAGGATAGGGATAAAAATCTTTGTATGCAAATAGGACAGAAGATTTCTTATATCCAGGCAGAAACCCTTTGCCAGAATGCACTACCTGATCTGCACACACACTGACTGAGAGATAGGTGCCCACAGCACTCCATGCAACCAACCAGTTAAGAATGAGAGATGCTCTATCACACTAGTTCCAGATGTGTGGTTTTGAATTCTAAGGAGCTAAAGCTTTTCTACATTAGGAAAGTGAACCAGCAATTTTGCCAGAAGTAGGTGTAATGAAAGACACTGCCATTGAAAGAGTAAATAAAGCAGTTTTTCCTTTGCACACCCCACATTACACCTTCCACTGCACATAGCACAGATGGAGTTACACAGAAACAGAAAAAAGCATACGAAATTTCTCAATGAGAAATGAACATATGTGTGAAACCTGTATTATGGAACTCCCTCCACGTGAAGGTATAGTGCGGGAGAAATAAGTAGATCAATATTTCTGACAAAGAAGCATAGGCTGTTATAACAGTGGTTTGTCAGAAAGTGTGTGGTGTATGTGGAAACCTTGAAAAAATTGAAAGGAAATGTTTTTTTTCTGGACAAACAAGATTACAGAAATAAAATTATCTAAAGCATGCACTTTAGTAACTACATTTTCCAAATAATTTCAGGACAAGACTAACTTCTTCAATAAAGCCTTCTACAAGACAAAGTGGAAACTCTCCTTACAAGACAGAATTACCCTATAAAGGAGCATTTTGTGAAAAAGGAGTTGCAAGTGAGTGAATATTACCTCACCAACTGCTTTGCAGTTTGCAGATATATGCAATTTATCACATCATTGCCATTGTGACTGAATGGCAGAAGTACAGACCTTGAAGTCTAAAACCCTGTTATGCTGCTAATAAGTCTGAGGCAAGACTGCAAAACTAATTGCAGTAGACAGGTTCATAGACTTCTGTATAATACAGTGTAAAAATATTTATATTTAAAATAAAATATCTGAAGAATAATAAATTCAATTTTAAATTTTCCTTTTTCTTTGAATTCTCACTGAATTGAACTCTGAGTAAACAGTGTACTCTGGTATAAGACACTCAAATCTGCTTAGTCTTTTGGTGTAAGGGGGAGTAAACCTAAGGAAACCTCACATAACATTATTTTGTACTGATCCACTAGATATCTGTGATTTTCAGTATTAGTTAATCAATAATTAATGATTTAGCTAATTCCCTGGCTAACTTAGGGCTACAATAATTTTGAATTAACATATCATAAACTTCTGTAATTAAGGAAATTTTCACTTCACTGTGTATGTCCTGTGGTGATTTTGTATATGTCAAGAAAAATATATATTAACATATACTTAAAAACCCTGGTAAAATAAAAACAGACCATAAAATAATTAATATGATGGACACGTTCTTCATGGAATGAAGGGATACAATGCTTAAAAGAAAGCCTTCCGCAAAACAACAAAAAAAGCAAGAGGTGGTGGTAGATACAGAGAAAAATACATATTGAGAAATCATGAATATTATTCTATATCGAAAGTGTTTTTTCAGAAACTTTTGAGCCTTATCACGATATATACTCAAAAAGGAAAATGTAGGCTGCAGGTGAATTTGGTGAATTACATTTCCCACCTTCCAGAAAAGGACTGCTAACCACCAGCGTGTTTAGGAGCAGAGTTTTTTCCCATCCTGTCGAGCTGACATGACTCCTCTCTGCATATGCAAATGTTCACTGATATAGAGAATGGAAATCCAGTGCTGCTAATGCCCAGAGAGTACCTTCGCCAGCAGTCCAGTATTTTTCCTCTTGCCCTTAGTATTTAGTACTTCATTTGTCCTGGATGTAAAGTGGGACTAAAATTTTGGAAAAAAGTTCCCTCACCTCTATCCCTCAAATAAAATATGCTGAAAAACAAATATGACTATTTCTCAGGTATAAAATTTGACCTGGTGAAAAAGATAATAATAATAATAATAATACTCAGAGTGGCTTTCTGAAACTTTGGACAGTTTTCAGGGAGGATAGCAATGGGACACCAGAAGTACACTTCTGACTCCAAGAAACACTTAATTATTTAGACAAATGAAACCAATGTTGACTTCTGTTCCCCATGTCCTGAATAAATAATCTAACCAGCAGACAGTCAAAAAGGGTGGTCCCAGCCTTCACTTTGCTTTGCCTTTCTATTGCCAGCAATAACATATTTCATCTCAAGCCTAATGGAATAATTTCCTTGACACACAGCCATTTTTTTCTTCTATTCTACTCAGAAAAATAGAAAAAATTAAGTGATGTTCAATGTAAATGTTCAATGTAAATTTTTTAGAATAATTTTTGATGAAATTGATGATGCTTTCAAGTTAATTAAATCTCATCAACTTAATGCAATGCAATAAGTAAAGCAAATACAATGAAGTATGCTTTTAAATATTGACTTTTTACACTTGCTTATTCAGCACAAGATCTTACACTATGAAGTTTTTATCATGAAAAAAATTTAAATACGAAATTACTGAAGAGCCCTTAGACAAGTAATTGTATCTCTAAATCTTAGAATCATAGAATCATAGAATCACAGAATCATTAAGGTTGGAAAAGACCTTTAAGATCATCAAGTCCAACCATCAACCCAGCACGCATGCCCACTAAACCATGTCCTGAAGCACCACATCCACGTTTTTTGAACGCCTCCAGGGATGGTGACTCCACCACTTCCCTCGGCAGCCTGTTCCAATGCCTGATTACTCTTTCGGTGAAGAAATTTTTCCCAATATCCAATCTAAACCTCCCCTGGCGCAACTTGAGGCCATTTCCTCTCGTCCTATCGTTTGTTACTTGGGAGAAGACACCAACACCCACCTCTCTACAGCCTCCTTTCAGGTAGTTGTAGAGAGTGATAAGGTCTCCCTTCAGCCTCCTTTTCTCCAGGCTAAACAACCTTAGCTCCCTCAGCCGCTCCTCATAAGACCTGTCCTCCAGACCCTTCACCAGCCTCGTTGCCCTTCTCTGGACACGCTCCAGCACCTCAATGTCCTTCTTGTAGTGAGGGGCCCAAAACTGAACACAGGATTCGAGGTGCGGCCTCACCAGTGCCGAGTACAGGGGCACGATCACCTCCCTACTCCTGCTGGCCACACTGTTTCTGACACAGGCCAGGATGCCGTTGGCCTTCTTGGCCACCTGGGCACACTGCTGGCTCATGTTCAGCCAGCTGGCGACCAGCACCCCCAGGTCCTTTTCCGCTGGGCAGCTTTCCAGCCACTCTTCCCCAAGCATGTAGCGTTGCCTGGGATTGTTGTGACCTAAGTGCAGGACCCGGCACTTGGCCTTGTTGAACCTCATGCAATTGGCCTCGGCCCATCGATCCAGCCTGTCCAGATCCCTCTGCAGAGCCTTCCTACCCTCAGGCAGATCAACACTCCCGCCCAGCTTGGTGTCATCTGCAAACTTACTAAGGGAGCACTCGATGCCCTCATCCAGATCATTGATAGAGATGTTAAACAAGACGGGCCCCAAAACTGAGCCCTGGGGAACACTGCTCGTGACCGGCCGCCAACTGGATTTGACTCCATTCACCACAACTCTCTGGGCTTGGCTATCCATTTTTTTACCCAGCAAAGAGTACACCCGTCCAAGCCATGAGTCATCTTGGAGAAAACAGTCATTTTGGAGGGAAATTCATGGTTTTGATAGAAATTTCCTTTGTACTGATCTTTTTCATTTGATTTATTTTTCTCCATAAAATTATTTTGTTCATAACTTTCCTATTTTCCTTCTATGGAAGGCAGTCGATTTTGCTGAAATCCTACCACTTCCCCCAGCTTTTCTTAAAAGTACGTTTACCACAAGGAAATTTAAATTTTAATGTTCATTTTTCATTAATATTATACATACTTCATCCTTTGCATACTGTTGGGGATGTGATAAAATGTGTTTAATTTCTACACACAAAAGATTTCATTAACAATTAAATATTAAATATACTTAATTACCAGCTGCCTCAGAAGCTCTAAATAAAAGTCTTTTGAATTAAGACTGAAGCCTTGCAGTAAAAGCACTAACAATTTCTTATCTTCAGTGAGGTATGGTCTATTCCATTTGTTTCTAAGTGCATCACACTTACATCTGTACTGTATCAATAAATGCCTCTTTTTTTAAACTTTGCTGCATTGATTTTTCCTAGGTATATTGTCAATAACATTGTTAAATATGTTCATGAATAATCCCCAAATTCTAAACGTTTGTTAATATTGACTTATTTGTCAGTTCTTTGGAGGTTTGATAATCTTTAACAATTTATAGTTCACACAGTATTCAACATTAATAATTGAAACTATTTTCTATATCATAGATTATAGTTTGCCAAGGTGCTCTTGTGCAGTAACTATCCTGGCAAATTCCTTTTAAAGTCCATACTTAGATACATATCTATCACTTTAGAGTATCTGGGATAGTTCCTTTCAGTAAAAAAATCAAATCTTCCTTACTTTTTCGTTAAGACAATATACTGCAGTTTTGTCTGCTGATTTGTCAGTAGTTTTAACAGCTGAAGTTAACGAAAAGTGAAGTGTAGATATGCCATTTGCTGGAAAGTATATCTAGAAAGATAAAAGAATATATGCTGTATAACATGCTAACCCGAGCAGGTTGGAGGGTAAGGGGGAAGGACCCAAAGCTTGCAAACAATAGCAAGAAAGGAATCAGAGTGGCCTGTATATGGTATGCATATGTCCATCTCACAAGAAGGACCTGCCTATTCAGAGTGATGGTGATCTCAAAATACTAGAAGCAATGCAAACTCTGCTGAAGAACTGGAATACTATTTCCTGCTCTCCTCTTTCCTCAACCAACTTCTAGATTTGGCTTTGTCAGTTTCTTCTATTTTCCTCTTTGAAACACCTTGAGGCCTTATGGATTTGCTTTCATGTACACAAGCATCTGGAGTGATTATTTTAAATTGGATGAACACCATTGATTTTGTGCATGTTCTGAAAGCCTATATTCCAAACAGGGGTTCCTATTCTTTCACATTCTTTTTCAATTTTTCAGCTTCCCTGCTCTCTTCATTTTCCATCTCATGTCCCCTCTCAGATGGCATAGTAAGGAAAAGCTACAAAGCCTTTGGTTGTTTGTGTTAGTTGGGCCCACTAATTAGCATCCCAAATACTTAAGCTAACAGTTAGGTTTGACATCTCATCAAAACATCATGGAAAGGTTCATTACCCTGATGCATACTGGAGCTGCCACATTTATCTGGAATTCTAAATGACTCTGGAATGCAGGAGGAATTCAGAAAACTATTTTCAACATGGCATTTAACAGGAATAGAGAAATGTTACCAAATACCCGAGAACAAAAAACAGTGATATATGAAGTCTGTACATTTTACATCAAAAATCCTGTGAGCCAAAAAAAAGCCAAAAGTGGGATTTTCTAAGTAAATACTGTAAAAAGTCTGTAAAAGGTTCTCCAGCATTTTATTCTTTATACTTAAGGCTTCATATCACTAGTTGCTTAAGGCTGGTAAGAAAAACAGCATTTGTAAAATATGGAAATTTGATGATTCTTGACAGAAATACTTTTGGAAGTAGTTAACAGATGTACGCTTCGTCTTTGTCGTGGTTTAACCTGGCAGGCAGCCAAATGCCACACAGCCGCTCGCTCACTCTCCCCCCCCCCAGCGGGACGGGGAGAGAATTGAAAACAAAGTTCAGGGATTGAGATAAAGACAGTTTAATAGAACAGAAAAGAAAGGAATAATAATAATAACAATGGTAATAATATATTAATGATACAATATATGAAATGAGTGATGCACAATGCAATTGCTCACCACCCGCCGAGACAACAACCGAAACAATCCCTCCTTCCGGGACCCCTCCCCCCCATTCATATACTGGGCATGACATCACATGGTATGGAATACCCCATTGGCCAGCTGGGCTGGCTGTCCCGGCTATGCTCCCTCCCAGCCTCTTGTGCGCTTGGTAGAACATGGGAAGATGAGAAGTCCTTGAAAAGTAGATTACCTAGCAACAACTAAAAACATTAGTGTGTTATCAACATTCTTCTTATACTAAACCCAAAACATAGTATTAGGAAGAAATTTAACTCTATCCCAGCCAAAACCAGCACAGTCTTGCACATAATGATTTCTCATCTTAAACAAGCAGTGCTGGCCTGATTTTTAGGAAGACCATTCAATGCAGCTGCCAGGAGAGGAGGCAGGGGACCACTCTGCTCCTTCTGATATACAGCATATCCTCTGATATACAGAGGCCTCTGGTCTCTGAATTCAGCTCTACCTCGATCCAGAGATGTTCTGGTAACACCTCCTTTCCCCTGTTAACAATGTGACCCGCCAGAAGAAATCAGGAGCCATTGCAGCAGTTGCTCCCTATTTAAGGATTTGCTTATACAACACTTGCCGCAGCTAATTTCCTTTGGTTACATGCCAGCTGCCTGTAGACACAAGAGCTCCCAAGCTCACGAAGGACAGTCCGTATGACATGGCTCTCACGCAGGCTGTGCACATGTTTCTTCCTGTAGACTTCCTGTGAATGCACGGAGATGCCAAGAACCAGCTTTTCAAAATATCCCCTCTCTAACTTTGCCGTCACCTCGAAACCCCATGCAAACTCCACATGCATATCTCCAGCGATGTCTCAGCTTCCAACAAGTTGGTGCCTAGATAGGACTCTTGCTTCAGCAAGGCCAAAATGTCATTCAGGTGTTGTGAGCTCTCTGTGAGCACTACAGTTCACCCTGGCATTTAGCCACAAACCTATACAATATGCAGTGGCTGGGATGGGGAAGGTATGCGTGTTAATAAGCTGAGATACTAGAATATTTTCCCATATTTAGATTGCTTAAAAAAAGTAAAAGGAAATTACCTTCTCTCATAACATTTTCAGCTCTACATTGCTCTTTCGTATGCTAACAGAACAGAACAGACATGTTAACAGAGGAACATTTGGTTAAAAATAGAATCATTTGAACAAAGGAACAATTTGTCACAAATAAAGTGCTAGAGGCCTTGGTCAAAATTTACAATATGATGAACTCTTCAAATTACATTTAATTGTAGTTTTACTAGCTCAGTAATAGGTACCGCAACTGAAAAAGAAAGTGCATAAACCCCTTAATTTTTTCCCTGTCAGGTTTTCAACTATATCTAATTAATTATCAATATTGCCATACAAATAAAAGGTAGAAGCAGAGTGTGAAACAGACTCTCATCGGGTAATGCCTTTTGTGAAAATTCATTCAAACAAAATTAAGGTTTTGGATATTAGATTCAATACAGTGGAAGTCTGGGCTTTGAAATAATCTAAAATGCAAAATTGCCTCCTACTTCTGATACAAGAATTACTAGGAGACAATGGATAATTTTAGTATATGAGACCAGAAAGTAGCCAGTTGTGCAATATTTAAACAAAAATATTCACTTAATCATCTGACAGGATATTGATTTCTTGAAATCTATTTTATTGGAAAAGCCTTAGAAAAAATGCAACTTTAAAAAAAAGATTTAAAAAAAATAAAAACTCCAGGAATACTCATGTATGTTGTGACAGATTTCAAGGATCTCTTATTTTGGTATAATTCAAAAACTGGAGCACAAGGAGTCAATGAAAAGGTTAATATGCTCAAAAGCAAAGACCCTTTTCCAAACTTATGCAGGTGCTGTGATTTTTTTTTTTTTTGTCCAGAGTGTTATAAAAAAAAAGAATACACATGACCACAACACAAGATTTTTATAGATATGCATGGAAAACAGAAGACCATATTCTTACTGTTTTCAGTCCAAATTTATGCATYTGGCAATGAGAAATACTTATACCTTAAAGGAGGGAAAAAAAATAGTGATGGACCATCACTGAGTACATAGACACTGCAGACAACAGTCGAAACTAAGCCAAGCCGCAAACCTTCAAGCCACAAAAAGTTAGTAATTAGCAGGCTTCTACTTGCCCTGTCAGCAGAGACTGTAGAGGGAGACTCACTAAACCTGTCGATGGACTAAGTATAATCTTCATGGCTGTAGATGCCTCAATTTTTACGACTGAAATTTGATTAAACAGTCTGCCTTAGTTTGTACAGTTAAAATAGTGACCTAGCATGAAGACGTACAATTGAACAGAAGAAAAGTCAACTATAAAAGAAATGGATTTTAAGACCACAAATCTGCAAGAGAAGTTCCAAGCAGAATATCTGAAGCTCTTGAAAAAAAAACAAGGAATGAATGGAGGCAGATGTGTGCTGGATGGAAGAAGGAGAATTAACATAAAATGAATGTAAAAGCATGTAATTGAGTAATAAGGACTCTTGACTACTGCATGGAAAGAGCTGCAGGCATTCGGTGTCGTTTTCAATCCAATTAAACAAAATTGTTCCCAAGAGATTGCAAAGCACCAATCCAAAATCATTCAGACGAAACTATTTAGGAATTCTGAATTTTTACTATTTCAACACAAACTCATTAATCACAAAGTAGAAACAAATAAACAAATTTCCTGCTCCCCTAACAACAGCTACTCCAAGAACTAACACTTTTCTGACTACCTTGGTAAATAGTGATTTAGAAAACAGCTGTCTGGCTTTGCAGACCAGCTGGTGACTGAAGGAGTCACAGCCTATCTAGTGGAGCCCTTTCAAATCTGCACATCTGGTTAGCACCGATATTCACTAGGATTAATGCTTGGAGAAGCCTCAGCAGCCAGCTTCTAGCAAACCTGCCAGTATAATTTCCTGCATTTTTGAGAAGGGAATCCAAAAAACCATCTGATCCATTACTGGCCATTTGAGGATAAACCAGTGAATATCTCCAATAACACAGTGATGCATCTGTTTGCTGACATGACATGGAACAGGACTCGGTGACTGAAACATCCAGTTGTTCCTAGGCCCTGTGTACCTATCACAGACACTGTATCACATAATACCCTTACTGTACAATGGGATGTGTTCTTAAAGGAGCATAGTCTTTCACATCTACAATTCTCATTGTAAGGCTGTTTCAGAATATTACTGCTGATAAGGTCAGGGAACTTTTCCCGCCTCTTAACGTACATTTATTATTGGTCTGCCTTTTTACCATTTACTTCTCTGTCAATAGCCATAACTGTTGCTGGATTAACTAGTTCATCCTTTCCCCTGTTTATTCAACTATGTTTACAGATACTTTCCCAAACATTTGTTTTTTAAGCTGAAGGAGCCTTTCTCCTCTATCCTGTATTTTAAAAATATTCTCTAGACCCTCACAGATCATCAAGCCTCCTTTTCCCGAATGACTTCTGTCCTGGTTTTGGCTGGGATAGAATTAATTTTCTTTCTAGTAGTTGATATAGTGCTATGTTTTGGATTTAGTATAAGAAGAATGTTGATAACACACTAATGTTTTTAGTTGTTGCTAGGTAGTCTACGTACCAAGGACTTTTCAGCTCACATGCTCTGTGAGGTGCACAAGAAGCTGGGAGGGAGCATAGCCGGGACAGCCAGCCCAGCTGGCCAATGGGGTATTCCATACCATATGATGTCATGCTCAGCATATAAGGCTGGGGGAAGAAGAAGGAAGCGGGGGGACGTTCGGAGTGATGGCTCTTGTCTTCCCAAGTAACCGTTACGCGTGATGGAGCCCTGCTTTCCTGGAGATGGCTCAACCTGCCTGCCCATGGGAAGTAGTGAATGAATTCCTTGTTTTGCTTTGCTTGCGTGCGCGGCTTTTGCTTTCCCTATTAAACTGTCTTTATCTCAACCCACGAGTTTTCTCACTTTTACCCTTCCGATTCTCTCCCCCGTCCCACCCGGGGGAGAGTGAGCGAGCGGCTGTGTGGTGCTTAGTTGCCGGCTGGGGTTAAACCACAACAACTTCCAAGTTTGGCAATGCCGCCTGCTGTACCACTTCATAAAAAGAAAAAAAAACAAGAAAAAAACCCAAACCAAACAATCCACCACCAACTATCCTAACTGTCCTTCCCTAGAGGTTACAGTTCTGCATTTTTTTCTTATTATTAGCTGATGGTATTCAATCCTGGTATCTCTTCTACTAACATAGTGGAGAAAAATCATTTTGAGGTGAAAGTCAATAAACAGCCCCGAATATCACCAGAGAGAAAAACCTCACCTTCTATTAACTAGAAATACATCTTTATCCTAAGTAAGCACAGGCTGGAGTTTTGTCCCTCCCACCATGCCCCCCTATCCCTTTGAGTATTACATTCTTTATAAAGAAAAATGAAGTGTGTATTGATTAAAAGAATCTTCAGATGTTTAAGGAAGAAAAATGAAAATGTCACCTGAAAAAGTTTGGTAAAAGATTGCTCATAGTAATCTCAGTTATTTTGCGCTCTGGGACATTCTAATCTCTCACTTAATTGCTCCTAACTCATCACCAGGAAAACATATACAACACAAATAATTAACTTCTCTTCTATATGGTATTCTCTCTGTTCCATCATTTCTTTGTTGATTTGGAAAGATCTTCTAAAGAAATGCCACTCACTAGGAGATTTACCACCATATTTAAGCACATGTGAAACATGAGTGGGGGTTGGAGATTAAAGGCCACTAGGAACTTAAAATAGAACAAAAAACATGGTATAAGAGGATTGTGGGTGCTTCAAAACATGCACTGTTTCAGTTCTAGACGTAGTTCTACCCCCTCATCCAATGCTGGAAAACCAAGATAATCCATCACAGAGAAATTAGGGCATAATGTTTGAAGTTCGTCACATACAATGTTTTCTTTTCCTGGTTAGTGCTTCTTGGGACTTAAAATATGCAATATGCTAATGACACCAACAGCACAGAGATGAGGGTCAATGAGTCTAGCAGGCCATGCACGCGCTGAGCGTTGCAGAAATGGAAGCTTTTTTCACATACTTCCTCCAAAATCACATCTGGTATAGTTACAGATGTTACAGAAGCAGGACAGAGAAAAGAGTAATTGCCAAACGTACACAAAAGCTAAAGGTGTTTTAACAGTTTGTAAAGAAATAAAGCAAACAGACCTCAAAAACAGCCCTTGGTTTAGATCAAGAATTCAGTGCATCATAAAGTTAAGCAGACAGATAGAAAGTTCAGAAAGCTCTGAGATAATCAGATTGCAACGGTACCCGGAGAGCTATCTGCAGTGATCTTTTTGTGAAATTGTAAATGAAGAGACAGTTATGTGTCCAGTCTTCCTGAGGAAGTAAATTACCACAGCTGAGATTTCAGCAAGTTAATTCAGTCCTTCCAATCTAGAAACTGGTAGTAGGGTGATGCCGGATTCTCTCTCTTGTTTTCCCCAAAGGAGCAGGAGGAGTTGCCAGCACAGGTGAAACAGTACCTCAACCACAGTCAAGTATGGAAAAGGACAACTAAAGAAGCAGGCAGCAGCACACTCCAGCACTGAAAACATCCAAGCAGACATTTGACAGTTTGGAATTACCTGTTTACTGTCAGCTACATTTGCTCACTAATTTTTGTAGAAAAGTCAATCATCAGCTATTCCTTATAAATAGCTTTTTCTGGGCAGACCTACAGCCAAAAGTACATAGAAACAGATTTCATTTCATGGCATCACAGCTCTTTAGTAACAGGTACAGCTGTCCACATCAGTCCTTGAATATCAACACTTTTCCCTGACAGAGCCCGAAATATACAGCCTGAACCTTTGATGATGATGAGATTTTTCTTTGAATTCTGGGAATGTGCTTTTCTTCTTCAAGATACCAGCCTGCCACAAACCAATATTTAACATCACCATTTCCTGTTCAGAGCCAACAATATGCATATTCACAGTACTGCCACCTCTATGAAAACGAGACTGGCTTATCTCAGGCAAGACAGTGGAAAAGGGCAGGCAGCAGAAACAGCAGGTTGAGTCTTACCAGAATTCATGTGCCGCATAAATGTCAAGTTTCAGTCTTATTTCATACCTTTACATTTGATACTTTACCAGAAACTGAATTAGAATATGATAAATACTATATAATCTCAAAGAAAGGAACGAGAACAAGAGATGGTAGATTCAGAGGTGAAACATGAACCAGCAAGTAGTTAAACCTAAGGTCTTATTGACACCTACAAGATCAGAGAAGTCCCAGTTTTCCTCTTACAAACAGATGTAACCCCCTCCCCACTCCTAAACTTATCAAAATACACATCTCCAACACTTGCTTTCTGCAGCCTCCATCCTAGTGAAGCCTTCTCTTCTGCTTTGAAAAGGCCACCCTGTAATGAGTCAGTCTAGAATAATGACATCTGTTGCAGGCCAGAAGTATTTCCTAGTAAAGGATCCAAGAAAGCAGCACATGCAGGGAGTCAGTAGAGAGGCTGCCTAATATTTGTTCTAACCTTGCGAGTAGATGGGCATCACCTGTCAGGATGAGTAAATCACAGACCTGGTCTAAACACCATGCAGTCCTCTGCTGTGACTACGACTGCACGTAACAGGAACCCCTGCAAAGTAGTATATAATTGGCAGTAAATGGCTCTCCAGAACTGTAACAAGACACAGTGCGTTACATAAATGCATGTCGCTTCAGCGAAACCTGCTTGTTAAATAGTCTAGAATTACTTCTTTCTGTAAAAGATTTCCTAAGTAATTATGACCAGATCTCTGAACTGACTGAGGCACGTGCTCCAAGCACATGTTTTTTAAATCAAACATAAAAACCTTCTGCTGCTAGAGCTGTCTGATTATTAAAAAAATTGAGCACAACCTCTGTGAGAGTTACAACGTTTCTTATAAAAAATGCTCCAGTATACATCAGAGCATCATTTTATGGCTATCATTTTACCCCTTCAGGATAAAGCCTTCTGATATCATATTTTCCTATCACAAACTCAGTATACATTCCTGCACCACAATGAATTTCTTTCCAAACCAGTTTCTAATATGGTTCCAGCACCTTCTGCATGTTTTGGGCTAGAGTATCAAATAATAAAACAGTCTACAGTGCTGACAGTGACGTGGAGGATAAAAACAGTTAAATAGACTGCATGAAAACAATTAGAAGGCCAGACATAAATGAACTATCTGTAATCTCAGAGTAAACATATGACCCACCACCAGATGACTGGTGAGCAGACTGCCACTTAAAATAAGTAGATAAAGACATACAAAAATATTGACGCAGAGCAGCATATGATCCTCCTCAAGAGAGCAACATCAGTTATTTCTGAGAGAGAAATAGGAGTGGCAGAATAGGTCATCTCACATATCATCCTGATGGTACAACACTGTGCAGCAGTCTTTCACCTATGTGAAACCTCAGATAAACTCAAATCCATACTAAAATCACTTTCTGTTCTCTTGGTTATCTATATGAAATGCACCAAAATAAGGAAATTAAGAGAAAACAGTTAACCACATTTTTAATATGTACACCTAATAACATATTTTTGAGCGTTACTGTATTCTACAGGAATATGTAAATACATTTCAAGTGCTACATATGTATTGCCTATGGCAGCAAATTTACAGCATGAAGGGTTCCACTCACTACTGAGTCAGTATTCATGATACAGAGAGACCATGTTTTAGTCAGGATTGCGTTACTCTTGATAGTCTCCATGTGGACAAATAAAGAATAGGCATGGGGAAACAGCTATTTAAAGTGTATGGAGACATTCTGGGAGGAATGCAAAGACATCATCTGAGCATCCAGAGATGAGGTTAGGAAAGCCAAAGCCCAGCTATAACTGAATCCAGCATGGGATGTCAAAGGCAACAAGCAAGGCTCCTATAAGCAGATAGTTGACTAGGAGGCTAGGGAAAATGTGAGCCCATTGCTGAATGAGGTGGGGCCCTGGTGACACAGGACATGGAAAAGGCTGAGGTACTGAATACCTCCTTCATCTCAGTCTTTACTAGCAAGACTGGCCTTCAGGAATCCCAGGTCCCAGAGACCAGGGGGAAAATCTGGAGAAATGAAGAGTTGCTCTTGGTAGAAGAGGATCAGGTCAGTGAATAGATGCTTAAGCAAACTGGTCACACGTAAGTCCATGGGCACTGATAGGATGTAGTCACGAATGCTGAGGGAGCTGGCTGATGTCATTGTGAGGCCACTCTCAATAATCTTTGATCAATCATGGTCACTGGGAGAAGTACCTGAGGATCTGAGAAAAGCAAATGTCACTTCTATCTCCAAGAAGGGCAAGAAGAACAACTGACCAGAGAACAACATGCTGGTCAGCCTCACTTCAGTCCCTGAGGAGGTGATGGAGCAGCTAATCCTGGAAACCATTTCCAGGCACATGAAAGACATGAAGATCATCAGGAGTAGTCAACATGGTTCACCAAGGGGAAGTCATGCTTTACGAACTTAATAAACTTCTCTGATGAAATGACTGATCTGGCAGATGAGGGGAGAGCAGTGGATATTGTCTACCTAGATTTCAGTAAGGCTTTCAATGCTGTCTCCTGTAAGATCATCATAGAGAAGCCGATGACGTATGGGCTGGAGGAGCAGACAGTGAGGTGGATTGAAAACTGACTGAGTGGCTGGGCCTGGAGGGTGGTGATCAGTGTCACGAAGTGTAGTTGTAGGTCAGTAACTAGTGGTGTACCTCAGGATCAATATTGGGTCCAGTCCTGCTCAACATCCTTATCTGGATGATGAGGTTGAGTGTACCCTCAGCAAGTTTGATGATGACACAAAACTGGGAGGAGTMACTGATAGACCAGAGGGTCATGCTGCCATCCAGATGGACTTTGACAGGCTAGAGAAATGGCTGACAAGAAACTTAGGAAATTCGGCAAAGAGAAGTACCAAGTCCTGCACACTACACCATGCACCAGTATATCCTGGGAAGGAGTTTTATAGAAAAGGCCCTGAGGGTGCTGGTGGAAAGCAAGTTGACCACGAGCCTACAATGTGCCCTTGCTGCAAAGAAGACTAATGATACCTTGGGCTGCACTTGGAGAGTGTTGGCAGCAGGTCGAGAGAAGTGATCCTTCCTCTCTACTCAGCACTAGTGAGGACACACCTGGAGTACTGTGTCCAGTTCTGGGCTCCTCAGTACAGTACAAGAGAGAGAAGAACATATTGGGGAGAGTCCAGTGAGGGGCCACTAAGGTAATGGGACCAAGTGCACTCTCAGCAAATTTGTAGACAATACAAAATTTGGAGGAGTGCTCGATACACCAGAGGGTTGTGGTGCCACCCAGAGTGACCTCGACAGGCTTGAGAAATGAGCAGACAGGAACCTCATGCAGTTCCACAAGGGGAATTGCCAAGCCCTGCACCTGGGGAAGAATAACTCCAAGCACCAGCACAGGCTGGGGCTCAACCAGCTGGAAAGCAGCTTTGCAGAAAATGTCCTAGGGGTCCTGGTGGACATCAAGTTGAACATGAGCATGTGCCATTGCAGTAACAAAAGCTAATGGCATCCTGGGCTGTGTTAGGAGGAGTGTTGCCAGCAGGTCGAGGGAGGTGATCCT
Organism: Oceanodroma leucorhoa; assembly: GCA_030449065.1. Taxonomy (NCBI): domain Eukaryota; kingdom Metazoa; phylum Chordata; class Aves; order Procellariiformes; genus Oceanodroma; species Oceanodroma leucorhoa. Next base: position 2,571,146 of record JASVER010000081.1, read on the forward strand.
TCCCTTCTGCACAGCACTGGTGAGGTCACACCTGGAGTACTGGGTCCTGTTCTGGGCTCCCCGGTACAAGAGAGACATGGACTTATGGGAGCAAGTCCAGCAATGGGCCACAGAGATGATGAAGGAACTGGAGCATCTTTCCTGTGAGGAAAGGCTGAGAGTCCTGGGACTGCTTAGCCTCGAGAAGAGAAGGCTCAGGGGAGATCTTATCAATCTATATAAATAGGCAATGGGCACAAACTGAAACACAGGAGCTTCCCTCCAAACATCAGGAAAATCTTTTTTACTGTGAGGGTGACTGAGCACTGTCACACATTGTGCAGGGAAGTTGTGGAGTCTCCCTCTTCAGAGATATTCAAAAGCCATCTGGACATACTCCTGGGCAGCTGGCTCTAGGTGGCTCTCATTGAGCAGGGGGGTTGCACCAGATGATCTCCAGAGGTCCCTTCCAACCTCAACGAGTCTGTGATACTATGATACCATTGGGGTGAATTGGAGACTACATTATGTCTTGGCTGCTGTGCAACTTCAGTGCTTTCAGATTTTCATCTCAGGTATTTTTTCTCTCTGCATCATTTTTTCAAGAAGATAAGAGCATGTATTATGTATAAATATATGCTACTATATAAATTTTTGCCATTTTTTAAGGATACATATATGCAGACATTCTTCCAAAAAATAAAACAAGATTCACAGTGTTTCTTGTAAAAAGTGCTGGCATGTTTATATACACCCACTTGTGTATAAACCTACGAGCAGAAAACAGGCATTTACTGTTTAAGAAATATATGAAGAGACTTTCTCAAAACTTAAGAATTCTTCAAAATGTACATTATTATATTTTTTTTGTGACAACTTTTCACTAACTGGATTTGTATAGGAGAACTTCCTGGACCATTCTGATGCCAAAATATCTGAAAAAGATGGCTTGAACTTCAAGTCGTTTGAGACATCTTTAGTTACGTGTTCATGTACAACCACAGACATACGTGCAAAACTTGAATGCATCAAGCCTAGAGTTTAGAGAATATTTTTCAGAGGGCACCACTATCCCTTTACAAAGTGTGCTATACAAAGTGTGTACATACAAAGTTTTTAGGGGTTTGTATTGTCTCAAACAGGTATTATTTTTGGTTTTTATTGTTTCAAAGTTGGATAGCCAAGAGCTGAAGACACCTGTGATTGCCACATTTTGCAGTTCTCTGACAGGCAGATTACTACGGTTAGGAAAAACAAAGACCTTTCATATAGTGAGTCTGTGTCAGTAATTACAGAAATTCACTGTCCCTTACTTACAAAGAGACATTTGATAGATTTGTCAAATTTGTCAAATTCATCAAAGTTCAAAAAAACACATTTTTACAGCTTCACAGAGTAAAGACTTGCACTGTTTTGACTTGCACTGCAGTATTTATGAAAATAAAAGTCTCGAATTCAACATTTTTCCATTTCCTTGGTATGTGTGCATGTAATATAACCCTGGGAAGTTTTGGCTCTGTAATCTAATCCAGTAGATAAATCTATTCTAACAGAAGTGAAATCAAATCTCAAAAAGGAAGCAAGGAAAGTTAGTTTTCAGAATGAATATAAACTTCTGATGTCCTTTCAGTTCATCAGTTAAAGAAAACTTTGGAGACTGCTTCCATCTTTCCTGGATTTCTGTTTTTCCAAAATATACTTCCTGAAGAGTATTATAAAGATGTAAGCATGTAAAGAGGTGGCTACCCACAGCATCCTTAGATAAAGAGAACCTCTTGTCATGCTGGCAAGGCAGGGCAGTTACGGGAGTCCTTTGGGGAGTGGAGGAAAACGTGGCACAGAAGTGTGACACAGCACATCACACTGTGCTCCCTTCCCTCTAAGAAATTGCAGTTTTTCTCGTTAGTTTGTCAAAAATATGCTGATAGTAATACAGTCTCTTCCCACACATGAAGAGGAACACAGGACTTTTCTTCTAGGGTTAAGACACGAACGTCACAATGTTCCTGCCTCCTGCCAAACTTTGAAAAGTCATCCTACTAATGAATCCCACCAGTGAAGACACTTTGATCTTTCTCTTCCCTCTAGCCTGCTGCAAAAGACTTCATCAAAAGAAAATAAATGCTTAGAGATGAGAAAAGGGAATTAGTTTTTTCTAGATTCTGTCTTTAAGTAGCACATGTTGGACATGACTTCAGGGAAGGGTCCTTGTCCAAAACAGAAAACAACTCCCTCTTCTCCTCTCCCTCTTGCCCTGCCAGACCAGCAGCATATCCTTTCAAAAACAAAGAGGGAATTCATCAGTTGCCTAACATTTCATGTAGTTATTTTTGCAAATGAAAAGCTAGTACAACATGCTGGTGATCTGATTTTGTAAAGATTTTTTTCCCACTTTTGTACTTAAATGAAGAGACGTGGGTACAAGACAACAGCAAATAAAACTCTATGAGTATTGTTTCACAAGCACTGTTGCAACAGACTGTGACAGAAAAGTCAGGGATAATGTCCAGAACTTGTATTTCTCTTTCTTGATGACACTCTACACACAGTCTTAATCATAATGTTTCCTCCTCATCATAAAAGTTTTACCCACTTAGCTAAATAGTATGCAGTTATTTTATATTTGTAGTTAAATAATATTTGTGAAGTTTCATAATTTTATCCTTGGGATACTTAAAACAAAACATCACGTGCAATCCTTCCTTATGGTTTTAAAATACATATTTCTTCCCATTTTCCTGTTGCCCCAAAATACTTTAAACACATCCTTCCAACTGAAAAAAAAAAAAAAAAAATTCAGACCAAGATTATATGATAGCTAATTCTTTTGAATCTATTCACTCACATTCATAGAAGTTTACAAATACTTCTCCTGACATCTAAATCCACAACGCAAATCTGGGAACAATTTTGGGATACATTAGGTAGATCAAAATGTTGCCTGCTAATGCTTTTCTTAGAGGCTACATGTATACTAAAAATAAGCTACTTGCATTCAATTCTAAATTTCTAATACATGCATTGGTATATACATTTCACATAGAGTATGTAAACAATATCATCCATATGCACTTGTGTCTTATAAACTCACAAGTGGATACCTTGAGAAACTGCCTGGTAAGGAAGAACAGAAAGATGGGCCAGCACAGATGAAATGAAAAAGGTTCATCCACTGTGACTAGTAGCCCTTATTGGAACTAAACACAAGCATCAACAGCCTTTACTAAAAACAGAAAAAACCCCCAACAGTATCAGTAAGGGAAATTTCTTTCTCAGACTTCAGAAGAAAGAAAGGAATTCTCTTGAATTCTGATTCTCTCTTTTGCTACCCCTTATTCCTTCCTTGTTTTTCTTCCTTCAATGAAAAGATGGGGAAGAAGAAAAAAACTAATGAGACTATTTAATGTCTTCTTTTTGAACTAAAAATTCAGTAAATATTTGCAAAAATGGCCTTTAATGGCTTCCATTTTTAATCAGCTTTAATAGCCCACATATTAAACTTATTTATTATGAATAATAATTTTCTAGTCAGATTCTTTTTTTATTTGTGTCYGTGAAACTAAATGGATTTCAATTAAGTCACTCTTAATTTACACTGTTGCCAGGGAAAGGAAACTGAGACTCATGAGCACAACCAAAGGTATGAATTAAATATAACATTTGCTTAAAACCCCTTCTTCTGTTGAAATGCTTTTTGCCTGGAGCTAAATGAATTAGTTTCTTGTAATGACACTATTCTTTCTATTTAGTGCCTTCCTATTGTTCAATTTCTAGAATTAAAAATATAAGCATAGAACACCAACTTTTCAAACTAGGACTGTGGAAGAGTGTCTCTCTTTAGATGTTCTTTCAACCAAGCAGCAGACATCTGTGAAACTTCCAGTATGGGACTCAAGGGCTTTGTATGGCAAAGTGAAGATTTGTTCCATTTTACTGAATTTGCAGTATTGAGCCTTTATTTAAGGCACATAATGAATTATCTTAGTTCAGCTTCATAAAGAATGTCCTCAGTAGTGGAACTGGTTTGGCCAATCTTCAACCCCCTGAGCACATTTTTATAAAAGAATTATAAGCACCTTATAAAATAAAATTAATCCTGCCACAGGCAAATCTCTACAACAACATACTACAAGCACTAGAAGAAAAAAAAACCTATGTCTGGCTTCTGGTATTTCCTCAAGCATCCACCTACAGTTACAATTTCTCTAGAAATTAAATTTAAACGGGTTCAAAAAAGTTGCCTTGAAAAAGAAAGAGTTTTTCTGATCGCAGAGCTATCTGTGGTGTATGAAATGCTGTAATTAACAGCTAAACTACAGGCAGAACAGACTTGGCTTCAATTTAACCAATGCTGTTTTACACCATCAATTTTACCAGAAGCATTACTTCAGGGTACTAACACCGAATATTACAGAAGTTTCCAGCAAATTATCATCATTTAATAATATAACCTGTGAACCAAATACAATGTAGCCCTTCACAAGGTATTGTTCCCTGAAAATAATTCACCAGATAATGTGCACCAAATGACTAGTGAAAGACTACAAAGGCCATAGGGGAAAGTAAATGACAGGTAGGTATTCCACCACTGAGTAAGTGAAAAATTTTCGTTCAGAGTACAGATAACCTGAAATTCTGTGCATGTAAGTACCATAAGTAAAATGTTAATCTAATCAAGCAACAGTTAAAGTCTCTTTTCATAAGTATGTAAGCAGAACTGACAGATTCAATTTCATTCCTTCTGCAAGAGATTGCTGGGATGAGAATGTCTCAAGGGTGTTCCCAGAGCAATTGCTAGAGCAGTACATAGAGTTTCTATTCTCATTATACTTGATTCAGCACAATGAACATCCAGCTGCTGCTCTGAAGGCAATGACTCTTGGAAGCATCCATGGAGGTAGCAACAAAAATTGTAAATTTTTTTCCCTTGCTCTGCTTTATCAAAGTCTACATTGAGTCTTTAATTCAAATTGTAGAGGAGGAGATGACAGATGTAAAAGCAAACAGTTGATTCAGCTGGTGATGACGAATCCCACAAAGAGATGATAATTTTTAAGGTCTTTTCTAAAAAGAAAAAATTGATCTGGAACCATGTTATCTTAAAAATTAAAAATAAACAAAACAACAAAAAGCCATCTGAAAACAATTTATATAATTTCTTTTCCCTCTTGTCCTTCTCTCTCATCTTTTCTTGAGCATTTGTACATGACTCCACACAATCCTTTTTCTTGAGTCATACCAACTTTATTAACCTGCTTAAGAAAAGTAGGGAATTGGAGAGAGATAGTGAATTATGATTGCCATTGGTTTGTCACTTGATTGTTTCTCTTTTCAATTGTATCTTGACAAAACTTTTAAATAAAAAAAAAAATAGTTGGGAAATCTTCCTTTCTGCAGCTTTTCTTGTTTATGTCACTTTTTAATACCTCTCCATAGAATTCCCCTTAATCACATTGTTTCTTTCATCCAGCTTTTTCTTTTACTATTTCCTTTTCTCAGTTGTCTCACTTCTTTCCTGTTCCAACCTCTTCCTTTCCATTTGTCCTTCTGGACTTAGGATATTTGCAGATGGAAATATGAAGTAACCAAATTCTACAAGTCTTTGATTACAGGCACATCTACACAAATGTTCAGCATCTGACCGTGGAGTTCAGCACAAACTTTCTTTCATGCTCTGATATTGGTTCAAAATATCTGAAAACAGGAAGAAGCTCAACCCTCGAGTAAAAAAATGTTCTCATTAAGACATCTTTATTTGCAAATCAGAATTACATATATGCTTTCAAGGAGGATAGTCCACTAACCTAGGTAATGGGAGGACTGAATTACATCAATCATTAACATCCAGTCTTACAATACGGTAAATAGTTTAGCCATTAAAACAAACAAACAAACAAACAAACAAACGAACAAAAAAAAACCTAGCTATCAAAAAACTGCTAATGAATTTGGCCAGATTTTGTCAAATGCAGTCAGATGGAAGAAATATCCACAAAGAACTATGGTGGTAAAGCCACTTCACCTCTCTAAATGAACAACCCAACTTCAATTCCCTCCTCAACCTAAGGAGTTTTGAATCTAAGTTTGTTATTTATTAGTCCTAGGATACTATGGGATCAGGTCCTCTAGGCTCTTGTTAACCTTATATTCTCAGACACGCAGGTGTTCACTGCAGTCAGACACTCATCTCCTAGGTGGATGTACTGTAACCACTGAATTTGGTATCTCTTACTTTGGTCAAATGCATACAAGAATACTTACGAACAGGATAATTGTCAGCAGAGAAACTGAGGGAAGCAAAGAGCACCCTGAATGCCTTACTGCCACCTGAACAAGGAATTCAGACCCAAGGTGGTAGGAAAACTTCATTCACATCCATTGCCAAATGGAAACAAATGTGATTCAATGTCTTCCACCCTTCCATCCTGCAAACTCCAATTCTCTGTTTCAGGAGGCTGACAGATACCTTGATTGAGCACTTGAGTTTATTTTAAGAGTTTAGTTTTTCAGATGCTAGGGTGTTGCCTGGACTTGAACCATTCACCCAAAACACCAGCATTACTGATTCCCCTTTTTCACAGGCTTAGAAACTGTGTCATAATTTTCAATTTTATTTTTATATGTCCTCAAGGCATATATTTTGCTATATATATATTTGTTTGAGGCAACAATTTCATCTGACTGTGTGGCTACCCTTTCAATCTAACTCTATCTCACAGGAACGCTCAGTCCCAGAGTCTGTCATCGTAGTGACTTTCCCTTCTCTTTATCTATTTCTTGCCAAATCCCCAAATCCTGTTGACTCTGAAACTGGTTTCTAAGCTTAGCATAAAGTACAGGGTTCAATATCATAACCTTGGTAAAATTCAGGTACAGAATATGTGAAGTTAATAACCATTAATTATACAATGGTCTCCAGTATGGATATGGAGCCAAAATAAATTTTGGTGACCATCTCAGATGTAAGATGTTCTGCATTCCTGTGGGAAATTCAGTATTTCTCAACATCTTTCTTGTCTCCAGGGCCTCAAATTCAAAAATACGATGAAATTCCTAGTGGAAATGTGGCAGAAGGTATCTCCATAGACCTGGAACTGGTATGTGACTTATTGCTGAGTGGATTTTGTTAAAAACTCCTGAATCCCATCATAAAATTTCCATTAGTTTCAGACCCAGGCCTGCCAGAGACTGGAAAGTAAAGCAAGTCAAGCAAGTGTTCTTCCTATTTTTAGCTTGGCTTCTCAGACTCATGTAGTCATGTTTTCCATTCTCTACATCCAAGTGACTGAGTTTATCCAAACTGGTTAGGATAAAAGAGGTCACAGAGAAGCAAGGTCCTAAAATAGCCTGTAGAGAAGAAAGAAGTGACCCCATAGGTGATGGCAACAGTAGGAAAAATGCAGAAGCAGCATTCTTCTGAGTGTCCAGAGAAGGGCAACGGAAGCTGGTGAAGGGTCTGGAGCACAGGTCTTATGAGGAGCGGCTGAGGGAGCTGGGGTTGTTTAGCCTGGAGAAGAGAAGGCTGAGGGGAGACCTTATCGCTCTCTACAACTATCTGAAAGGAAGCTGTAGAGAGGCGGGTGTTGGTCTCTTCTCCCAGGTAACAAGTGATAGGACGAGAGGAAATGGCCTCAAGTTGCGCCAGGGGAGGTTTAGACTGGATATTAGGAAAAATTTCTTCACCGAAAGGGTAGTCAGGTATTGGAACAGGCTGCCCAGGGAAGTGGTGAAGTCACCATCCCTGGAGGTGTTCAAAAAACGTGTGGATGAGGTGCTTCGGGACATGGTTTAGTGGGCATGGGTACTGGGTTGATGGTTGGACTCGATGATCTTAGAGGTCTTTTCTAATCTTAATGATTCTATGATTCTATGATTCTATATGCATTACTTGGCACAGTAGGTCCTTGTGGAAGAAGGAAAAAAGACAAAGAGAGAAATGCCCTCAAAACAGGAAAAGTTCGAATTAAGTTTTGCCTCATTTTAAAAACCAAAGTCAGTCACCAAAGAAAGGCAAATCTGGGAAACCAGTTTTAATGCTTGCAGAAGCACTTGTTTAAAGGACGCTGTTCCAATAATGGAACAAATGTCCACAAGGAGAGGGGGTTAACTCAAAACGCAGCTATCCCTATCTCAAAATAATTCAAAGTTATAACAACAACAAAGCATTTAAAAACACTCCTTAGAGGCTTATGATTGCACAAAATGTGGAATATTCTGAAAGTGCTACAATTTTGTGCCAAAATAGTTTGTACCTTCACTACGTATACAATGTTTCCCCTCTATCAGACTGACAGCTGTTTTAACAGAAGTACTGCATTCCCCTCCCTCAAGAAATGCATAGTGGTGGGAAGTGTTCCAGAGGGGATCCCAAAAGGCTTCCAAGTAGTAGAGATTTGAAAATCAGTGACGGAGTGGCAAAATGATCCGTTTACTTTTTATCATCAGTAGCTATCTTCACATTGTCGTTCTCTTTTAAATCAGATGTCTCAAGGGCCAGAATTAAGTGGATAATGCTAAAAATAGGCTGACACCACCTAAGTGGAAAAAGGGAGAAAGAGCTTGAATAAGTTTCTTTTTCATGGAAAAAAAGAGCATGGCAACTTTGAAGAGTGATCTCTAACCCCAGTTGTCAGAAGTGTAATACAGACAATGCAAGCATAAGCATCTATACTGCCCTACTGGGGACTGGAGTGTGATTTATCAAACCTCTTGTCAGCCAGGTCTTGGCTTCTGTCAGAACAGATGCAATATAAGATCATGGGGCAGGATTCTTGCCATCAGATGTACACTTAATACCTGATTTTCAGAAGTGGCATGCACCTGTACTTTCTATGGAAAGTGGCTGCAGACTGTACTGGGTTTCATCTTAAAAAAAGAAGGAAAATCAATTCTGTAATCATTAGAATATGGCAAAGTTATCAGTTTTATGCTTGCTGGGTCAAGACCTCCAGACTTTAATGACTTTCAATTATAGTTAGCTGGGCTGCATGTGCTGTTGTGGCAGAGCTGAAAATGTCCCATTTTTCCTGCTAATCTCAATGTATCCAGAAGCCTGCATTGCTTTCATGCATGGACCAAAAGTTGAAAAAATCTGCATCCTGAAAGAATTTACAGAGACCTCTGAATGAGCAAAATCAGAAGGAAGAAGGGAGTGGAATCAACATTTCTTTAAAAAGCATTTGTGGAGAATGTTATTTGTTTTAGTATAAGTTTTATGATTTCTGTGGTATTACGTTTGTTTAAGAAACAATATTAAGGATATTATTTCTTTATATTAAGATAATTTCTTCATTTCTAAGTAACTTGCTTTAGTATGAGTCTTGAAATTCGTTCAGCTAATAAATTTAGGCAAAGTCTACAATAACAAGCGTTAGCCCATAGGAGAAGATCAGTAGACTAAAACAGTTGGTGCTGAGGGTCCACAATGTACAATTTTAGGAGGGTATAACTTTGGACTTGTCCTAGTCTGCTCCTAGGGAGTGAATGCCTAGTAGAAGTTGAAGCACAACATGCATTCTCCTGTCATGCACTTTCCTGCTCAGTTTCATCTGAAAGAAAATGTCATGGTGTTTTCTGAGATCCTTCCAGGATGGGGCCAACCATAGTAAATGGAGATGATCAGGAGGTTCTCTCCAAAATGATCAGGTCTACTACTGGAGAGGCATTATTAGGGCTCACAAAGGAAATTCAGAACATTTTTACTTCCTTTCTGTTTTTCCTGAGAAATATGCAAAAAAAGAGGTAACTGTAAAGCCACATTAAGTTTTTAGGAGCACTTCCCAGATGTTACCCTCAGCTTTCAGCAGGAAGAATCAACCACAGACATACAGAAAAGAACATTTCCCTTAAATCTTGGAATCACCAGCCAGCAAGTCACTCCTAAGCAATCCGACTTTGTTTCCCCCCTTATTGAAAAAGCTTCTTTACTTGGTTAATAATATCCACCTGATCTCCCAGAATAAGTCCTGGAGTACCACAGTAACCATCTCCAACTTTTCCCACAGTCAGAACAGAAGAAAACAAGCACTGAAAGTTATCTGAACAACTCCAAAAGGTTGACCTGGTTACCTCCAAATCTYTCCTCTGTTTCAGAAAGTTGTTTATTAATAAGAGATCCACCCACAATGACCTTCTGTGAGCTTGAATGTTCAGTTAAACCCTCCATGTATYTTCTATATTGAAAGCTTCAAAGCTTTTTTGGCACATATACAGATTTAAGAACAACATTAGTAAAATTACTTAACTGTTTTGATTTCTTTTGTGAATGACATGATTTCTTTTCATGTGAAGATAGGGCTGGTAAGTTACATTCTCCTTGCTCTTCTCACACTCCTGTATTGTTTTCAGAGTATTTTTGCACATGTAGCTTGAAAAGTCTGATGCTATTTATTTTCTGAACATAAAAATATTACATTTCTTTCTGTGTGTGCCTTGTTTCCAGTTTGTCCAAGTAAAATATACTCAATACTGAATAGCAAACAAACATGAAAAGTAAAGTGTGATCTAAAATGGTTCATCATTATTGAAGTACATATCTTTTTTTTATCATGAAAGTCAAACAGTTCAGATTTTCATCATGAAAAGTATATTGACATGACTGTACCTGAAAAGCTAAAGCAAGTGATAATCTGTTGACATCACAGTTTGGAGTGAGTCAGAGCACATGTAGATATGCCAACATGCTGGAGCAAGCTCAAAGCGCAGGGTTTTTTTTCAGACTATTCATAATAAGATCAATCTTAGCAAAAAAAAGGAAGATTTTCAGAGAACATTCTAAAAGCTGCACAGGGAAACAGATGCAACAGTGGTCACTGGAGACATTTAGCTCCACACTTGGACAAACACTGCCCTGGGTATGATCCTGTACGGAGGGATGCTCGGTACAGTGGTGGCTGGGAAAGATTTCTGTGGATCTAAGTTCATTAGGTATGACAGAATTTGCATGAATTTTAATTATATTTATAATCATTAATATTTTGTAAGACAATCTCTCTTTATCATAGTCTTATATCTATAATTTTTTGTTTGGAATAACCAGAGCTTATAGGACATTAGCTTTAGCAAATGAGTTATTCTTCATATCTTTCACCTGATCTAGTAAAAGATGTTCCTGTCCATATCAGGGGGGTTGGACTAGATGATCTTTGATGGTCCTTTCCAATCCAAACCATTCTGTGATTCTATGGAGCCTATACAAGTAACACACAGCTTCCTTGCAACTTCTATTAGTTCAATATAAACATCTTGCAGGCAGTCTTACTGGAAAAAAGAGTAAGTTCTAGAAGACAACACTTCAGTTTTTGTAAGATAACTAATCTACCTCAAAACTCAATCTGCAAAGGACCTTTTTTCATCACTGCTGCTAGGGAGAAAAGTTATAAATATTGAAAGAAACCTGACTTTTCAATTTCTCAGTCCTACTTTGTGCCGATAGAGCACCAAAATCTGTCTCCTAAACTACAGGCCATACAAGGCCAGCAAAGCTCTACCTACAATGTGTGAAATTTGTTTGGAGGTGTCAGTTCAGTTGTCAGACATGTTTTACAGTGGAAGTAAGCGAGACTGATGCTGGAGTTTACTCCAAGTAGGCAAAAAATTAATCTTGCAAGAGAAGAGAATTGGCAAACCTAAACCTGCAAAGACATCTAAAAGGGTATGAGTACACTCAAAGCAGGACTAAAGAGCTTCTGTGCTCTTTCAAGAGAACTCTTAGCTAGTAAAATTTAGATATAAAGTTTGAAATTCTACTCTACCATCCTTAAAAGTGAACGTGCCAGGTAGACACTCTTAGATTAAAACAGGAAGAGTGGTTAGCCAGAATTTCTGGCCATTACAAAATATCCACAGTAGCTTCTTACTCCCTGAGTCTGCCTGTATATGGCATATAAAGTAACACAAATCTCATCAGATAGATAGCTGTCTCTACAGGACAGAACCATTTATTTTTTGATTGAAACTTGACATTTATCATACTCTTTGGACAGATCCTGATGACAATTTAGAAAGGCATTTGCTGGGCTTTCTGTCAGTATTTCATGTTAGCACAGCAGACCCCATTAGCACAGAACCAGAAAAAACACCCATTGAATGTGAAAGAGAGACAAAATAAGTTCTTTTTAATTAACTCTGTCAATTTTTCAAACTGTTTCCAGGTCAGTCCATGGGACATGAAAATCTAAAGTAATGGTTTATATGTTTACCAATGCTGACTTTAGGAGAAACTTGAACAAGCCAGCTCATTTTATGCAACAGCAGTTACAAGACATTGCATACACTCCAGCAAAAACGTAATTTCCAGAACCTTTGATCTACTAATTGTTTCTTTGATTTTCAACTTCATTTCAACAACAGGAAAAACCCGTAAGTGAATCACGGTTAACACAGGGCAATGCTTGTGTAAATGGTCTTCATACAAGCAGAAAGCCTACTGTAAGAAAAGTCAGCAAAATTACTGAGACTGGCAGAAAGAACAGAGAGCAAGATATGTCTGAAAAAATGTTTGGGGTTTTCTTCCACAGCCAAAGTATTTTGGATGATAAATGCTGTGTTCACATGACTTTATATAATCTCTGAACATGACTCGTATCATCTAGAAAATTTCGAAGTCCAGTATACCTTATAACAGGACTCAAGATTTTAAATAATTTGTTGTAAAGGTAACACCTGCCTGACTTCATGTCACAGCTATTTCAGTTCTAGCTAGCAGGAAGGTGACACTTAATATTCAGAGAAACCTCAGTATATTTAGTGGGTTCAAACAGAGATGCTGAGAAAATAAGAAATATCTCATGCTTTATGAAATTTTAGAGTGTAACTATTTCGAGATGATCTTTTTTGGGAGTTGGTAATTTTCTTTACTGAGGAAAAGATTTGCTGTGATAAAGTGTGAAAGTCTTCCAGGAGACTGAAGGAGAGAAGATCTTTCTACCTAGAAAGTGGTCAGAAGTGTTACATTAAATCTTTCAGCATGTCAATACTCTTAGTTTCCTATTTAGAAATGTATGTATGAGTAATGTTATTTATGTAAATAAATCTCCTTTAGTTCAGTGAATATACATTCACATGAATGACTACATATTTAGGTGTCATATTTTTATATAACCTCAGGCACTATACTGGTGTGATCAAGACATATACGTTTACTGATATTTTTTGCCTAATTGCACTTTATCAGAACACCCACTGTAAGATTTACCTTTTAAAAAAAGATTTAGCATTTTTTGATGGATAGATATCATGATACTTGTTCACATCATTAGGTTTTAATGAAACTTTTGGTAGAGGTGAAGGCTAGAGCACTAAATTCTGATGGTATAGATCTATAAAGCTTTAAGCCCTTAGAAAATGTAAGGAAAAGAGTTTCTCTTGTTTACCCAGAAAGTGTATCACCCACGCTGCATATTCTGATTACATCTTCAACAGAATACTCTTCCTATATTTACCTGTGTGCAATTTGTTTAAAAAAAAAAAAAATCCCACCTTTTTGTACTTTTGATGATACATTTAAGTTACATAGACCCTAACGACATTATTATCAGATTAATATTTGGCTGTTTTTACTCTCTGTTAATTCCCAGAGAAATACTGTAGCAGTGCCTCTCTGGCTTTACATAGGCCTTTATATCTGGCTCTCCACTTTTCCCCCACTGAGGAAGTAAGCTAAAAAGTGCTTTCAAAGCATACAAGAACAAATAAAGAAAAACAGCACTGTTTTACAGATCTACAAAGAACTAATCACGTTTTGGCTGTAATTCTTAATGTTATTTAAATGCTTCATGGCTTTTAAATTTACTGTTTTTCGAAACACTTCACTGTTATGTTTCCTGACATCTTCTGATCTCACTTACACATGGCACATGGACTACACAAGCAGAATTTTTATGGCATTCTCTTCCGACAAGTTCATGGAAAAGAATAAAAGAAAGACAAGACAGATGAGATTTTCTGAAGCTGGTATTCATACGGTTTGTAAAGTTTTAAGTATTCCAAACTAGGGCAGTGAGTCCACATACTATATCAAAACTCAAGATACCATTAACTTATTTACAATTCAAAACATGATATTCTTTGGCAGCACAGCGATGGGAACAGCCAAGCTTTATGCCATAGCAAGGACTTCTGTGAATCCCTTCCTATTTTCTTTGGTTTTACCACCTTTCAATTCATTTGTTGATAACAGATTCACTGTCTCTGACAGTAAAACATATCTGTTCTGTTCATTTGTCACCAGACTGTTCATCAGCAAGGTCAGTTTATTACCAGTACTTTCTTAAACAAATGAGTTCAAAATGAAAGAGAATCATTAATGATGAATAGTATTGCAGCTGCACTGAAACTTTGGCTTCAGATCTGAATCGTATTTAAACAGTCAATGAGCTTGTCTGTTACAGCTGAAGATCAAACAATAAAAACTCAAGCACTTTCATGACAAATTAAATTTGATGGTTAAGTAAAATTATCCTCTATCAACAGAAAGAAATGTAAATTAGCCCCTGTATATATAAGCTGTGTTCCATGCCAGACAGTAAAGAGAGAAAGAATTAAAGAAACATGGTGATGACTGATTCTGTATCAAACCTGAATTTCAAAACTTTCATCCTAGGTCTGGAGAAAATTTAAACAAAATAATAGTTGCAAAAAAAAATTTAGACAAGTCCAAGTAAAAATGTATGCAGATCAATGTATGCAGCTTCCAATAAAATTTAATGTTACCAATAAAAATAATAGTATTGGCMCAGCTCTGCATTACAATATGCTTTTTTAAAAACAAAGGTATATGAGGTATGTCATTATATATATATATATATTTTTTTTTTTTTTGTGTAACAACACAGATTGTACATCTGATTATTTCAATTCTTATTCACATAAATATATTAAAGGGTGCGTAAAACCATCAGAATACCACCTCTACATGCATAACATTAGACAAGACATAAGCCTTGACACAATCCCCTGAAAATAATGTTAGGATGATTTTTGGTTTTACCTCTGAAATCTCTATCTCTAAATAAATGGAGTTACTGGTTTCATACCTTGCAAAATTTATCATAGATCTTCTAGTACATATTACATGACTGTATTTGGGCAGAAATCGGAAATTCATTTCTGTTCTGTAAGAGAACTTATTGTTCATATAAGTGAGGGAGAAGTCAATGATTTCTGACACCAAAAGCAGTGGTGTCAGCAGGTGGGTGCTATGTAAGTTTATATAGGAAGGTTGCCAGGTCACATGAATTGCAATTTCTGGTACCAATCTTAAGGTTTTCGTTTGGCAAACTTCAGCTTTATTTGCTGCTCTCTGTTGGTTTTGTGACATAAGGGGATGTTGAAAGGGCACAGTCTTCCACCATTGCATCCTCACTCCTCGTAAGAAGTAAGCTATTTATTTAAATAACTAAAGCTGCACTGAGCACCTGCCTTGAATCACCCTTTGAAACACCCTTGAAATACTATGAAACACTCAAACCTTGCAACTGAAAAGATAATGGGAATACCCCCTAAATTCATTTTGTTCAATGATCTGGACTAGAAACTCTAATCTTCTCAGATGAAATGTGGATGCACTAACACATTGTGTAACTATATGTTGTTCTCCTATTAAAAATTTATTTGCTGAAAGGTAAGTGGTTGTTATTACTTCCACCTAGAAAAATAACTTCAGTCTAGTTAACCAAATATGTTTTGTTGGGAAAGATTGTATGAACTGTAGAATTGAAAGCATGAATTTTGCAATCTGGATGCTAATAAGTCATTGTGAAATGCCCATACGAATTTCCTGAATATAACCAGTCATTTGCATGCTTCAAGGGAAAGTGGTGCATCTCAACAGGCTAGAAGATCTGAGGACTTTTCTACCTATCTGCCAGTGTACAGGTTGATCAGAAGAGAAAGGTCGAATGGGAACTACCCTCCACTGCTGGAAAGGGTTGCTCCATACACCTCAAAGGGAAGACTCAAATGAGTGAGCTATATGTGTATGGGGGGTTGGGGTCAAGGAAACAGATTACTTTGCTTACAAAGGAAAGAAGGAGAAAGGGAAATGAATACATGCAGTGAACAGAGATACAGCAGTGAGAACAATGTATCAGGATGAAGATATGTATCAGGATGAGGGGGAAGGCCGGCGAGGCGGATATCCTGCTGGGAGTCTGTTATAGACCACCCAACCAGGATGAAGAGGTCAATGAAGCGTTCTACAAGTGGCTGACAGAAGTCTCGCGATCGCTAGCCCTTGTCCTTATGGGGGACTTCAACTTGCCCGACGTCTGCTGGAAATACAACACGGCAGAGAGGAAACAGTCGAGGATGTTCCTGGAGTGTGTGGAATATAGCTTCCTGATGCAGCTGGTAAGCGAGCCTACCAGGGGAGGTGCCTCGCTTGACCTGCTGTTTACCAACAGAGAAGGACTGGTGGGAGATGTCATGGCCGGAGGCTGTCTGGGGCTCAGTGACCATGACATGATAGAATTCTCAATTCTTGGGGAAGTAAGGAGAGGGGTCAGCAAGACCGCTACCATGGATTTTTGGAGGGCAGACTTTGGCCTGTTCAGGACGCTGGTTCAGAGAGTCCCTTGGGAAGCGGTCCTGAAGGGCAAAGGGGCCCAGGAAGGCTGGAAGTTCTTCAAGGAGGAAGTCTTAAAGGTGCAGGAGTGGGCTGTCCCCCTGTGCCGTAAGAGGAGCTGGCGGGGAAGACGACCGGCCTGGCTGAACAGGGAGCTTTTGCTGGGACTCAGGGAAAAAAGGAGAGTCTATCGCTGTTGGAAGGAAGGGTGGGCAACTCAGGAAGAGTACAGGGATCTCGTCAGGTCATGCAGAGAGGAAATTAGGAAGGCAAAATCCCAGCTGGAACTCAAACTGGCCAGTGTCGTAAAGGACAACAAAAAATGTTTTTACAAATATATTAACGACAAGAAGAGGGCTAAGGAGAATCTCCCTCCCTTATTGGATGCCGGGGGGAACATTGCCACTGAGAATGAGGAGAAGGCTGAGGTGCTTAATGCCTTCTTTGCCTCAGTCTTTAATATTCAGACCAGTTATCCTCTGGGTATTCACCCCACTGAGATGGAAGATGGGGACGGGGAGCAGAGTAAACCACCCATAATCGAAGAGGAAGAGGTTAATGACCTGCTACGCCAGCTGGACATACACAAGTCTATGGGGCCAGATGGGATCCATCCAAGAGTACTGAGGAAGCTGGCGGAGGAGCTTGCCAAGCCGCCCTCCATCATTTATCACCGGTCCTGGTTAACGGGGGAGGTCCCAGACGACTGGAGGCTTGCCAATGTGACGCCCATCTACAAGAAGGGATGGAGGGAGGATCCAGGGAACTACAGGCCTGTCAGCCTGACCTCGGTGCCGGGGAAGATCATGGAGCGGTTCATCTTGAGGGCGCTCACCAGGCAGGTGCGGGACAACCGGGGGATTGGACCCAGCCAGCATGGGTTCATGAACGGCAGGTCCTGCTTGATGAACCTGATCTCCTTCTACAACCGGGTGACCCGCCTAGTGGATGAGGGGAAGGCTGTGGATGTGGTTTACCTGGACTTCAGCAAAGCCTTTGACATAGTCTCCCACAGCATTCTCCTGGAGAAGTTGGCAGCTCATGGCTTGGACGGGTGTACTCTTAGCTGGGTAAAAAACTGGCTGGATGGCCAAGCCTAGAGAGTTGTGGTGAATGGAGTCAAATCTGGTTGGCGGCCAGTCACAAGCGGTGTTCCCCAGGGCTCAGTTTTGGGGCCCGTCTTCTTTAACATCTTTATCAGTGATCTGGACGAGGGGATCGAGTGCACCCTCAGTAAGTTCGCAGATGACACCAAGCTGGGCGGGAGTGTTGATCTGCCTGAGGGTAGGAAGGCTCTGCAGAGGGATCTGGACAGGCTGGATCGATGGGCCGAGGCCAACTGCATGAGGTTCAACAAGGCCAAGTGCCAGGTCCTGCACTTGGGTCACAACAACCCCAGGCAACGCTACAGGCTTGGGGAAGAGTGGCTGGAAAGCTGCCTGGCGGAAAAGGACCTGGGGGTGCTGGTCAACAGCCGGCTGAACGTGAGCCGGCAGTGTGCCCAGGTGGCCAAGAAGGCCAACAGCATCCTGGCCTGTGTCAGGAATAGTGTGGCCAGCAGGAGTAGGGAGGTGATCGTGCCCCTGTACTCGGCACTGGTGAGGCTGCACCTCGAATACTGTGTTCAGTTTTGGGCCCCTCACTACAAGAAGGACATTGCGATGCTGAAGCGTGTCCAGAGAAGGGCGACGAGGCTGGTGAAGGGTCTGGAGCACAGGTCTTATGAGGAGCGGCTGAGGGAGCTGGGGTTGTTTAGCCTGGAGAAGAGGAGGCTGAGGGGAGACCTTATCGCTCTCTGCAACTACCTGAAAGGAGGCTGTAGAGAGGTGGGTGTTGGTCTCTTCTCCCAAGTAACAAGTGATAGGACGAGAGGAAATGGCCTCAAGTTGCGCCAGGGGAGGTTTAGATTGGACGTAAGGAAAAATTTCTTCACTGAAAGAAAGGGTAGTCAGGCATTGGAACAGGCTGCCCAGGGAAGTGGTAGAGTCACCATCACTGGAGGTGTTCAAAAACCGTGTGGATGTGGTGCTTCGGGACATGGTTTAGTGGGCATGGTGGTACTGGGTTGATGGTTGGACTCGATGATCTTAAAGGTCTTTTCCAACCTTAATGATTCTATGATTCTAAGATTCTTCAATGGTACTGGGAGTGGGGGCAGGGAAGGAAAAAAAATCAAAAAGGGGAAATAGGACACAAGATTCAAGAAACTGCACCTATTACTGGTTTTGTATTTTGCAATTCTGAGAGGCATAAAATGGTTATTTTCAGGCATTAATACTGTATAAGCATGCTAGAGTCTTCTGAAGTTAAAGAAAGACCAAAGTTTAAAACTTGAAAACAGAAAGTTAGTTTCTAAAAACCATCTTACATTTCAAAGAGTCAATCAGCAGGTGTTACAAACATGTATTGCCTCAGAAAATCAGAGCTTTTTTACTTAGGAACAGACATGTGACTCTAGGTCATAATTCAAAAAACATGAAAATTCACCCGCATTGTTCTGCTGTCGCTTCAAAAAAAAAAAAAAAAAAAAGCCTTCAAGCTGTCCTTGACTGACTTAACTGACTTAGTCAATAACTTTCAGTAATATTTTCTGTTACATAGTTTAAACTCCTGCACCAGAAGAGCCTGCAATATTCCAGACATACATTCAGTTTCCCAGCTCTATCTAATCTAACAGAGACTAGATTCTTTACCTTGTGCACGTCCAAAGGGACAGCCACACACCCACCCATCAGGCCAGAGCACACAAACCCCATTCCCCAGCTGCAAAGAATCTTCCCTTAGATGATTTGGCCAGAATGATCTTGTAAAGAGTGCTGAGCTAAGCTTGACAACTACTATGAGATGCGATGTTAAAGGCTTGAGCTAAGAACGGGATAAAACTGTATCAGTCATCAGATGCAACTGAGCCACCTCAGATAATTATTGCACCAGTAAGGGAGAAAGGTTAACTTTTGCTGAACTGCCTTGACAGTTTTTATACCTGAAGTCCCCTGGAAGCAGTGTAAACTCAGACACCTTGGAGGCACTGAGCCTTTATTCTTTCCTTTCAAATGAGAAGTGGAAATGGTTCAGTCTCTATACTGACTGAAACTGCATTGGTGTCATATGAAGAAAGAGGTTGTTTTCTAGGACCCAGGGCTCAAAAACAGTTAGGACTTTCTATATTTAAGCTCTATCATTAAAGCGTTTAGAAGCCAGTACACAAACAGAATCACCATCATAGCAGAGTGGTCCCTTAAGCTGTAGCAGACGGTCCTACACAGTGGCTCCATAAGCTGTAGCAGACAGTCCTACACATCTTGAATTTTGGATTCAAGTAGCAACAGAGTTCATGTAAACTATACTACACCAGGTGATTCTTGAGAGGAAGAGTGCAAAGAAACAAAAGAGTACTATATCTTAAATGGAGATAGATGTAAGAACAAGGTCTCTTAAAAATCATTATGAAAATGTAAAACCAGCTACTACAAGATAAACCTGAAATCAGAAAGTTTAGCAAGTATCTGTTGAAATAAAATTAACAGATAAAAAATTGATTACTCTATTTATAATAATTAAAGTTATTCTGGATTTTTGTAAAACACTATTTTCTATGTAGAAATCTATGCTGATTGTGCAAGATGTTGTAACAGGAGTTACTTCCAAAGAAGAGGACAACCACTTAACAGCCCTCTCCTATGATATGTACAGTCTTTTTTGCTCTCTGTAAGTCCTCCTATTATTTAAAGAAAAGCATTCTCTAGAATTAGTTGTCAGACATCTTGGAATCAGCTCAAAATGCCCTTTTAATTAGTCAAATTGAGAGGGACCACAGCCTAATTTGCAAGTATTGACTGCAGCAGGTTGCAAAGTTAACAATCCTTCTTTGAGAAAAGCCTGTGTCTCGATACTGAAAAGATTATAGATTCAACAAGCATTCTTCAGAGTCTTCTCCCCACAACTATTAGGAACAAAACTTTCAAGTTTTACCTAAAATCAGGGATGATGTCTTGCAGTTTCAAGACCTGGCTTTGTTCCTGCTAAAATTAACTGAAGCAGATGCAGCCAGTCACTTTGTATATTTGCTACTAGTAAGTGCCAAATACACAAATGTAGACAAATGCCATGAAAAGAAAATATTATTCATAGTTTTGAAGAAATGTATTCGAGAACTTTCCTAACTGCAAATAAAATCTGCAGTATCTATTGCTAAAAAAGTTGGTTGTTCATTTACAGTAAGAATTTGACATGCTGTAGGTGTTATTGTCAAACACCTAGAACTGCAAAGTTATTTAAGGAAGATTAACTGAATCTCTGCAAAGCCTTTGAACTTTGTTATGCTAATATTTAAAGATAATCCCACGTGCATGCTGCTGCTTCCTTCATTAATGAGTTGCGTTCTAACCTTCTGGGAATGCTCTTATCTTTATGTTATCTCCTGCCTGTTCATGAGCCAAAAGTTTCAATGCAAAATATTGCTGATACTAAAAATACAGGGAACATTCTAATTTGAATTTGTCTTAATTTTTTTTTTTTAATATCAAACATCCATGTGTCAGATTGAGAAGCAGGTGCAGAGTGTGAGTTGTTGGCTACTGTGGCATTTGGTGTAACAAAAATTCATGAAACAGAACTGACAGCTAAGGCAGCTAAAGGAAATAAATCATCAAGCATTAGTCTACTGAAACAAACATCTCACACATATCATGTCTGAATGTATTTCTGAAATGTTATTACCTGGTACCTTCAGCCTCTCTGACACAATGACCACTGAGTAAAATCCTGGCCCAGTGCAGTCAGCAAGGTTTTAGCAACAGAAGGTTGGAAAATCATGTCTGGAAATGATATGGAAAAGTGAGACTGGTGTGTGTTTGTGATCTGTACCAAAGCAACTAGTAGAAACTATAATGATGAAATACAGAAAGCAAAGGATAAAGAAACTGTACTGGAGAGAAATCAATACAGCTTTGTAGACAAAAATGTCTCAAAAATACGGTAGAGTTCTGTGATAAATTCAATGAGCAGGTGGGTGAGCTGAGTGTATCTAGGAATATTGTGGGAAGTTCTAACAAGTCTGTCGCAAAGACTCCTAAAGAAAGAAAGCCGTCA
Source organism: Oceanodroma leucorhoa (assembly GCA_030449065.1). Taxonomy (NCBI): domain Eukaryota; kingdom Metazoa; phylum Chordata; class Aves; order Procellariiformes; genus Oceanodroma; species Oceanodroma leucorhoa. Next base: position 2,592,780 of record JASVER010000081.1, read on the forward strand.
TGCGGTGGAAGGGAGTCTCCACATTCACCAGTGTTGAGGTATGAAGCAGACATCACAATGTGGGAAAGGTTACAGGCACTGTGAACAGTTTAGCATACTGGAAAATGAACTGAAAAAGGGATGCTACACAGAATTATTCAGAACACACTATTCCTAACGGCAACTAGGAAATACAGACTTCCCGTACAACTGAATAAATTGGCAATAAAATGGTAATATAGAAAGTACATAGTAACACCAAGGGGAAAAGCACAAGTATGACTCTGACTCAGCCATTCCCTTTTGGAAAAGATCTTGAAATTGTCATGGATAATTCCTGGAAAACATCATTGCAGCACCAAGTGTCATCAGAAAGTCAAACAGAACCTTACAAATTATTGGGAAAGGATTTGAGAACAAACCATAAAAAGTTATATAGCTCTAGTTAGTTGATTTTAAGAAAGATATAGGATAATGATGAAAAAATAGAGAATGACAACAAAGCTGATTAGAGGTATGAAATGCTTTTATAGTACTACATAATATAAGAGACAAGGCATTCCACCTGAGGCAAATAAAGGGGGGAGAGGGAGGGAAAAAAAGTTAAAAACTTAAAGTATTATGAATACGGTTGAGAGGGACCAGGTAATTCCCTGTTTCTGATAAAAGAAGTTAGGAATTAAGAATTTTGCTGCAAGTTTAAAAACAAAAAACCTCCTTCAGTTAGAGTATTATTTAAAATGTGAAACACATTGATACAATATGCTAAAGGAATTAATTAAAAATGGATGAGTTAAAAGATGAATAAAATGATAATTTAATGAAAGAGACTATCAATGTCTCTAAGCAAAGTATCTAAAACACAGTACTCTGGAGGATGCTCCTGACTGACCCTTTAAACTGCTGTCTATAAGAAGCTTGAGGGGTATATAAAGGAAAATGTATAGTTGCCCTACTTTTAATATATTTTCCTTTTGCATCTACTGCTGCTTATCATTCTCACACAGAACATCCTTCTTGCAGACATTTAAGGGTTTTATATCTTATATATTTTATCTGCCAATTACCACACTGGAGTAGAAATCAGGAAGTCCTGATGCTGGTTCTGTCTCTGCCCACAAGCTCTCTGCACAAAGGTGTCATTTTCTTCTTCAACTTATTGGGATTCATGGACTGTGATGTGCAAACACTGTTTTTTAGCTCTAACTCAGTCTTGCATATCATTTTCTAGCTTAGAATTTTTTTCTCTATTTCATCTGGAAAAGTTGCTACAACACACTGCAAACACTGTGACAGTGCCCAGGCTCTTAAGTGTGATGTCCTCAGGTCAAAGCACCTATCGAAGTCCAAGGAAGGCTTGGACTTCAACTACTCCTAAAAGCCTTTCCACCTGGTAATAACTAGTTCTGTGGTCCAAAAATAGCTAAGAATAACCTAAGTATAGCTAAGAAATAGCTAGAGGGCTTTTTTGAAGGAGGGTCACTGATTTCTAACAGATCCTCTCTTGAATAAAAAAGAGGAGTTCAGAAAATAATAAGGGGCAGATGATAGAAGACAAACCACAGAGACTGAATTGGTGGTGAGGTGGGTGAATAGCCTCATGTTTTAATTTTTATTTGTTTCTGCAAGTGCAGCTTCCTGTCTAGCACTGTACCTTTTTGAGAAAACCTTCATTTGCCAACATGGTATGTGCTAAACAGACCGTACTATTAGGATGAAGATATCTCCAGACTGCACCACAAATATTTTTTCCAGCAAGGATTAAATTTCTGTCACACCTCACAAATGAATGAAAATGGTAACACACAGATTTCTAAAGATCCATCAACACACACACATTCAAAATGCTTCTGTAATCCAGAAATGTTCTGGAAAGAAAGAAAGAAAAAAAAAAAAAAACCATAGAGAAGAGGGCTCTTCAGCTGAGATGTCTCCTGTTGATTTCCATGCAGGCACTCTAACAATCACTGTAATGACAACACTTTTTCTCACTCCAAAGTAACAAGCCATTCATTTACATGCTATAGACATTTCAGGTAATGCATCCTATGTCACATAAACAGAAGCTGTATCAGGACTTTTCTAAATCAACTACAACCTTGTTCTTGGTTCAAAACTTCTTATCGGTTCAAAACTTCTCACTCATGTCATTCAACTCATCAGTGAGCTGGTTAAGGACAGCCAGCACTCTTGAAAGCATAAAATACAAATCCATTGCTTCTGTAAGAAATCACTTCGGAGCTTTTAGCAACATAAAAAATACGCACCGGGAATTCGGCACTGTCACTGAGTTCTGACACAGTAGGCGAGCAACCCTACTACAAGAATTTATACATAAAATAGCCTGAAGAATCTGAAAATTCTGCCAAATAAAACATTTTAAATTTGAGGGAAAACAGCTTCAACAGCATCGCTGTTGTGCTGTGAATTCTGCTTCAGTGCTACCAGAAGATGTACCATTACAGGTGTGATCGTACCGTGTGTTATCCCTGGATCAGTGCTTGGATTTGGTCCTAGTTAGTCCCTCATTCAAATTATTAACAGCTTTGACTGTCAGTCACAAGACTCTCAAACCAAGCCTTCAGGGTCATAAAGTCAGAGCTAGCTCATTTCTTCTCCCAGTTTGAAAGCCAGGCAGGCTGGGAGTTGATCCTCACCACTGTCGCTGACAGCTGGTGCTGGTGGTCACCTATGGACAGAGAGGAGAACTTCCCTCCTCCAACTGGGGCTGATCTTATGACTTGTTTTAAGGGGGTCAGAGTAAGAATCAAATACCTCATCAATATCTCACCTGTCAAAAAAACCTCAAAAAGAGTTGACCCATACTTCAGTCATTAGCACAAAAATAGCTTCCGTATGTAAACCTATACAGACCAAAAACTAAAAGCAACTTTTTCAAATAATTCTCACTAAAATAATGTATCTGCATAAACTGAGCAACAGTACTTTATTCAATACTTACTAAAATGTTGGATTTCGCCAAACGTCAAGGAAAGCATTTAATTAACTGATAAACTGAATGAAATGGCGAGATCAGAAAGCATAATTTTTAATTAAATGTTATTATTCAGTTTCAAACATTAGGAATGATTAATCATCATGAGGGGACAAGTAAAATTAATGTTAATTAGTTAAATATCTAAATTACAAATGTTGAGGCAGGAGAGGTCACAAGTCATATAAATACTCTCTCAGTTTTTCCTAAATGTGTGAAGAAATACTCATATATATCTCTGTGCACGCATCTGTACATGTTGTATGATATGTGGAAAACAATAACAAATCAGTCTGTACTAGTCATAGGATTGCAGTTTAAAAAAATATCACATACATACCCTGATTCGTGTATGGATAAAAGTTGAACCTTCTTCTTGCTCATGTTAATTTAGAATGTATTCACTACTCTTATTTTTATATTCCATAGAATAAATTTGGTTAAGGAATGTTTTGAATGAAATTAAAAGAAACTGGGACAAAGGAAATATTAAATAGTTCCCCCATTAAAACATGATCACTTTATCTGTGAGCTCAAGTGAAAATGTTTTAAAATTGAAATATTAAAATTTCCAACTTATTTTACTCAAAATTGCTATACAGATATCTTAACAATTATTTTAAAAGAGAAAGGTAAAAAGCTGGCTTTGATAGACAATATGTGCTTCTCTGTGTCTGAACTGATCTATTTAACTTCATTGTGCATTCTCTACTTTCACCTGTAGTACTGCATTTTTGCTCCTGCTTTAACAAGCATCTCAGTACTCATTTTCATCTAGCTTCTGTAGTTGCACATTTGTGCACTGATGGGTTACAAATATGGAAGAGATATCAAAAAGGCCTTGTGCTTGCATGAAAGGATGAGATAAGCCTGACCACAATGGAGAGAAGGGTAAAAGAGTAGCCAGCAATGGTGTAATCATTGCACGGTGTGTTCTTGCTTTGATATTGCAATATCAGGGAGTTCATCAGGTTACAGGATCTCAAGAGACTGCCTACAGCTTGTGAGAAAACTCTAAGGTTGTCAGTGTAAAATTGATTCTGAAAAGAGTAATGCAGGATCAGGTCCACTTCAAGAAAGTCACACTGATTTGTATTAACTGATGAGCTACCTATGTCCAGAGAAACCATCTTCTACGCTGATGTCCAGTACTTCCTCCAGAGCTAAAATAAAACTGGTAAATAGTAGCAGTCACAATGAGGTCACCAAATATCACCAAGACAAATAACATACTGTCATTTCAGATGGAACTAAAATTATTAAACCAGAAGCAAGAGAGGTCATTTATTTATCTGTATATGAAATGCAACACTTCAAACATCTGCAGTATCACCAGACTAATCTTTTTAGTACAAATCACATCTCTTAAATTTCAATTTGACTAAGCACTGCTTGCCCTCTTGATGTCACTCAGAGATTTACAGTAGAAATACTATTTATGAAAGGAAACAATTTTACAAGAGAACTGCTGGAAGTCTTTTGATAATTCTGATAAGACTTTCCTTGAAAATTAACCATTATTTTGAAAGATGGCTGCACACTCACCACACTGAATAACTCATTTGAGATGGAAGATGTTATTGTAGTGAGTTTTCTTTAATTTGTTGTGACTGATTACATCAAATTAATGAGTGATACAAAAGCTATGTACTATCTCTCATCAGTTTTCTAGGTCACAAGAACTACAACCTTTGATTATGCCTCTTTTCCACCTTCATTGTTAATCTGTCTATGTAAAATGACAATAATAAAGTTTGAGGTTTCTTGTGACTAACATAGGTGTATTTGAGGGATAAGGTAACTAAGAGGCCTCAAGACCATACCTCTGATTTTCTGAAAGCTAGTATTAACCCTTATTAACTATTTAAGAATGCAACTGTCTTTGTTTATTTAACAACTAATTAAACTCTTAATATTTGATTCTCCTTTATTTGTATGGAGGAACTAATTAGCAAATGCAGTGATTTGCTTTCTTTTCTCCAGTTACATAACATAAGCTCAGACTTAAAAAATTAACTTTTACTTGGGAGAAGAATAGGCATCTATCCAAGGCCTTCAGCAACATTATACCAGGGATGTGTCAGCAACAGGTGCACTGTTTTTCTTTTTTGCTAGTGTGGTGGGTTGACCTTGGCCGGATGCCAGGTGCCCACCAAGCTGCTCTATCACTCCCCCTCCTCAGCTGGACAGGGGAGAGAAAATTGGCTTGTGGGTCAAGATAAGGACAGAGGGATCACTCACCAATTACCGTCATGGGTAAAACAGACTCGACTCAGGGAAATTAATTGCCAATCAAATAAAGAGTAGGGTAATGAGAAATAAAACCAAATCTTAAAAACAGCTTCTCCCCACCCCTCCCTTCTTCCTGGGCTCAACTTCACCCCTGAATTCTCTACCTCCTCCCCCTGAGTGGCGCAGAGGGATGGGGAATGTCATCAGCTCATCACATTGTCGCTGCCGCTCCTTCCTCCTCACACTCTGTTCCAGCATGGGGTCCCTCCCACAGGAGACAGTCCTCCATGAACTTCTCCAACGTGGGTCCTTCCCACGGGCTGCAGTTCTTCACAAACTGCTCCAGCGTGGGTCCCTTCCACAGGGTGCAGTCCTTCAGGAACAGACTGCCCCAGCCTGAGTCCCCCACGGGGTCACAAGTCCTGCCAGCAAACCTGCTGCAGCGTGGGCTCCTCTCTCCACAAGTCCACAGGTCCTGCCAGGAAACTGCTCCAGTGCAGGCTCTCCATGGGGTCACAGCCTCCTTCAGGCATCCACCTGCTCCAGTGTGGGGTCCTCCACGGGCTGCAGGTGGATATCTGCTCCACTGTGGACCGCCATGGGCTGCAGGGGGACAGTCTGCTTCACTATGGTCTTCACCACGGGCTTCACCACTGGCTGCAGGCCATCTCTGTTCCGACACCTGGAGCATCCCCTCCCTCTCCTTCTCCACTGACCATGGTGTCCGCAGGGCTGTTTCTCTCACATATTCTCACCCCTCTCCTCTGGCTGCTGCTGCACAGCAGTTTTCCCCCCTTCTTAAATACGTCATCCCAGAGGCGTTACCACCATCACTGATGGGCTCAGCCTTGGTCAGTGGCGGGTCTGTCTTGGAGCCAGCTGGCATTGGCCCTATCGGACATGGGGGAAGCTTCTGTCTTCTTCTCACAGAAGCCATCCCTGCAGCCCCCCTGCTACCAAAACTTTGCCATGCAAACTCAATACAGTTAGATTATAACAGTATTTCATTATGCTCCTAATAAATGGGTGATAATTTTATCTCTCCTTTCTAAATCCCTACTGTAAAATGCAATGCATGCAAATAAGAATGCATAGTGCAGAATCCCAGTTGCCTCAGAGCCCCTTGAAGGATCCCACCCTGACTGTTCAAATACATTATACAGGAGGCAGCTAGTTGTACAATATAAACTGACCCAACATGCAGTCATCCCTTTCCCCCTCCTCCACTTTTAAATAAGCTCATGACTTAACTGATTTGAGCCTTAAGAAATCTCTACACTAGTGAGAACAGTTCCTCCCACAAACACAACCCAAACCACTTTCAGGCGTATAATAAAGAAAAGCAAATACCATACCACAGCTATGTCTCTTAAGCCACTGGAGTACGGTTTGGGAAGCAGGAGGGAGACTAGAATTTCACTGGAGAAGTAAAATTAATTGTGAAGTTAACCTTTACTAGAAATGTATTGGAGAATACAGTTCCATGAGGACTCCAGGCAGGCAAAGGTGGAATTAATAGGGAGGGGGATGGTTTATGCTGTTGAGGCTTAAAGGAAAAGGGGGAGCGTTGCATCTACACAAGGAGTTTCAGGGGCAAGGAGGGAAACATTGCCTGTCCACATAGCTACACTTCACCTTCTGTCCTTGATTTTGCACATACCAAGTCAAGTGAGGGGTACCTTAAAATTTAAGCTTTGCCTGGATTGCTGTTTGTGGCACTGAAAATGAGAACAACTTGATTGCCAAGGAGGTGAGTGCAATTATTTATCTGTGTTTCGGTTTGAATTTTTAGACCTCACTGATCAATGGTGAAAGATAATATCAGCTCTGGAAAGGAAGGCTTTGAATATATCCCAGTGATTTTCAATGCATGACATTCAGTCTGTGGAATGCTGAGTTGACACTGTATGTAATTAATTGCTTTACATTCATTAATCACAGCAAGTTCTGCAGTCTCACCAGACAAAGAATTTTCACATGAAATCCTATGTCTACTCATCCCAAATATCAAAAATCTGATATATTTTTACTACAAAGGAGAATTTACTTAGCACTCCTAAGACCTCACCACTCACCACTTTCTTCCTCTCTTTGCAACTGCATTGCAACATGCCATGCAAGGTAACTTTCTGCTGTCACCCTCAGTGATAAGGGCCTATGTGTTTTGCCTAGTTTTGGTGAGTTGGCTTTTGATATGTGCTAGTAATGACAGATGATGTGTATCTTCCCCCTTCAGTAATGAATATAGTCTTAGTACATACCCAGCTTGTGAAATGCACTGACATTTCTGAGGATAAAAGGTTCTCTATGAACACAGAATATTGCATGCAACACTACATTTCTGTTTTTGCAATTATTAGGCTTACATTATTACTACCTTACAGGAAACACAACTATTTTGCCACAAAATGCAATGAGCAAAACATTTTAGTCTTGAAGACTAGAGTGGGCTTGCAGCCAGAAATAATAATCCGTGCTTACCATGTGATGTTTTCTAATTTTCTTTATGACAAAAACAGCAGACTAAAATGGTTTTTTATACTTTCCTGAGGGCATTAGTCCCCTCCAAAAACAAGGGCACTGTTTTTTCTAGGCATACATGTAAAAGGAAACTGGTAAATCATGCCTAGAAAAATGGATTGAATGTTTTAATGCACCCATACATGATGCAGTAATTTCTGTTATCACCATTGTGACCCAGCAGAAGCCAGTCAAAAAATTAATAAACCAATAGATACATAAATACAAAATTCAAAATGAATTTATCCTAGCCAGTGCTCACCTCTCTAAAAAGGTAACTCACCCAAAGCAGAAAAAGCAAATTGCCCCTCCAGCTGCTCTGAAGATCAACAAAAATAAAATACTTTGAATTAAGTTGAAACAAATTCTTTAAATGTGTGAGAAACCCCCCCAAATCTATAAGAAAAAAAAAAATAAACTAAACAAATCCCTTAACTGCACCCTATGAATATGAATTTAGGTACATTAGTAACTTGGATATCCAAGCTTAGGCCTCTGTTTTTATGAAGAGTTTGTTTTCACTACTACTGTAAAAATTAAGTTTATTATATTTATCTGCTAGTCTTACCTAGCAGAATGCCTTTCTATATACCTAATTGAAACAGTAGGTTTTTTAATAAAGTAATGTCTTAAATAGAGATACCTCTATCTTAATACAAAATGATATGGCAATTCCATTAGAAGAGCTGTTTTCTTATAATAATAATAAAAAATTCAAAATAATTTTGCTACAAACAAAATACCTTATTTCTTCAGTACCTGTGTTTTGTTTTGTTTTGTTTTTTTATTCCTAAGAAATAAGATTCTTGTTTGCAATGCATTGCGAGATAGAATATAATACTAAGGTACAGCTCAACAAAATGCACTGTGGGCTAAATGAACACACTCATGTTACCTCTCTGAAATGTAACTTCATTTCAGCCCAGATACTTAATTGCTAAAATAAAATACCACATTTAAATCATGTGACTCAGTTATCTTTTAGACCAGACCTGGTTCATTGACTGACCTCCTGTTAATTGATTAGAAACTAAGTGAATTATTAACTTGCCAAATACTTTTTGCAGCAGGAATACGTATCAGTTGAGTTTGTGGGGTCAGCCTGATAACAGGCAATAATTTACACACTAATTAGCAGCTGTACGATAAAGAATAAAAAAGTGTGAAATGTAACTCTGGTATCTAAAATGAAAGAAAAAAGCACATAAAACTTATCTTCAACTACACAGGTTGATGGTATTTCATTGGGAGAGTTAATGTCAGCTTTTCTCTTGCTTTAAAAGTACCAGAATTCATATCTTTCACTTCTGTTCTATAACACTTTCCTCTTTTACCATATGCATTTCTGGTCATCAGTTTGATCCCCAGAGATAAAAGGTTATTATCAACGTGTAACACAGCATTTATCTTAAGTCCCGCCCCCTCCTGTGTGTGTGTCCTGCCCCACCTGCTGCACAATTTTAGCATTATTTGAGGAGCATGTTTTGCTATGTATGTGATCTGTGGAGATTTTCTCATTTTGATAAGGGAAAAACCACTGGGATCTTCAGAGATATACATGGCAATGACTAGATCTGAGTAAAAGAAAGCAGAAGTAGTATTTAATGATATTTAGAGGAGTGAAAAGCCTATTTGCAAAAACTGTACTTTTGTTCTTTCTTGGTGGATGCCCATTCTGTGAGACATTCTTGAAAGGGATTAGACAGTATGGTTGCCCACAGCAGAGTGGATTTATAGACATATGTGGTCACTTCCAGTCACATGTTTCAGTCCTCCCTAGGTGAACTTTTGCTCCCAAAGGGTAAAATAAAATGGAAAAAGTGAAGCATCAGAGACAAAGATCAGTAGGAGTACTGGAATGTGCACATAAAGATACACATAGACACACACCTACCCATCTCATTCTGGAAGCTTTCAGCAAGTCTAAGACATCCAGTAAAAGGATCTTAGCACTGTGAGGTTTTGATCATCAATCCAAAAATACAATCTATAAATTATGATCAGCAGAGACATAAAGCAATAATTGCACCCAAGGAATCTCAAAGCAGTCCCGATGCCAAAATGGATTCATAGACATAATCCATTGAACAGTTTTCTGAGCAGCACACATTTTTCAAAATCTGCCTTTCCACAGAAGATGCCCAGAAAAAAAGAAGGGCTAAATTAATCTAGTTTATACTTAGATTACTGATGCTTAGCCAGAGGAATGAAAAGAGTCTTGGAAATAAAATGGGTCTGACCACTGGATGTCACTCTTGACTTAAACCTGGTTACATTAAGAGTGTGTTTCTGGCAAAAGGAAATTTTGGAGGTTCCTATCACTGTATCCAAGATGCAGCATGGCTGGACCTTCAGAGAGATGACTGGAGGTTGAAACTGCTGCTCTGCCAGCAAATTCCTGAATAATCTTACTTAAGTTATTCCTGGACTTTGCTTCAGTTTCCCAACCTGCAAAACACCAGTAAAATGAAACCACTCTTTTTTATTGCTAGGAGATGGTAAGAACTAGTAAATCATAATATCTGGGGCTGAGAAGCACTGTGAAAATACTGTCACCAATACATACACAATCAAGCAAATAAATATAATTTTGATAATACTGTGGTAGTATATTGTATTATATTATACTGTACTATGTCATCAATAACATACAGTTTTGGACAGAAGAGATTCCCAGTTTTAAGGAGTGTAAATATTTACAATTAGAAGAAAAATGTTTCATGGAATTATGCTAAATTTTTTAGATCTGATGGAAAAGACTATTTAAAATAAAAATCTCTATCATATTCAATTTTCTTACTTCAACTTCATTTCATTTCAAGTCACTTCATTGGATTGTGTTGAAAACATAATGGTCACAGTGCCAATATAGAACATTTTAACATTTACCAAGTTCTACTTATGAATACTGGAGAACTTCTTCTCTGAGAAATTTTCTAGAGTGACTCCTATAGTAACATGAGGTGACATGAGGAAGACTACTTCTGTTTCAGGAGAGCCAGGGATTGCTAATCAGCAGCAGGTGGTCCCTAAGCAGGAGCCAGCCCCCTTCTGCCTTGCCAAGAACTACATCCCTCTCTCCCTCCTGCTACTTCAAGCCCTAGTTCTCACAACATCTTTAGAGCACCTTGCATGCTAGTAGTCCATTATTTATCTGGATGTTGCATGGAATTGATTTTTTCTAAAGAATCCAGATTTCTTTTTCCCTTGATGTTGGGCTATGCTATGAGTAACTGGTCTCCACAAACACAAAGACAGCAAGGGAACAGCATTTGGGGATCGCTGGTGACCCCTCCAGGACCCTGTGGCTGGGCTCCCCAAGTGACAGCAGGAGAGCGGCCAGCCCCATGAGCGATCCTAGGGCCCACTGACCCTGCACCCTCACACAGACTGTGGAGCTATGGCCAAGAGAGCCATGGGACTCATTATGCTGGGAAAAGCCTTTTGGGCTTGTACAAGACTTACTGTGGGTTGTCCAGGGGAAGAACCAGGAGGGATCATGGTGGATTGAGGAGGAATGGGCATGGAGGAGGAATAAGCACAGACACAAAAGGAGATAAAAGGGGCCATTCATGTGCAAACAGGGCTGGTCAGTACACTTACCTGATGTGTACTGTGCCTGACCATTGCAGTCTGCCTTGTCTTCTCATTAAACCCCATTTCTAACTCTTCACCTGGGTGAGGGACCCTATTCTGTTTGCATGTGTGTGTGTGGCGATCTACATGCCAGCAACTGCCATGGGAACCACTCGTCATAGGGCCTGATCTGGCTCTGGAAAATGTGCACAAAGACAACTTTCTCCTCTGGCATTCTCTCAGCCTTAGCTTTGATATTGTAAAATGGAAAAGGCCTTTGAGGGTACTGCAGACATTTATGGGAAAATTCACTTCAGCAATATTAGTCTGCTAGAATCACAGAGCTTCCCACTTCTCACTTCCTGCATGCAAGAAAAGTTTTATTATCAATAAGCAAAAATAATAGACATGAAGCCACAACTACCTAATAGTTGTTCTTCATGTCAAAAGCTCCCAGGTCATTTAGAAGCATTAACAAATGTACCAGATATAAAGACAAAACTCTAATGTTGGTAGTACCTTGCTTTCCAAAGAGTCAATGTTGTCCTGGGACAGCTGGTATCTTCTCCTGCTTCCTTCTTATAGCAAACACCTTGAACAATGTGCAATTAACTGCAGCAATGACCTAAAATATGACCAAGCCCTTCCCAGCAAACACACTGCAAGTGTTATTCAATGGTGACGATGGCTGGGTTAAACACCCCAGTTCACCTGTAACCTTGTGTAAGGTAAGTGACCAAACTGGTTGCAAACAGGAGGAAAAATGGGCAGGAAGGCAGAGGTTACGTGAAACAGGTGGAACTGACTATTCCTTTTGTGACTGACCCAATAATACTAAAATACTAAAATACTAAACACATGATATAACAGTGTGTTACCTTGTATTTCTCATTTCAAGAGAAAATTCTTTCAAATTTGTTTCCAAAATATTGTCAGCCCTATTTTTCTGACAGAGATGTCTCAAAGCTGGATGTGAAATGAAAACATTAACATATCCTGTCCACACTGGTCCTACTCTGTGAATCAAAGGCTTAGTAATTTAAACTTCTCCATTTCCTCTTCATTCACTTTCTCTTCTCTCAAAGATCAGTAATCCTATTAAGTGACTAAACTGATTGCTTATTGAGCATTTCCTATGCAACATTACTAAGAGGTCTATTGGTTGAGATTGTCTTATCTAGTACCTTCATTGCACTTGATACATGCAAATAAATATCTAACCTATAAAAATATATATGCACAAAAGCACCAAGTTGTCAAATGGTCTGTTTATCACTAACAGTTTGACCAGCTTGTTTTTCCTAAAATCAGCCAAAGCACTAATTTTCTTTTTCATTGAACAGGAGAGATTTCCTATAATGGCATGTTTCCATTGAGAACACATGTAGATTCTGGCAGTGAGATTTAAACTCCTGGGTGATGAGATCTGCTCACTAATTCAACACTGGAAGCAACAGTTACAAAAAAAACAATCCAAAGAAAAATAGGATAAATTCCTTATCACGTATAGAGGAGGAAACAGTAGAGGCTGCAGGGTACTGCCACAGATGGTGCATTTACTGCCTCCTTCTGTGTTTCCTAGCTCCTACAGGATCCCAACAAGTGGAGAACATCAACATTGCCAAACAAGGCACAAACAAGAAGACTCTTCACAACATGGTGAGTAATACATACACAGAAGGCGTATGCCTCCATCTGACTGCTTTTTGAACAGAGAGGGAGCAAACCCACTTGGAGAATGGAAAGGGAAAACCAAACCAGCTGCAAAAATATTTGCCTCTTCTGATTGCCTGCAGAGCGACTGAGCTTGCTGACCAGCCTGATTTGCAACACGATGCTCAGGGTCCGGTCCTCAACCCTGAGATTAATTATTTGCCTCTAGTTCTAATTTCCAGAGCCACTGCTAACAGTCAAATCAAGCATCCCAAAGCACACATCCCATTTCCCTTGCCTTATAGATCTGCGACATGAGGTACATTGACACAGTTATATTTATAGAAACCATTAGGATTACTCAAAACTCTCTGTAAAACCTGTTGGTTTATGCCTGTGCTGCAGTGTCAAGCAGATTACTAGACACAAAGATGGTTTAGAGAAGCATCAATCCCAAACTTTATGTGTGGCTTCTGTGCTGGACACACCACAGCTTTCCATTAAACTTGTGTGTCAGCTCTGAAGATACCATGTCTGTTCCATATAAATACACTACTTTATTGAAATAAAGGTAATCCAAGCGCTAAATACTACTTGTGTCTTTCTAACTGAAACTAAAGTTTGTTTTGATAACTGTCTATCAAATAAAAATATCTACATATGTGCCATCTTCTATTTCCTGATGTTGTTCACTATACCTCCCATCTCTTTCTGACTGAGCAGAAGCTGGAATTTGCCATATGTTGCGCTTCAAAAATTTAATGGTTGTGATTGGCACCATGAAATTTCATTTTAAATAAATATTACACACCTACCAATTGAGGAAATGAAAAAGCCATAAACAGATCATCAGAAAGCTCCTCAGTGTGTTAAAATGCAAGCAATAAAATGAGATGTGACTGTAATGGCTGTTGGAGAGATTTAAAATACATTTGCTGGTTCTACACATGAGTACACTTGTATTTAGAAAATTATATATTTTTCACCGCCAGCTTCTAAATGTGCTATATTGATTTTACATTTGTGCTTATTTATTTGATGCTAGTAGTAGGCATGAAAACAGAATTGGAAACGAAGCAGGATCAGAGGATGTATAAAGATTTTGATTCACAAGTGCTGGCTTTCCAACTAATACCATGTTAGTTCAGCTCTTAAAATAAAATCTAATTAATTAAATAATAGTGTTGCTTACAGCTGATTTTAATCCTATCAAGAATGTAATAAAGAATGGCTTTACACGAAGCAAAGTAGTTTTAACTTACTTCAAGTAAACTGCACAGTGTTTAAGCAAAAGATATTTCCTATTTTAAAAGTCCTTTTTAGAAGGTATTTTTGTTATTTCTGAAGGGTAATTTGTAGTATCTCTTATTTTCATGAAGGAAAAACCCATTTGTTGTTTTCTTTAGATGGCATTGAATTTCTCTCTCTACTTTTCCTGTTTTCTTTTACCCAAAGAACATCAATCATTTAAAAATATCAAATAAATACCCACCAAGAGCAACATTTTCCTCAAAGGAAAAGTTGATTATCGCAATCTTCTTCATCATAAGAAGCCACAAGAAGAATACATTTAGAAACAAAGTACACATCATTAGCATATTAAGCACTCCTCCTTTCCCATGTTGAGAATACAAGGATTCTGGCATGGCCTAAGGAGGCTGCATTTCCTATTGGAATGGAAGAGTTTACTTTTCCTGCAGGTGAACTCCTGTATTACATTACAAAATCCAGTCGCCAATACCAGATCCACCAAGTTTCATGCATTCAGGACAAGACTTATGCACATGGTTATCATCCCACTCAATACCAATCACTCATGTGTTTGCCCTACCACAGTACTGCCTCTTCCATGCTGGACGAAACTGGAGCTCTCCCACCATCACAGCAGTATCACTGTGGCATGAATCCTGTCTAGGAGAGCAAGAGGAGAACCCAGAACTGCACTCACACACATGTGAAAAAATGTTTTCTTAGGCTTGGTGATGTGGATACAACCCAGTCCAGCTTCCTGGTACTCTCATTATTTCTGACTTTTTTTTAATCCAGGTCCCCCTCCACTGCAGCATTCTCTCAGCTCAAGCACTGGGAAGCTGCACTGGCAGCACCTCGCTATCACTTTGGAGAGGCTCTGTCCCAGCCCTGGCAGACATCCCTTGCTGCTGGTTTTCAGTCTCTTTTTGAAGCTACTTCTCTTACTCCTAATCCTTAGAGTTCCAGAAATTTCAAGTGAGAAAAACAGAAGACATTTTTTGCACCTGCAGCCAAGGATAACTKTCAATACATCAGTAGGAAAATGCAACGATTAATTTTTCATCAAGGAATTATAATGGAATTTTCAAAATAATCCTTAGTAAATTCCAGTTACAGGACAATTCAGCCTTTTAGCACACCGCTATTTTTGAGTTGTATGCACAAGAACTCTTTACCAAAACCAGTAGATATCCATTTTCTCCTCTCTTTCATAAGACTGTAAATGGTGAAACAGTCTATGCTAATGATTTTTTGCATCTATCTTTGCTGATGTCTGAGAGCTTCACAGATACCAATTTTCAGAAGACTTGTGAAATCAGCAGTTGCATTATCTGTCTGCCAGAGACATTCATGCCAACATACATTCCAATTTCGGGCACCCAAATCAGCAAACACTATGGGTTTTTTTAAGAACACTTCACATCACAGAGAGAGCTTTGCTATTTAAAACATTCGTTTCCCTTGACTGCAGCTGCAAGGGCTCTGCATGTCTGCCTGACAGAGCCTAGGTTTTCAAGGCAGGTAGAGAGAGAGCTGCTGTTAGCAGCCCACAGAGAATGCAGCTCATCTCTTTTGTTCTGGATCTGTATCCCAAACATTGTACCCATAGAAAGCCAACAGGTAGTCGCCTTGACTTCAAATACTCAATATAGTTAGTCCCATCGAGTGCAGGTATGAAAGGGAAAGTAGTAGCAAGAACGTACTGTTGAAATTTGTAACAGCAACAGCACACATTCAATACCAATTGCTGTTTCCAGTACGGAATACCATTCCCTCTTCGTGTACAAAGAATTATCTTGTGCTTTGAGTAGAGCAAATAATTTCAAAGAAGTAGTTCAGTCACTCATTGATCTGCTTGATGCCAGATGAAATTACACTAACCACTTCTTATGGTAARTATGTTTTCATACAGCTTAGTAAATGGACTCTTGTCTCAGTGAGTACTTAGTCAAAACCTTTTCAACTGAGCCCAGAAACAGTGAATAAATTATATTAATTACAAAATTGACTAAAAATACCAATTATCTACTGCTGGGGACTCTGGCATGTTTTGCTTACTCAACATCTGTGTTGTTAGATTAAAATGTTCTTCGAGGCACAGACTGCTTTTATGCCTTATGCAACGTTGGTTACATTGTTCATGCTTAGCAAATAAACAATATACGTTCTCCTGATTCATCACTAGAAAACAGCTATCATCTATTAAAGGAATTTTTTCCCTCTCTGGTTTTTAACAGCATTATAGAAGGAAGTAAGATCCAGCTGTTAATGTTTACTAGGAAAACAACAACTTTCAGTTCTTTATTGTGATACTTTCAGTTCATATTTTAAGTCTTGCTTGGAACAGGGAAATGGTTCATTTTCAACTGAATTAAGTCTATTAAGCTAGATCAGTTCAAATGAAAAGCTCATAAAACATCAACTTAGACACAGTTCAAGTCTTTATGCTCCATTTTTTGCCATAAGAGCACCTTCTTTCAGAGTTAAAAAATCAGACAAATGTCATGTGGCCAGCCAATATGAAAAAAATCCTTCCTTTTTTTCTTCCACTTTTTGCAAACACAGTAAAGAACAGCTTCTCTGTTAGGCATAGACATGGAACTGATTTCTGCTGTCATAAATTTTGTATAGGCAGCTAAGTCATTCTGGAGAATGGAGTCTAGCGGAAGAAACCTCCAAACTCCAAAAACCTGTTTTTCTTTTCTTTGTGGGTGGA
The DNA here is from genome assembly GCA_030449065.1 of Oceanodroma leucorhoa. Taxonomy (NCBI): domain Eukaryota; kingdom Metazoa; phylum Chordata; class Aves; order Procellariiformes; genus Oceanodroma; species Oceanodroma leucorhoa. The sequence continues at coordinate 2,609,702 of JASVER010000081.1, forward strand.
ACAATGAATTCAACAGTTCCTGTTGGGACCATAATTATGACCAAAATGATCAAAAAATTTATGTGCACAAACATGTGAGACAGAAACTGACTGTAGCTTGAGGATGAAGGCATTTTATTCAATGCTACTTTAAGACAAATTAGCCAAGCAGCCAAACCACAGTGCCTTGTGTTGGTACCTCTAGTGCTAAGTGACTTCTCCAGCTTTGTGGGTCACGGGATGTACGGTAAAGATAAGGAAAGCAAGAAAATTGTGTTTGGTGCTTTGCCATGTTCTATATCCAGCCGCTAATGCAGTCTGCTTGTTGCAATATTTTTTATATATATGTGTATATATATATATACACGTGCATACAGAAATATCATGTTTTACATAGCACAGAACTTACATGCACCCACCCCACATTCAAAGTCTATTAATTTTGTTTAAAACTGATTCATAAGTACAATGAGAGAGGAAATCAGATAGGAAGAAGCTGGCCAGAACTTGGCTGTTGGGGAAAGCTCTGTAATGCTCCAAACTGAATTTGAGACAGAAGCTGCTACTCCTGGTATTTCTCTTTTTGTTCTTCTCACTGCTATAAATTACAATCTAGCAATAAAATGCCTCACTGGTGGCTACCTTATAAGAGTGTCCATGACCTGGGAAAATGATGAAATCCACAGAAACACCACTTTTCCTTCCATATGCTCTACAAACTGATAAAAAGTTTAAAACTCAAGGTAGTACTTACACATCTATCATAAGGAGAAGCTGCCTGTTCTTGGCCTGATTTCCCAAATTCAAAGCCAATTAAATGAAGTTGGGTGTTAGCTCTTTTGTAGATTTCTGTATGGTCCACTCAGTATGAATGCCTTATTAATTACAATTAACACACTTCCCTGAGTGACTGCACGTGTAGGCTATTCACATATCAAAGGTGAGCCAGATCATTGCCTTAGGCAGATTTGCCACTGGATCATTATGAAAACCATAAAGAATACAGTGACCTAATGGTAGTTGTACCAATAAACTGACCCAGAATGCTCAGACTCCTGTGCTCAAGAGAATCAGCCTTAGGGGATGCTGGTCCACAAAAGCTGCTCAGGTCTTCTGTCTGGGCCAGCCATTCAGCCTGATTCTGGGGGGATTTTAAGTGACACAAGTATCATAGGTACAAGACTGAATGGTGTGGTCATAGACTTGATGAAGCTGGGTGGTCAGAGACGGCAATTATATATAGACATAATGAAGAGGATGCAAGCTGAAAACTGTGTGAGGAAAATGAAGAAAACAAAAGGGTCAGGATTTTTAGAATCTGAGTTATTGCTAGTCATGTAAAGGATGTTTCCTTATGACAGTTTTGCTTTTACTAGCTAAAACAGTAGTAACAAGGGATCCTGATATGCAACATTCACATTAATCTGCTCCACTGAGGTAATTTCAGCATAAGGAAAAACACAAAAAGCTCACTACAGGAGCCTATGACACATGAGGAGCAGATAAAGGAATTGGTTTATTCAGCCTAGACAAGGTTAAGAGTGGGAGATAATTGCTGAATTTCACTACACAAAAGGTTTTGTAGAAAAGACAGTGTCAGAGTTTGCTCAGAGGCACAGGGAAAGGACAAGAGGCAGTGATTGCAAGTTGCAACAAGCACAATTCCAAATGCACACAGATAAAAAATCCTGTTGGGGTAGTCAACACTGGGACAGGTTACCCAGGCAGGTTGCGGTATATCCATCTTTGAAGATTTTCATAGCTCAGCTGAGCAATCTGACCTAATTTGTCTTGCTTAACAGGAGGCTGGACCAGATGATCTCCGGATGTTTACAAGAGCGAAAAATGTCTTCCTCATCATGTTCAAGACATTAGTCAGAGATAACCTTCCTCATACACATGCATCCAGACAGATGAAAAGAAAAAAAGTCTGTGGCCTTGGAAGAAGGCAGCAATTAAAATATTGGTGGACTTTTTCCAAATAGCACTGGAAATGGATGAAGGTAAAAGACCTGCTACATGTCTGACATTCAGGGTGTTTATCACCAGACAGTTTGAAACCGATGCACGCCCAGTGCACAGAAGCTGCTTGAGGGAGGCAGAAATTTGCTCTATGGCTCTTCCAGAACAGGAATGGGGACAGCATGTCCCTCCCATGGACTTAGCAAAAGCCAGCATGCCTACAGAAACACCAGTAAGGTTCGGAGGGCATGGTTAGTGCTGCATAGGCCTGGCTTAGCCATCCAGATGATTTTGGAGCATGCTAACCATAAGGAATCCAAGTTTTTACCTCCTGGAAAAAAAAAAAATTCTGAAAGGCAAAATTTGTAGAGAAGACTAACACAATCAGCTAGACCAGCACATATAAGTGAAAAATGTGGAGACTTCTGTGCAAACATAACATTGGACTTTGAGGTGGTAACACTATTTCTGTTTGGTATTTTGCCTCGTTTTAAAGGGGAAAGGCTTGAAAGTTATCTGCCATAGGATGATACCCATATTAGAATAAACATAACCTATAATCACAAAAATAATGTGTTTCCTTATGCAAGATATGTTACAAATATCAATTTGGTTTGAATGGTTAATTGTATTTCCCAAATGTATTTAACTGCGTTTTTTAAGAGTCATAACTGTATTTACCTGCTTGTTTGCTTTCTTTCACATCACTTCTAAAGACTAATGATTACATTCCTTGTCTTGGTACCAGCACTAAGTTTTGTAAAGAAGGAAGAAGCAGCCAAGAACACTGTATAGTAGCCTGTTTAAAGGGGGAAGAGCATGCTTCAAAGCTGTCACAAGGGAAATGCAAGCTGAATCAGACACAATTTCCAGGGAGCCATGACAGCAACATTCCCCTATATTTAAACATAAGCAAATACACTGTAACTAAAAAAAAAAAAAAAAGGCAAAAGTGGGCAGACAAAGAGATATTTTTTTTCTCCTCTGTATCCTCAGTCTGTGGTAGAATTAAAGAATAATATCCAATCAACATCATCTTTTCCAATCCCTAGAGTACTATTTAAGATACTTCAGGTGCTGAAAATGTATAGAAATATTTCAGATAGACTACATGAACTGCTGGTTAGTTAGCAAGGACAGAGAATTGAATAATCTCTTAGGGGAATCACCAGCTTTGATTTCCTTTCTTCTTCTAGGTAATTCCACAGGGGTCATTGCCTCCTACCCCTTGCAGTGAAGCACAGCAGTTTTGGAAGGGACTGTAACAGCAAATTATAAAAGAAACCCAGATCCTCCAAATTAATTATCTCTATTTCTGCTGTCATAGAAACCAGTAATCCAAGGAAACACAGGATCTGCTCTCTCTCCTGATCTAAAAACAGCTGTGGTGTACAGAAGTGAAACAAAATGCATGGTTTATCTTCATGTAAAAAGACACCACCACACACAGCAAACAAAACATGTATAAACTATAGGCAAAACACTATTATTTTATTCATATAGCAAGCATATTTGAACAACCCCTAAGGTATTCAAATATAATTGAGGAGTACTTAAATTTTGTAAGCTTTTGCAATCATTTTAATTGCATATGGTTCTTCTTTCAGACACAAAACCCCTTTAATTTATTTCAGGGGGAAGAAGCAAATTAGTTCTTACTTTCCACTTAATGTTATCAATTACTAATTGCAATCATTCCTTCCAGTGCAAGAACATTAAAAAGATACAGGAGAACCACTTTCTAAAGCCTTTTTAATGCCACTTCCATTCTAGGCAGTATAATGACATTAAAACTCTCTGATGTACTGTGCAAATGGGTAGAGATGTACTATGCTTACTCTGGCTACCCAGGGAGAGTGAAAGCAATACAATATTGATGAGGTGGGATCTGGCAATGAAGAAAGTTCCCTTTTTCTGAAGCAGCCAACTGTTACAAACTAATCCGCAGAGCTAGCTCTCCTCTGACAAGTCCCTTCAATGTCCCTTCCACTGACACAGAAAGTGACAGTCTTAAGAGCTGTATCTCCAGCACCATCTCTGCTAATGTCCTCATGGGCTACCCTGGCAGAAGATAAACAAAGCAGAAACACTGACTGAGGGGGGCAGATGTTATTTGAACATCCAACTCAAACAGCTACGTCCTCAATGTTCCACACACAGAGTTGGATTTTTAAATTATTATTATTTATTTTAAAAATCAGGGGGAGAGAGCGTTTTGAAAACATTGGGTCCTGATTAACAGTCTTGGCAAGACATTCATGTGGGACTCCCAGCAGAAGGGGGTCTCCTGGGAGCAGAGGGCAGCTGTGCTGGCAGCTACAGCCTGCCCTTTGCTCTGGCAGCAGCCTGGGAGCCAGCAGTGGGGCCCCCAAGGCCTCCAGGGCCAGCTGGGGACAGGACAGAGACACGTGCGTATCTCCTCTGAGCAGCCTCCACTGCCAGGGCTACGCTCCCGAGGAGCAGAAAGAAGGCTGTTGACTGCAAGATGAAGTTGGAGTAAGAGCTGCTGGTAAGGAGCTCGGGAAATCATGCAAATGTGGTTGCCCTGGCAGGCGGAGGAGGAAGGGAAACACTTGCCTCCTGTGTTTCCAAGCCAGAAAGTACCTCCCCACTACTTCTGATGATGGCCCACACTAGGGGTGAGAAGAGTTCCTGTTTTACAAGTAAATATACAGAAATACTTTATATGTAACACATTTCACTCATATTAATGTATGTGCAGGAGGAAGCAATGACATTTTGTAAGTGGTTCCACCTCTTTTTGCAACCCTGCTGCAAGAACTTTGTGGATCTGGCTCTAAAACCTCTCATGAGGAAGTAACAGTGGTTGCAGAGGTAACTTTCATACACGGTACTTACTCAAAGTCAGCCTACTCACCTCAGTAAGGGATGACTTGAGTCCTACCTTCAGCTAGACAGTAGAAGAATTACTGAACTGTATCTGGAGCAAACTTGCATCATAACCAAAGTACAGCACAGCTATAAATAAAAAAAAAAGGCCAGCCCCCCCCGAAAAAAAACCAGCTAGCTTTATAAGAAATCCTAGTAACTCAGATAAACATGCATGAGAAGGTTAGTTAATTCTATAAAGAAAAGTAGTTGTGTTGGTTGGATAGTGAGGGGTGAGTTTAAGGATGCAGTTTCAACACAGGTGGCTCACTTTCATTTCCGGTTCTCACTGTATGCTAAAAAACCTGATTGAGGTATACCTAATGAACTAAGCATGGAAAGGACATATTGTGTATATGAAGGACTGAACATTAGAACTATTTGTAAGACAAATGTTTATGAAGATCATGAATTGTAAGTGAAAACTGGAAAAACACAGGGATATTCAGTGAAATTTGAACCAGTAAAAGGAAACTAAGTTGGGGAATAATTAAGCAAAAGGTTTTATTGCCACATAATATGGAAAACAAAAGCTAAATTAGGATTAGAGATAATTCAAGATATTGCTACTATTCACAGGTCCATTAGATGGATTGCTATATATGCACATACATGCTTCTGCAAATATACCAAACATATGCTGCTCTGGGTAAAGCTGAAACTTTTCCATAAGTATCTTTTGTAGCATACTTTGAGCATTTGTATAAAGGAGGAAGCATTAGTCACTGTCAGAGATAAGATGCTGTTTGGAACATGTTTTTGCTTTATGACACTTTATATTACCTTAACGTGTAACAACTTGCACCTCTCTTTCTCTGTTCAGACTCACAATGCATTTCAATATTTAGGAAAAATTTCAGAAACACAAGCTGTGCTCACAAGAAGAGAAGCTATACATTAGCTTTATCAAGTGTATAGGATTAACATYATCAGGTCAAGAGATCTCAGAAACTTAAGCCTCTTTATGCCCAAGTCTGTTTAGGACATCTGTACTGTACTTTCACTCCCTGCTCCAAACTTTCAGCATGATCCACTTTGCAAACAGCTGGGTCACATATTTTAGAAAAATGAAAGAAAGGAAAATGTAGGACATTTATGAACAACCCTTCAAGATATATATATGCTAAACAGTCATTCCTAGAAATCTGTACAAGAATTGTCATTGATGAGCGGCTACCTGCTGCACTAGCAATCCTCTGGGTACTCTGCACCGCGGAGATGTTGTAAGCCACTTGAGCGTGGCTTTGCAGATGCATAAAAGGAGATGATATACACAGTCCTTTCACCCCCCTCAAATCCTATGCAAGGGGTATTCAGTCTGTACTGCTGGCTGAATAAATACTGTAAGTTATAACCAACACTGGCATCCTAGTGGATAAYGTACCACTTTCTCCAAAAGTAAAAAAAAGGAGTATAAAACTAGGGCAATGTCCTTTCCCTCCCTGAGCACACAAGCAAAGCTGGTGTTGCAGAAGGCAGCACCCCTTCAGCGGCTGAGATGGAGATGTTACTCCAGTGCACGTGCATTTGGTGTGAGGGGAAGAATACTACTGGAGAGTCCTCTAAGAACATCAGATAGCAATAAGCTATCAAGCCGTCTCACTCACATATATATCCCCACCCTGCAGCCTTCAAGCCACAGTCTGGCCTGTAAATCAATTAGTGCTTAGTATAGCATTTTTTTAATGGAAATTGATATTTCAAACAATATTTTAAATGTCATAACACTTGTGAGAGCCTCTGTCCCTGAAGGGTTCTGTACACAACATATATTCCTTTTGGAGTCCATAATGATAAATGAGAAGATTTTGTTTGAAGAGAAAGATTTTTGGGGAGGGACGAAAGGAATAAAGGTGTGAAGTGTATTTTGACAAGATGCACAGAATCTTTGTATGTGTTATTCAGAATGCCATGAAAGAATGAGAATGAAACATTGTAAAATATTTACACAACACAGCTTGTCTTCCAAAAAAAAAAAAAAAAAAGGAGATATGGTGAGATCAGCAGAAATGAGGTGGGCTGACTGAGGAATGTGTTCCAGTATTGCTGGCTGCTATATGCTTTGTATGCTATGAGAGATCATGAAAGATGCATACACCTACACGAAGGTCACTTTTGCAGAATGCAGTGCATTGTTCATTTCTAATTCCATCTGCTTTTTATACATTGGCTCTGCATTTAATTTTCACTTGTGAAACACACACTCAAAATATCTTTCCTGTTTCTATCGTCTGAAATATTTGTTATTACATTTTATTTTTCAATTGGGAACAAAATCACAAAGATTTCTGTGCTTGTAATTTTAAAAAAGTACTCTAACTTTATCTAAAATACATATTTATAACAGGCACTACCTTTATTTATTTCTGTGAGAAATGAAATCATCATTAGCTTTTGAGTGAAGGAAAGGGGGCAGGCGGGGAAGCAAGAATTTCTATAAGGACCGAGGAAGCTTGAAAAAACAGACCTTAAAAACAATTTTTAGCCTAGCTTTTCTTGGAACTTCTTTTACAGCTGGAAGAGAGCTAATGCTCAATATGTTCTCCTCACAATACTGACTTGCATGTCTACTTTTTCTTCCCTGTACCCATGATAGAGACAAAAAGGCTGCTCAGGTCTTTCTTTTGGAATCCAATGCCTTGTCTTGCCTGCAGTTTTCCCTCAACTCCTCCTTTTAAAAATGATCTTTGACCTTTTTTTTTTTCCTTATGACTTGCATGCTGTCTTCCTTTGATGGTCCCCGATTTTATACCCTCATTCTTTTTTTTTTTTACCCAAGACTTTTTCAGAAGAGCAAAGGTACCTCCCATCTAAGTCAGAAAGAGATGTCAGGGTCTGTATTTTGGCATTCTGACTTAAACACTGTTCCTGCCACCCTAACATACCACAGCAAATGAATACTTGTACAAAATGAAACAGTTCCAATGAGAATTTTGATCGTTTATGGTCTTAACAGCTGTAGTCTGTCTTTTGGCTCCACTAAAACCCTAGACCTCCTGGATTTAGTACAGCTGCTCACAGTACAGCACACTGTGTCTGTTTGTGTTTGCAAAATCCTATCCTTTTTCACATCTTCATGGAAGATGTGAACACACATTTGAGCAGAGCAAGAGTGGAAAGACTGGATATTTTGCAAATGAGATTCTTAGCATGAATCACACTGAGATAATGTTTTACAACCTTTTAATATTGTAAAAATATCATTATTCTGTCTGGTAGGCATTAGTTGGGATCATACTAAGCGCTAAATTCTGGGGATTATTAATAGCTACTGGTGTATTAAATTCTACTGTAATTCTGCAGTTTAATGAGCAGACAGATTTATAATACAGGATACAAGTCAATTAAATAAAAATAGAGTTTCTTTTGATAGATGGAAACAGAAAGATTGGTGCATACAAAAGGAATAATTCATGTCATATAATGAGTTTTCCTTTATTTTCCATTTAAATAGCTTCCTCAGCAATCAGCATTCTTCACTACTATGGTGGCAGTGGCTCATACATGGGAAAAAATGGATAGGTTACGGAAGATGACCAGTAGGGAAGAGGGGATTTTTGGCTTAGGTAAAATTTCCATTGCCACTGTATAACTGCTAGATTGCACATGACTTTTCTGGAAGCTTCCTGCCTTCCTCTCTTTTACCATCTCTGTTCCTGACATATCCATAGATGGATTCGGCAGTAATTCGCTTTTACAAGAGGTTTAAGTCCTGGTTCAATAATGACTTGATCTATGCAACGTGGAACAGAGCCAGAAAGAACAATTGAGCGAGAGACCTTTGAATAATCATGAGACTAGCATTTGCTTTGGCCAGAAACATCTTCCTGTTAACTAAATCCCATGTCAAGTTTTTGTTCAGCTATTCAGTATCTTATTAATAACTCTCCTTTTTCTCCTTTCCAGCACACAGTAATGTAAAAAATACATGAAAAAAAAAATCAGAAGACCTATCTAAAAATTACAGTTCTCTTGCAGTAGAAAATGAGAAACAATCCTTTTTATTCTGAAATCTAGTTATGCACTGTTTTTTTTTTTTTTTTTAATAACTTTTCCTCATTTCCACAAAATAGGTGTTCTGGTAGAGAGTCAGTTTTCATGTTCATACACTTAAATTGAAATTTCTTTTTTAAACCAAATGTTGCATTTATAAAGTACGTCAAAAGATAGCCATCTGCATCTCTTCCCTGAACACAAATAACCAGCTTCATCACTGAAGAAATAGAGCAATGTAGGTAATACAAACTCTATTCTCGGGAAGCCCTTTTGCTCTGGCTTCAAGCCAAAGTTTCACCAGAAAGACTGTCTTAAAAAATTTTAATAAAATAATAAATTCAATATCACTGGAAACCCTGTGCTGCTCAAAATGATTAAATTAAAGAGCATATATTAAAATATCACTGCTTGATGGACCCGTAAGTATATGAACAGTAAAATACTTAGCTGATTCCTAGAATAAAAATCATCCTTATATTTGTACGAAATTTGCCTCAAATTCTTGACATAGCACTAGTGTTGGCAAAAAATTAATGTGTTATCATAGATAAGCTGTAGGTGTCAAAAAGATGTCATAATATGCTGCTTTTTAAAAAGAATAGTATTTTTTAATCCATTTTATGACTTTCAAAATTGAATGTAGTTCTGAGAAACCTTCATTTTATACCATGAAACTAGAAAGCAAGGACTTCCTTTATGATAAATTTACAGGTACTCTTAGATGACGTCTCCCTAGAGGAAGTCACAGTTCAGTTCTAAGGAGACCCATGTTAAAAAGGATGCTGCTTCACCAAACATACAAACAGAGCTCCTGATATCTGTAGCAATGGTAAAATTCCCACATATATAAGAATGATGTGGAATGGCAGTAAATAATAGTAGTAGAAAGGTGTCTAGATAACCCAGACTTTGCCACGCTGAGACTATAGTACCATGATTTTGTTATTTAACTAGAGCTATGACAGTAGGGAAAAAATCCTCAGAAGGAGGAAAGTGCTCTGAATTTGCTTTACCTTGTTTCTTGTATCTGGTGAAACCAACAGCATTTCAAATGGAGGAAAACAAAAATTAGCTTTCAGCAAACCCTGATGAATCTCTATAGGCTGTTGCAGAGATTCCCAAGGTTCCCAGTGCTTTTAACTCACTGACAATGCTTTTTGGGGACAATGCTGACATTTTGAGGGCTTTGCTGCTTACTATGTTTGAAGCTATGTTGGAAGCATAGCTGCTCGCTATGTTTGAATTTGACATGGGTAGATTATAACTGGTTTATGCTCCTTTATATTGCTTCTACATAGTACACATACATGAAGGATAAGCATTTCATCTCTGATTTGTTATAAATGTACATGAGATCTGAGCAACTCGATAGATATAAAGAAGTACTGTCAAATTTTGGGGGGAGGCAAGAGATTATTTTTGCTTGAGGACTACAGGCAACAGGCTGTTTGCCATGCCAGAAAGAGATTGATAAACTTTTAAATGAGATATCAGTTCTATCAGTATGGATATTTTGCACAGTTTTCCTTATAGCTTAGAGCTATGAAAACTCTTCTAGCTTACATATGATCTCAAAGAAATAATTATTGGAAATGAAGCCACTAACTACTTATTCAACCAAAAAAAATCATAATTTAAGTACACTTCTTTCAGTATAATTCACTTAAGCTGTATTTCAAATCCTGTTCTACGTATTCTGCACACACAAAACAAGAGATCTGCAAATCTTGGTTTCTAGTTCTTTGAGAAGCTGATATCCAAATATTCAAAATATTTGGGCTGTTCTCATCAGGTAACACAATGACAGTCAGTGATAACACCTGTATGCTCTACCACTGTACTTACRTTTCAGTCAGTGCTACAAATTCATAGGGGCTTGAACATATTAAATATCAAATCAACATTTTTTTTTTCTCCTCAGAAAAAACACACAATAATTCTTCTACCTTCCAGTAGGTGAAACACAACACTATTTCATTTACTTCCAGATTATATCTTCCCTGAGGAACGAGTCTTTCTTCTGCTGTCTAGTACTTCTGTAACTCGCTCATCCACTTACAAGAAAGAGTAGCTACTTGTGAAAGATGGCAATAGAAAAGATCTTACACTTTCTTATCAAAAAGGAGTATTCACATGAGACTGCCTAACATGAGATGTCAAACTTCTGTAAACATCAACATTAAAGGAAGTTTGATGGAATTCAAAGAAAAGAGCCTTCACCAGGAAAGACTGGAGGACAGAGACTCAACAAGTTCAAATGCTAGACTGTTCTGAGAACATTTGTCTTTTTTTCCACATACACATACACCATAGTTACAACAGAAGTTAGGTGAGCAGAAAAATACTATATTCTCAAAAGAAGTCAAATAACTTGGCAGAGATCCTGAAAGTATTATTGTCCTGTGAAAGAGGAAATTTCTTTGTAGGTAACTCAGGACAAATTGACTTCAAGGCCACCAAGCTTATGAACTTACAAAGAAGCTGTCCCTCATASGATTTAAAATATACGGAGAGAGCGTAACTGGACACAACAGATACTAAACAAAATATTTTAATAAATATTTTAATAACAGCACAGTAACAGTAACAACTCTTAAAGCTGAACCAGTACCAATACAGTGAGCATTAAAATATAGTTTAAGCATTGTATTATATTAAAATTAATGTATAATGTCCTTATTTTGAGACAAAAACCCTTGCTATGGTACTTTTAAGTAAATCAGTTCTGCAGCTAGTTCCAAGTTTCATAGTAACCAAGTAGAGCTCCCCCAGCGAGCCAGAAATCACAAAGTTGTTGAACAAGTAGGGGAAGCAGCATGGTTTCAGCTCGGTGACACAGCTTGTGGTATCGGTTATACAAACACCCAATTTCTGCATTGATCTCTCTGTTTCTTTCTTGACGCTTTCACTGCAATAATTTTAGACTCATTCATATATTATGTTTGTACAGTGCCCGTCACAACAATATCCTGCTGAGTTGTAGTCTTCATGTATTTTTACAGTGTCAGTGTTTAAAAAAAACAGCTAGCATGCAGAACTGCATCTGAATGCATGCCTGCAAACCCCAGCCTTCAAAACTTACAGAATTTCCAAAGTATTCAGCTTTGTGGCATTCCTGGATATGCACTGCAAGATTGCCCTTAGTCACTCCCTCTCTTCTGCAGGACCTCCAGTATTTTCAGACAGAGGTCTTCCCCCTCACTCCTCAAGGACAGAAATGGAATAAGGAAGGCTCCAAATGCTCCTTTCTATGGAAAAAAAGAAGCAGCATTTGCCAGTGGCTAGCATCTCTCCTACAAGAATTTGGGATTTACAGAATTCTCATTTTTCTAGCATCACACAGAAAACTGTGCCTGCATGCCCATACTTCCTTCCGACTAGGTAGCTCACTCATGGACACAGAGGAGGCATCTATATCCTTGTCCGTACTTTCTAATGCTGGGCTACAGTGTAATTTCTCCACTCCTGTAAGGATATAGAAAAATACACTGATCATCTTCAGGTTTGTTTAGGGGTCTCAGGTCCTTAGGCTATACTCTTTGAAAAAAGGGCACAGGAAGACAAAATGTCATTTAATGCAGCAGCACAGTGAAGAAATATTTATCTGTATTTGTAAATGGTTTGTGCAAATGAACATAGATTTTAGTGAAGGGTCTTTTTGTTTTTCAAACAAGAAAATTTGCTGAGGATAGAAGAGAAAGAAGGGAATAGCGTGAAAGGTAAAAACTCCCATCTGAAAGAAAACAAAATTCACTGCAAACCATATGGAAATAAAGTAATTATTGTAGATACACCTGTCTTTCTACTTCTCTCCCTTTGAAACAATTATTTGTGTCCAGGATCTTTTAAGACAGTGATGTCTTAATATTAACTACTCTAACAAAATTATGGTAACATCTACCACATGCTTACTTATCTATACCAGCACTGCTGTTGATCGTCCTGCAGGTCACAATTTAAGATGATTTAAAAAGAGAGAGAAGCATCTGTTTTTCATTGCTTATCCAGTCTTAGTCTTCTTGGTAACAACATTTTCACTACTGATAAAACACACAGAGAATGAACTGCATTTACATATTGAACTTACATATAGCTAAACTGCACAGTATATAAGTGTGCACCCACCTTTTGTACTCAAAATAAATAAAAACAGATTAAGGAAGAAAGGTTAAAAGAAATCTTGTGTAAAGGTTCTCTGGTTTAAAATTAAGTTGATTAGATGTATTTGTCATGAAGCTGAACATTATACAAATACCAACACCAAGTGTTTTTTACTTGCTAGCTGTGTAAGACTGATGTGAGACAGTGAACAGTCTGACCTGTTATGGTTTAGGTTTTCAAAAGTGTTTAAAAGTCAGATCAAAACTTAAAAAAACAGAGTGAGTGAGTTGTACTGCCACAATGAACAAATAAGGGCAACCATAGCAATGACCCGTTAACATCACTTCTGACTGCTGCTGCTCAAGAAGCAAGCTAAGGAGTGCAAAAGCTCCAAATAAAAACACATAGTATTAGAATATAGAAATTTTCAGGCATGTATCATGAAAAAGTTTCTTAGACAATTATGTATACAGCTAATGGAATATAACTCATTTAGATAATAAGACATGAAAAGAATGTCTTTCAAATGTGCTTTCAAAAGAAATCTGAATTGTCTGTCATGAAAAGACATCCATTAAAGCTGCGGTTATTTTGCTACTTTAATCTAGCGAAAATCCAAAAAGGAAAATCACACTTTTCTCTTGTCCCAGGTAGCTCACTCCCATTGCTTCCCCTTGTGCTGATAAAAGTGGAGATCCTTCTGAGCTGGATCTCTTGCTACGCTGCTCARGATGTGGCCACATTAATATTGATACTGGCAAAAGAGAGCTGGTGGGGAAAAAGCAGCTGGCACTGAAGAAGCAGGAAAGGTCCTCCCCTTTCACAGCCRTTACCTTTTGCCAGATTAAAATGATCTGGCTTAAAGTCAGGTGTATAAAAGAAAGCTGGAAAAGGGGAATGAGCTATATTATGTATTTTTTCAAACATAAGTCATTGGGCTTCAAACTAAATCCTGCTGTTTTCCAAATTCTAATTTTGTTATTTTCCCTTTTATTCTTGCAGAAGACATCCTGTTGATCCATTGTAGAGACATGTAAACAAAATGCATTGTTCTTTTTAAAGACTGAGAGAAGCTGCTGGCTCAGTACTACAAAAGAAGGTGTCACAGGCTTCTGGGAGACATTCTCAGACACCAGTTTCAAAACAGAAGAGCAGGTAGGGCTAGATGTAGAGCGCTCATGAGGGGACTCCTTAAAAATAAAAAAAAGAAATTAGATGATAGTCCCTGATTTAAAAAGTTGTTTCCCTATAGAGGCTGAAAAATAGTTGTCTGATCTGAAAGAATCAACTAAAAACATTTTAGGTGACATTGAATGTTTTGTTCCTTTGCTCTTTGTTGAACAGCAAACAAATGCTGATTAAGATGAAAGTGGGCACAGAATTTGGGTGACATAAAAAATAAGCAGCCTATGTCATGTACAAGGCTTGTATAATATGCTGGCAAACTCCTGTGGCCCGGTCTCTCTGCTCTGCCTAAGCTGAACTGGGCTCTAAAGTACTGACTTATTATCATTTACTAATTCTTAATTTGCATTTAATAAATAAGAATTTAATTTAGGTTTTGGAAATTGGTAAAGATCCCCTAAAAGCGACATAGTTCTTGAAATATAAGATCATCTCAAATGGAAAAAAAAAAGCATTCAAATTATTTAATATTTTATGGTATTTTTTTTCTAACTGATGTTTAAACTGCTCAGTGAATTATATAAGAATCTTATCTTTTTAAATAAAAAGAAAATTTGTCCTAAAAATTCATCATCTTCTAATTATAATGAAAGAAAATTTATTTAATTAAATAACAAGTAATTTACTAAGACCCCACCTGGATAATCTGCAGGACTTTACCAGTAGTTGCTTATTGGAACACAAAATAAAGAAAGATGATATAATAATTTARTATTGACTAGAGGACCTTTTGAACTGAGGTTTCCTATAAGTCTCAGGAGTCATCAAGGGTAAGGGTGGTGATCTCAGGTTTGCTATGGAGTAGGAAAGAATTTATGAAATCTCAATGCTTCTGGCAGGATAAGGAAATTATTTTCTGTTTAGGTCTACTGAGGACTATAACAAGAAAAAGCTGCATGCTAGAAAAATATCAAAAGAAAAAAAAAAAGTGCCAGAAAATAAACAGAACATACACTCCATGTGCAGAAGAAGCAGCCAAACATTTTTTAGTCAAGTACGGCTCATCATATCCAGTGTACATCCACAAAGCAACCTAATGCTGGTTTAGTAGTTGGATATTAATATTTAGAAATCAATGCCAAAAAAGGTAAGTCTCACAGACAAAATGATGATATGAAGAAATAAGTACATTTCTGTTGCAAATAAACATTGATGTTACGCCAAGGACAAAAATTTGCCTTATAGATCTCATGTTACACAGTAGACAACCAAGAATGTCTGGTTTACAGGCCTGACAGGAAAAAACCGCAAACTGTGTATGTGCGACAAAGTGCATGTAACCTGAAAAGACAAGTCATCCAGATGGAAAAGATGCTCTATAACAGTAAACCATTCCACAGAAAAGCAAATGTCCTGCACAATAGAAATTTGTGCATTTGTGAAGATTTGGATTCTTATAACAAAGGCAGAATTCAACTGTCAACGGATGTCATAAATCTTCACATCGTGGGGTTTTAAGTAAGACAATCAAACAAAAATGAGTTTCTTCAAGGRATGTCTCATGATGGTCCATAAGGTGATAATAAAGAAGTCAACTGTATCTTCATATGCTATATGCAACCCAATGAACTGGAATCATTGCCAGCCTCCAGAACAGTGTGCAATTAGCACAGCTGGGGCTGCCAACTGATTTGAGCAGAAGCACGTATCTTACAAATGAAGTGCATGAATAACCAAAGACCAAACCTTGCCAGTTGAGATCAGTAGCACTACATTTGGACTAGACTTACTCAAAAAAGAACTGAAAAACATTGTGTCACTCTCAAAAATTGAGTTTCGCATCATAAAAGGATCATGGAAGCCTTCTTGTCTTTGCTACTTTCAACATCCAAGCAACAATCGTAACTGAGGTGAATTCAATACTATATACACTTTAATGCACCAAATGGATAAAAATGTTGGAAGCCCACTAAGAAAATATGATACCACGTTTCCTGTAAATAATGCATAGCAGATTGGCGAGAGAGACATTTTTCACTAGTAGCTCAAAGTGAAAGTTTTCAGTTGGTCATAAATTATTTGCATATATGATTTAAAAAGTTGTTTAAAACAACAAAAATAGATCACACATTCTACAAAATAAGACACTGCATCTTAGCAGAATTGTATATAATGCAGATACAGGGACTGAAAAATTAGTGCCATTTGAGTGTGGCCTTAGTGTAGCCTGTACAAGAACTTTCTCTGATCATCTCTGTAGAATTTATGATTTTGATCATAAATTTTGAATATTGCCAGATCCAGTCATGTTTGAAGGTACCACACAAATGCATCAAACTAACAATACTACTCTGAATAAAGACAGATTCCTCATCTCCACAGCAATATATCACTAACAAATGAAATTTATAAACTAATACCACAAAGGAAAAAAAATGGACATCTTCACGATTTTTGTTGGTACATTATTACCTTATGAAAATTCCGACAACTGAATAAGTTGAATACTGTACATACTTATACAAATGACCTACATCAAGCAAAAATAATCAATCTCACAATAAGAAATGAAAGCTGAATTTACTTTGTATAAAAATCCATCTTGCAGCTTGGGAAACATTTCCTATTCTGCAGCTGAAAAACTGGATATGACAGATTACCATTGAATAGAGTAAATTTGAATGTGCAGTGTAGATTTACTATATAAAGAATGTATGCAGTGGTGTTTATAGAGGTATCATATTTAATTCAGCATCACCCTTCTAATCTTTTCTCTTGCAGGCTTACCATTTTACTTTAATTTTAGTCTGCAATCCTTATATTTCAGCTTCCTGAAGCAGACATTATCATTCATAGCAAATGATGGGGTATTCTTAACTTGGAGAAATGTCTTTTAAAGTGCATAAATTAATGAAAAGAATTCAAATATGTGCCAAACTTAGGTACTATCAGGTGTTTTGGATTGTTTGTTTTATTCTGTTTGTCACTATCTGTTTTTAAGAAATGCATTGTTGTTTTATATTTTTGAGTAAATACTATCATTTGTGCTATGTATACAGGCACAAAGAAAAGCAATCAACATATCAATTCTTTTTCATTGCATTATCTATTTTTTWAAAAAAACACCTACTTTGGTGTTAGCCCTGAAACGGTCCTTGGACTTCATTTTCAAATCACCATTCTTTTTTTTTACAACATAATTGATTTTATAGCTTCATATCCCAGCACCATAGCAAAATGTTTGTGTCATAGGTAAAGGTAACCTAGAGCCTATAAAAGGATAGAATTCTGGGCCTAACTTCCCTTAATTTCTGTTCTGCAATTCTATGGTTCCAGTCAGGAAAGCTGCAAGGACCATAAAATAGAAAAAGATTACATGTTACCATTGAGCCAAAACCAGGCAAGGTTGCAGCTTAAACCAACGCGTGCTSTCTGATACAATAGGGCTCCATGGTGTCTGTATCTCAGTGAAGTCCCTCAGGACTTGGAGGCAAGACAAGGAGGCAAGTATTCAATATCAGGTTATTAACACACTTCTATTGGGGTACTGTAACCATTTCCTAACAAAAAGTCATTCTGAAGAGAGCGACAAGGTTTTCTTTTAATTCTTTTTCCTTTAACAGGTAATCGCTTGCAGCAATTACAAGAATAGGACAAAATTAGAGTTTAGGTTGAGCTCATTTTGTTTAGACTGCTTTTTATTTGTTTGTTTATGCCCAGATACCGGGTATGGAAAACACAGCATCTTGTTTTATTCAGCTCAGTTACATGTATCATCGTGCGATTGCTGCAAAGATTAAGAACAGGCAGATTACTATTATTATTGCTCTTACATTCTGATGACAATTTTAATTCAATCAAGGTTTCATAAATATGTATATAATTTTCACATTTTAAAAACAAATTCCGAGGTAGCTATATCAGAAACTCTTCATTTTCTCAGCTAGATATTCATATCTCATAGTTTATTTAAATCTTAATTCTGCATGGCCTTGGAGACAGTTACTTACATTTATCTTCTTTCACAGTGAAGATTCAAAGAAAAAAAAGAAATTAAAAAAAAACTGAACAAAGAACAAGTTACCTGTGCAAACCCTGTATTCTGTCACAAGAAAGCTGGGCTGGAATATGCAGATCATTAGGTAAACTTTCTTACCAATGAAATACAGGTAATTCAAACTGACAAACACACACCCACCCCAAATTATATAGTTAATGTGCAAAACAGTAAATTTGCCCAAGTACTGTGGGTACTTAGTGATTACATGAATGAGCTGAAGCTTATTTTTTACTTTCCATCGGAAAAAGCTATACAGTCCATCTAACACTATACTGAAGTATTGGTTCACCTCACTAACTCACAACTTGTAGAATCACCTGTTGAATCATTAATGCTACCTTCTTTCTTCCTTTGAGTTCTCTTTGGAGATTTCTTGGTCAATTAATCAATCTTAAATTTGTTGGCTCATACAACGTGAAAGCATCACAAACTGAGAAGGTACTGTTCTGAGGTCCTACTACTTTTCCTGAGTAGAAATCCAAACATGGGTTTGTAAAATATCGAGAGGTGAACACAATGGTTTTTAGGCATTTAATTGTCAATGGGAATAATGACTACTGATAGAGCACATCATATATAAAACATTGAATGATCCAAACAGTAACTTAATTAAGAATCCAAGAATTATTTTTTTACCTGAATTGTACCAGAACTGCTATATTTTATCATACAACAAACCATATATTTACTAAGAAAAATAATATTTCTCTATCTCTGTTTTCATTCAAATAGGGAGGAGGAAACCATCCTTCTAATTCACTGCAATGAGTTTTTGTTTTCCACCTCCTGTTGAGAAAATGTTTTAAAAAGAACAATAAGATCCATTTCTAATATTTATAAATAATTCAAAGCCATTTGGAAAAGAAATCATATGATCTGAGCTTCAGTATACTGTAGATCTCTATATTTAGCTAAATTAGTTCTAATTAAA
This sequence comes from Oceanodroma leucorhoa, assembly GCA_030449065.1. NCBI lineage: Eukaryota > Metazoa > Chordata > Aves > Procellariiformes > Oceanodroma > Oceanodroma leucorhoa. The sequence goes on from JASVER010000081.1 coordinate 2,628,745, forward strand.
ACACTTTAAATCTTCACAAAACTCTTTGTCACATGCCAAAGGGAAGAAACAGCAGAGCTCAAAGCAGCATTGATGCCCAAGGCCCACTGAATAACTCACAGATAACTCACATGTCATCCGGTTGGATATAGCTGCATAACCTTAACAGGTGATTAATATTCCATGCTTCAGAAGTGGAGTTATCTGGCTAGATCTTCTAGCTTTGGAAGAAAATGCAGCTGTTGCTACTACAGTACTTCAGAAAGGATCCTCCAGGATCCTTCAGAAGAACTGACTGTGAGTTGATACTTTGCTTCCAGGTACAGTCACTAGCTCGTGTTTCAAGGAGAGAAGAAGAAAAGGAATACAGCATCTGGACAATTCCCGGGAAGTGGGAAGGAAGAGGAAGGGGAGGTAACTCTTCCAGAGGATCTGAAACCTTCTTGAATCAGAAGGTTTGAGTTTCAGTATCTCAGTACAGGGCTATAAGTAGGGTGGAGACTTCTGAAGACTTCTTGTTCCCTCTGCTGCGCAAACATACCTTCGGTGGGTACAGATTTTATTTTCCTTATCGTTATAAGACAAGACTAATAGCTGTCCTTCTGATCTCTCACATCATATAGCCTTCTTCAAACTGTACCCACAATCATTCTAAGATGCAGTATCAGAGCTAGCACTATGACTACAAGGAGATGTATGAGCATATATGTGAATACATCTAGCTCAACTAGAGTTGAGTGATTCCTCCCCGGCACTGGTTTTTTAATACATAGTAGGCTTAAGAGAAAACTAATTCAGGCGACGGAATGTGTAACAATCAGAAAAAAAAAAGGCCTGCCCTACAAAAAAAAACAGCAACTGATGGGTATGAGCCCCAATACCAATACTGAAGGAACAATTCTTAAGCTTTTCAGAAAGCTATCATACGTGTTTTCCTTTGAAAAAGGAACAGTGAGGTGGAGAGTGCAGGGAAAATACTGAATTTGTGTTTTCACTAAAGTAGAAAAACTTCCGCTTGTATTTTCCATATTAATACCTTGATCATTGCTTCAAATATAGCACAGCTTCTTGAGAAAAATGCGTAGTTTAATGCCTGTTTAGTGGTTTACCCTGAAAATTTGATCATATCAGTACACTCTGCAAGGGGGAATATTTATTCATAACAAATATTCTACTATATATTTATCTTAAGTGAAAATTCTTTGTAAAACGCAATTCAGACTAAAAAGCTTTTTTTCCAAAATATGCTTCAACTGAGTGTACATGTACAATAAACCTGTACAAATAATGGTGTTTAAATGGGTTATCTAAAGAAAGTGGGAAAGATAGAAGGGAATTAATAAAACATTCACTTTACTAGATTGCTTTAAGTTCTTTTACGAAGCAAACACTCAGATCGACACATCGATTCAAGTGAGACTGGAAAGTCTTCCACAGCCCCTCTCAGTGCTCTCTGTTCTTCCCTCCTCCCCTCCCCCCCCAAAAAAAAGTTTGATCACTGTTGCATCCCCATGCAAGGGTTTGTCCAAGGCCTTGAGCTCTGATTGCCCTGATCAGCCTGAAAGCATCTTTCTATGCAGTCCTCCTCTGCAACCTCTTTTCTCCAGCTCGTGGGGGTTTGGCTGCCTGTACTCAAGGCCAGCTCTGACAGAGGGCAGGTCACAGTCCTGCCAGTTTCTGTAGCACCTCCTGCCCCCACTGCAATCCCTGTCTGCAAATCGTCATGCACTGCCCTCGAGCGGTTCTCTGGGGACTGTGACCTTGTGTCCATAGCCATGGTTCACCCCACAAATCATGAAGTTGTCTGTGGAAACTGAGTGTGGGGCAGTGAGCTCACTACAGCTTAGGGCTGACTGAGGCCATTTCTGTTGAGATGACCAGGGCTAACCTGCCCCAGAGGTTGGGGCCTCTGTCAGACCTGGGTCCTGTAGTTTTGTGGCCTCTCAATCTGCCCAGAAGGCCCCAATTTCTACCCAGTCATGCCCCACATCAACCACTGCCTCTGCTCTAGAGAGCAGGATCATCCAAAAGGGACCCATAACACATGAGACCCCACACACTTTGTCCTTCCTCATCCTGCACACCATTTTCCTGTCATCCTTGCAGGCATGGTTGCAGCAGCACAACCTCATTGTTAACTAACAATCAGGATCCTTGTGCTACTCTCTGGGAAGGAGATAGTCAGACCCTGGAGACAAAACCCCACCTCAGGGTCTTTCGGGATGCTTCCTCCACCATAGCTGCCAGTGGTGCCTAGTCCTATTCATAAAGTCTTACCAAAATAAGTCCTGCCAAAGAAATGACTGATAGGCCCACTGTGCATAACTGTGCATAAACAAGTAAGTACTCAATTTGAAATGAAGCAGGTCACAGATAACAAACAGCTTGACAGCATGTAGCTGATATAAATTGCTAGTTCAACCRCTAGCATGCTAAAGAGTCAGAGACAAAATAGCTGTCTGAACTTTCTGAATGCTGCCTGTTGCTGTAAATCAGTTTCTACAATCATGATATATTCAGCCATCCAAGCAAATTTGTGAGACACTGAGCTGCAAAGCTGCTAAAGCAAAAACAAGTCCAGAACATAATTGCAGTGTAATGTGTACCTAGAAACCACTCTGCTCCACATCCACAGAATACATACAAAGTTTGTCATCTTTCACCCTTGATATATCCACTGCCACCAAGCATTGAGAGTAACTTCAGAAGACTCTCCTGATAACTCCTGAATTCAAGAAGCTCCTGTGATCACAGCCTAGCAGTTGCAGTGCTGCTCAGCACTGCTTAAGAAAGTGTTTAAAAATATATCTCTGCCCACATTTATCACAGAAGAGACACTTGCAAAACCAAGGACATTTTCTTTGAAGATTAACAGTCTTTGCTCCATTTTGCAAACTATATCAAATCAGGAAAACACAATTTGCCAGACAGCTCCAGTTAGATCAGGCTGCACAGGCCCCATACAGCTCAATATTGAGCATCTCCAAGGACGGAAAGTCTACAGCCTCTTCAAACAACCTGTTTCAGTGCTTAAACACCCTTATGATGACTTGTTTACATTACTCTTGTCCTGACACTCTGCATCTCTGAAAAACCTCTGGCTTCATCTCCTCTGTACCCTGCTTTTAGGTATAGAAAGCCAGAAATAGGATTTCCCCTCCACCTTCCCTTCCTGTGGTTGAACAAACTCAGCTCTCTCTTGCATGTCATGTGCAAAACTCCCTGAACAGTTCAGTATTCTAAACTGTTAGTTCACACTCACTCAAACATCCTTCTTGTTCTGGGGAGCCCAGAACTGGACACAGCACTCAGATGTGGTCTCACAAATAGAGAGGAAGGATCACTTCCCTTGACCTCTGCTGGCTACAGTCCTAATGCAGTACAGGATGCAGCTGGCCCTCTGCTGAAAGAGCACACTGCTGCCTCATGTTCAACCTTGCTGTCCACCATGAACTCCAGATTCCACCACTAGTTCTAGTATTGAGAGTAAAATAGCAAATGGGAAGTCAAGTAATCTTTTAATGGTTTTATAGGTGATCTGGATGCAGGAGTCAAATGTACATTGTTTGCTGATGATACTAAACTAGGAAGAGCTGTGGACTTCCTCAAGGATAGAGAGGCCTTATAGAGAGATCTGGATAGACTAGAGAGCTTGGGCAATTACCAACTGTATGAAATTTAACAAGAGCAAGTGTCAGATTCTCCACCTGAGACGGGGGAGTCCTGGTTATATGTACAAACTAGGGGATGAGAGACTGGAAAGCAGCCCTGCAGAAAGAGATGTGGGGGTTTGAGTTGATGGCAAGTTGAATATGAGTCAACAGTGTGCCCTGGCAGCCAAAAGGGCCAACTGTGTCCTGGGGTTCATCAAGCACAGCATAGCTAGCCAGTCGAGGGAGGTGATTGTCCCACCCTACGCTGCACTGGTGCAGTTTTGGGGGCCTCAATATAAGAAGGACATCAAACTACTAGAGTGTGTCCAGAGGAGGACAACCAAGATGGTGAAAGGCCAAGACTTACGAGGAGCAGCTGAGGTCACTTGGTTTGTTCAGCTTCGAGAAGAGATGGCTGAGAGGTGACCTCATCGCAGTCTACAGTTACCTCAAGGCGGGGGCAGCGGAGGGGGAGGTGCTGGTCTCCTCTTTCTGGTGACCAGCGATAGGACATGAGGGAATGGAATGAAGCTGCATCAGGGGAAGTTCAGGTTGGACATTAGGAAAAGGTTCTTCACTGAGAGGGTGGTCAGTCACTGAAACAGGCTCCCCAGGGAGGTGGTCACGGCACCAAGCCTGTCAGAGTTCAAGGAGCATCTGGACAATGCTCTTAGTCATATGGTTTAGTTTTAGGTAGTCCTGCGAGGAGCAAGGAGTTGGACTCGATGATCCTTATGGGTCCCTTCCAACTTGAGATATTCTATGATTCTATGATTCTGAGTATAAGTGGATGAGCTAACAAATTTTAACTCAGATCTGGGACTAGTAATCTGTTATCTCAGAATGAGATCAGGAACCAGACAGCAAACAGCAGCTAGTGAAAGGATTAACTTGATTAGATGAACTTTCTGCAATAAACTGATATTAGTAATATGACATTGTAAAATGTATTTGTATTTTATCCTGTGCAGGAAGTTCAAAGACATTGCGTTAATGTTAACTTTTCTATTTTCATCTGCTTTATTTTACTTATAGCATTTTGTCAATATTTCTGTTGCTAATCTACTCATTTTTTTTATTTTTAAATAACCCACTTTTATGAATGGAATTTGAAAAAAATCTAGTACGAGCAGAGATCTACTAATATGTATGTAATCCAAAAAAGCGGGATATAATAATAATTGCTGCTTTAAGCATAATATGTTTTAGCATTTATATATTCACAGAGTATTCAGATCACATATCAACTACCTGAATTAATTATGGGTATCTCATTCCTTATTGAATCTTTCTTTTTTGCACTGAAACAAGTGCATTATGCTGTGCTACCTGTGGCCACCCAGTGAAAAGTTGAAAGACCCCGCAGCAGGAAGCAAGTGTTTTAATGACAGCTAATTTGTGTAGCTGAGGAAGACCTCAAACGTGAAATTCAGAGTCATAGCCTATTGCACCATGGAAGCACAGAACAGGAAATTCAGAAAGAGCTAAAATTTTATATAGATATAAAATATATATATATATATCAGTTTTGATACAGACACATTATAAGTCTCTCATCTTAGCGATTTTGAGTTCTCCATCTTCAGGAAACAAGATAACGGGCTGTTATGGTTGTATCGGGACTGTTATTTTCAGAGAATGTTGCCTCAGCAGTTTCTGAAAAATCAATCTAGAGTCAAGGGATATTAATTCTGAGCACACAAAACCAAGGCATTAAAAAGCAAGTTTGAAGATGTTAATGCTAGTTTTACTCGTGATGATACATAAGTGCTTCCAAACTGGGGTTTTTCATCTGCAGGAGACCTTTCTCTAGACTATACATATACATCCAGTGCATGCGACAGCATTTCAGCATGAGGAAGAAATGCTATGGAAGAAGAGACACTTGCCAGCTTAGTTCAGATGGTGTTGCAGTATTAACCTTGCTTTGGCTAAGGCCAAGGAAGAGATTGTGTCCCAGAACTGGGGTCCAGCCGCCACATCAGCCAATGCTAAACCACCACTGGGGAGAAATCCTTCCTGACATGAAATGACCTTTGCCTTTCAAATGAGCATTTATTAACAAGTGCTAAAAGTAGAATTAGGGTTGGGATGACTGTCACAAGGAATCTAGTTATCAAGGTTTGAAGCAATGTCAAATTGTGATCGCATTGATACTGAAAAGAAGTGTATTCCACAAAATGAGCTAAAGTAGAATACTTCACTATGCAATTCCAAAGCACCAGGAGCAAACACTCCACCATTACTATGGTTTAACAGTAATAAAACGTCATTTTGTGATTGCATCAATGCAAACAAGGGCTAGAACTGCCACAGATAGTAAGCATATCCTCACTACTCAAAGAAAATGAAAAAGCATTCTTTTTCCTATGCTATGCTGCTAATCAATTCAATTAATAAATGTTCCACACATTTCTCTGTAGCTACTTATATTTATTTAACCATATTAAGTAGTTTGCTTCAGCTTTTTGTCCTCATTTACTTTAAGGGGAGAGTAGACTTGGGATTTGATATGGAAAAAATTTGAAGCATTAGTTATGTGCACAACTATTTGCAGCAGAGATACATGAACACATGCCCAATCTTGAATCAAAATAACCTAATGTACCTTATACATATCGTGGACTATTGCAGTGTTTCTGCTTCAAGCTTTAAGCTCTGCTATCTGGCAAATAAGGGTCACCCCCCTAAAAATCTGTGAAAGTGTCTCCATTGATTCAATTGGTTTTCAGATGAGTCCTAAATAAATTAATGGAAACTATCTGTGCTAACACATTTCATGGCACTGAGATGCTAAATTTGTCAGATAATTTGATGCAAACAATTTGCTCAGTTTCAGTACTTACTTAAAGACTTCCTATTGCAGTCACATCCCTGGCAGACTGCAATATTGGGTGAACAAGTAGTTCTTCTCATTAGTTCTAACTCTACAGACATCCATTTTATCATGGGACATTTTAGTAATGTTTGAGAATTTTTGGACATTAAATAAAACTGGAAATTTGCACTACTTAAGAAATAAAAGTAACCAAAAGAAAAAAACTCATCTTTGGATGTTAGTTATAGCAATCAGCAGCTTCTCAGGGGAAGCAATCCTCTGAACAATTTACTATTGCCATCTTGAATAAGCTAAAGCTCCCACAGTCACCATTAACAAGAAACTGCACAGGATATTTTTGGCTTGATAGATCAGATATTTATCTTTAAATTATTCTTAAATAATCACATGTATCAAGGTAAAATAACCTGATCACATTTCATTTCCCACTAGGATATCTCTGAAAATCTTTTTTGTTCCCCCCCCAATTCGTGTTAGAAGGATCAAAATCACCTTTTTATTTAGAGAAATGCACATAAACATTAAATTTCCTCATTTGTATGTAATAAAGGTAGCACATATGCTTGAAGTTCAGTGTCTTAATAAGTATCGTGCTGCTGATTGTCCCCCACGTTAATTTTAAAATTTCTTTGTTAATGCGACCATTAAAAACTACAGCTTTTATTACTATGCAAAGAAACAAAAAGAATATTTCTACTTTGCAAATAGAAAGTGATTGTGCTCCCCCCAAAGCTCTCCCTGAAGACTGATAGTTGTTAGTCACCTCATGTTCTTGTAAAGTCAGTTAAATCAGAGAGACTTTGTAGGCAATTTAACAGAAATGTTATTTAGTCTCTTCAGGAGACAGAAATGAAAGAGGGTTCTAATACCTTCTGTTTCCTAATTAACCCTTCCCCAGTTTATAGAGCTAGGATAAGCATGGAAGGCTGAGCAGGAGTCCCTCACGTCTCTGCTGGCCTTTCCAGTAAGACATCTGAAGACTAGAGAAAGAGGGGGAAAAAAAGCAGCAAGGGAATCTCAGTCTAACTTCCATGGAGGAAATAGTGGAATAAATAATCTAATAATCTGTGTTGGAAGATGACAAAGAGCCATATGTCATGAGTGGATCTATTAAACTAGCCAATTTCCAACACAACACAAGAATTTTTAAGCACTAAAGACTTCTACATCTGTCCCCTCTGCTCATAGTGGGCAAAACAAGAAATCATAGACTTTAAGTGCAGCAAGAAAGATCTAGTCAGACACCACAGAAAAATATTTCTAATGGCATAGATAGGGTCAGTGTAAAAGATGGCCTATGGGGGTTATGGCTTTAGGAACTTAGACAAACACCTGTAAGAAATTGTGCGTATTGAAGTAGTCCTGCTAGTGGCAGGATAGAGTAAGCAACATTTGGGAGTCTCTTTTCATGGTGTATTCCAATTTACCCTGTTCTCACAGAAGAAAGTAAGTGTAGGACCTCTAAAAAATTGGCATCATATTCTTTTTTAAGACAATTAAGACAATTATTTATTACTTTGCAACCAGATATATCAAAGACAATACAAAATGACAGACATCACATCCAAAAACATAGGGATACCTTTAACTACTGCTGTGCTTGTCTTAATGAGCATTTTGGGTAATCTTGATGCCTGATCTACCCATTCTTCAGGCAGAGGGAGTTGACCTCTTCCTTGGATGGCTCAGTCATTGGACTGCATGTAGCAAATTATTTGTTGTTATTATTGCCATCGTAACCTGGCACCACTATTGCCTAAGTACAGGCAAAGCAGCTAAATGTCAGAAAACTGCTTTGAGTGATGCAATTCAGGAAAAGGGCCAGCAGGGAGGTGGGCAGAAACGTAGGGAAAAAACCTGAGAAAAGTAGTAGTAATGGCCAGGTTGTGTAGATCTTCACAGTTTTAATGTGATAACACAGAGTTTGCAGCCAGGAAAAAACACTGTTCAAATATGGCCTCCTGCATAAGACACCACCTAGTAATTTGAAGTACTGAACCCAAAAGTTGAACAAGAATGTATTTGGAAAATGCCTTCTGCGATTCAAAAATCTTAGAAAATTCTACATACAATCATAGAAAAGTCAGTCTGGAAGGTCCTCAGGGTATCCTGTAATTAGTTCATTCAGTCGTAGTTTTGGTCTCTCTTTCTAGCTGTATGCAAAGATGCACATCCAGCCATCGCACTGGGAAACTGAGGTGTGGTCTTGCATTACAAGAGACCCAGCAGCAACATGCCATGCCAATTCAGTAAACCACAAGGTTCAAAAAATGGCATCCTTCCATAACAAAACAATGCAGTGCATCCTCCTTAAATTCTTAATTACGTAAGAACTCAGTAAGTTACTACATCTGCCCTCTGCACCTACCAACAACAGGTTAAGAAAAAGGCAAATGAAAGACAAAATTTTTACTCAATCACCATCTCACTAATGTAAAATCGGCCTGATGATTGTTTTAACTACATTATAAGAATCCTGATATTTTCTTCAGTAACTTCCTTGACACTGCTAAAAACACTTTGTCAGACTGTTTCATGTCATCATATTATTTGGGGGATAAAAGATATTTTCGATAAAGTGATTTTATTTCATGCTTTATTACCGGCTTTGACATTAATTTCCAGAGACCCCCAAGGGTCTTCTTTTTACACTGTAGCATAGTCTTGTTAGCAATTCAGGTGGAATAAAACCACTCAGCTTCACTTTATGGTCTTCTGCCCTGAATTTTTCACATGCCACCCCTTCAAACATAAGGAACAGTATTGCAGAACAACTTTAAAATCTTACACTGTCAATACAAGATTCCACTAACACATTAAGCAGCATTGTATTTGTAGCTTCTTGCTTGTATGACTTTCATACTTAGCATTTTACGATTATTTTTAAAACAATAATGTCTGTTCAGAACCAGCCTTAATTTTTTTCTATTCTGAAAATATGCATCAAAAATGCTACTTTTCTTTTTTTTTAATTTCTCTGGAAACAAGACCATCTCTCATGCAGACACAAATTAGGAAACTTGCATTTACTTTCTAATAGGCAAGTTTATTGCAGTGTTTCACATATTATCAATTCTTTCAAAGTCCAGTGGGAAATGAGGCCACTTGCCACTTCCTGTAAGTGTTCAAATCTGAAAAGACTGAGCATCATGAGAAGCAGAGATCATTTATGAACCAAGTCCTTCTGCGTGTAGGAAATGTGAACAACCCTGGATGACTTCTCTGATACCTCATCTTCGTCATTGTAGCCCACTGGCCATGTGGCACAGAAGGCGGCAAAACCCCACTGTATTTTCTAAGATGAAGGTAAAGACCCTAATGAAACAGCTGGATTTAGGGAAAGCACTGCAAAATAATATTGATGCGCAAGAGGATAAAAACCTGTAGCCGTTGCAGGATCGTTACTTTAAAACAGCCAGGTATTCTTGTACCTTAGCTGCTGTATCAAGACTGAAAATTTAATATTACATTCATTTTATATCACTTCTTTTTGAAAAGCACTCACATGGTGATGATATTCCTAGAAAGAAAAGCCATTTTTTTCTAAAATTCTCTGGTTTAAAAGAAGAAACTTTGCATTCACACAGCCTTTTCCAACTTGAAAGTCAAAATCATTTTTCCCTCTACATGAAATTAGTAGACTACAGCCTCCTCCTTCAAAATGGCACTGACATGTCTACCTCTTTTACGTATAGGGTATCCCATGGAAACATGACTTCTACTGCTAGGCTTTTTATTTTGGTCTCTCCCTTTCTTTTTTCTTAAATAATTATTGTTGAGGAAACTGACTTGCTGCTACATCATTTCCAAGTTAGTGGTCACCAATCTGAGTCATACTGATGGAAAAGATTCAGTCAATAAGGCAAACTGCTAACAAGCTCTGATTCACCTTAGATCACATAAAAAATGTACACTGCACCAAAGAATTAACCACACAGAGTCGCTACTTCTGTATATAAAAAAAGAAAAATCATTATCAGCTTCCACATTTCTTTCCCTTTCAGAAGAAATGAACTGACATAACCTGTCAGAAACTCCTTACACATGAACATGCCCAGTTGCCACGTGAGAAAGATCAGTTCATTTCACCTTTGGTGAGAAGCATGACTTCAAGAAATAAGCAGCTTTTGGGAATGTGCAACCCTCAAAAGGCATACTATCAGTCCTTCCACCCCAGCTGTAACATTTCTTCACCACATTGCCATTACTTGGTAATAAACTGTGAAGTACTACAGGTGCAGCTAACAGCTGAGCAGCAGTAATGCAAGCACACCTATGCAAAGGTGCCGTGCAACTACATTGCAACACCCATTGCTCCCCTGATTTGGGGTGTTAAATGAATTTCTTGATGATAAAGCAGGAGACTGCAAACACACACAGCAATGCCCTAGCCAGGTCTCTTTCCTGCCATCCTTAAAGGATGAAACTGATGGCACAGGAGCAGAACACACAACAGAAAGCAGAATATTTCTCTTTGCTGGTAACACGGCTTTTGGGCTTCTAAGGACAAATAATGCACCCTAGTAAATCTGTGAATTAAAGTAAAAAATATGCAACATCTATTACAACTGTAATAGATATAACTATGATCTTTCTGGCAGGAAAACAGAAGTTTGTTTATAAAATAATTTCTTTCTGAACAGAACTTATACGCACTCTTAAAACTCATCTATCCTTCATACCTTATACAGCATCCCACCATACCGAGAGGTGTGACTAGTTTTTCTATTAGCGAATTTACAAGAAAATTGTTACATTGACTGATATTTTCTACATGTCTGTGTTTTAAGCAGTCTGATTGTAATGGCTGAGCTGTCATTACTTCCCAGAATGCATCAAATCCTCCTGAAGGAAGCGTAGTGGTGGCTCATTCGTTATTACAATTTAAGTCAGCAAGAAGCTGAGTGCAGGCACAGGTAAATTACTACCCTAATTTTACTGTCGGTAATGTGCATATTACTTTCAGAAACATTTAGTGCGCCAGCTCACTAATGATAACAGTATGCATTAGGATTTGTTCCAAGTATCTCAGTTTTTCAATCGAGACTTAGTAAACTTGCCCTCTCATTTTGTTGCAGTTTGAGAGGTAGATGTGGCAAATTAACTAAAACAATGATCAGAATAAATTCTTAACTATTAAGCAGTGATAAACCAGAAGACCCCACTGCCAACTGGACATCAAAAGACTTGCTAAGAGAAAAAAATCTACACTTTTTGCCTGCCTTTGTGCCTAGATTTCTGCTCACTTTCTCATTGATAGTGAATAAAATAGCATAAAAAGCTTACACTTCTGTTTCTGAAGACCATAACACAATCTAACATTATCATCTCATGATTACGGCACACAAATCCACTTATAAGTAATTTTAAAAATTATTTTTGAAAGTATCTTTCCTGAGTTATAGGACTATTCTGTCAGTCCAATAACATTTTTTTTTCAAATCCACATGAGGAATAAAATCAGCTCCAAAAGATATAGCTTTCTCCTCTCTTACAGTCACTTTTTCTCACAGTAGAGGGTTCAGAAGCATAAATATTTATTGTTTTATAAATAACACATTTCATTCTTCCACCACTCTGGAGAAGCAAATTTTTCATTCACTTTACCAAATCAGATTTTTTAAAAGTATCCTGAAATAAAGTTGTATTTGGGAATCAAATAACAATGAGATCTTACCTGATTTAAGCTGTCAAACAGTGTGGTATTTCACCATATACCTTAATAAAGCCTGTGACATGTTTCCTAGTCTTTATTCCTGTAGATTCCTTCTTTATGGATGTAATCAAACTTGCTGTAGCAGGAGAAATATTGTCCACGCTTATATTTCACATATTTCAGCCCAGCCAGTATTTCATATGTATGTATTGTCACACTTCAAAGACACTGTGTCTCATTCTAATGAACCATTTTTTAACTTTTTAGTCTTCTCTTGGGTTACCTTATGCATTCTTGGTAAGGCAATCAATACAAATAATTAACAAAAATACAACTAGTTTCTCATTTGGTAAGAAATTTAGTCTCTGATCTCTTTAAACTTCCAGCAGTTCCTGGATCTAGTTTAGGCTGCTACCCAGGTTATGTAAATGTTCTTTGTATTTATTTGGTAGAGCTAAGCAAGCATTTTTACTGAGCCATATTCTGGAAAAAATTAGCCAAAACATTTTCTCTGGTGTTTCTTCTGATTTACGCTGCTTCCTTTCCTCTGGCCCTTCCAAAGTTCCTGCGTTCCAAGTCTACTTACTGACATGCAATTCAAATTCATTATAAAAAATTTTAGTAGTCTTATTAAGAAAAAATAGGCTGGGTAATTTGTCGCTTTCCGAATGTTTAGTACAGTACTTCTACATATTCATGTCTTTAAATCTGTGGTGTTAAGTCTGTTGCACATTACAGACCTTTTTATATTTCAGTCCTCTTCTACTCTCAGTTTAGTATATATTTTTTTTAATGTATTGCTCATTCTTTGATCCCATGACATGTATCATATCTGTCCCAAGCAGAAGTGCAACATCTGTAGTCTCCCCTAGGGCACAGGGTCCTCTGGGTGAAGTCTTTGTTATGATGTCATTCATTAATTTTTTAAGAGCATACAACATTGTTCTAAAATGTCTGTTTTCTCTAAATCCTGCCATTTGGACTTGGCTTCCTTTCTTGGGAGGCAATCTCTTCTTCTGACATGTGGAGACTCAGAAACTCTCACCCACCATAAAACAGACAGTAATGTGACTATCAATCAGAGCTTTCTGCAACTGGAACAATAGCTCTTACATATACAATGGCACAAAGTGGATGAGGACTGCTTGCCACTAATATTAACCCTTCCTTAAAAGAAATACAAAAATATCAAGGTAATGAGACCTTGGCCAAACACATAAAGAAACAAACTTTAGAACTCAGGTAGAGAAACAGAAGCTGGACAAGTCACTGCTGGAAAGCCACGCCTGCAAACTAACATGACCGTCTCAGGAGAATGATGGTTCCCTTCTCTGCACAAAGGCACCCTCTCTGCACATGTGCTGAAGGCACTTCTTAATCCTCTTACATTCAGATGGGAAGGCATTAGATGGTGCGATAGCGTGTGTTTAAGCATATTGAAACAACTACAAAAAGTACCAGCATGGAATGTGCTACAGGAAATATTTATTAGGGGAAAAAATGGGGGCAGTGAAGGATGAGCGGATGACACAAATTGTAAAAATGTTCTCCAATAATTTGTTTCAATCTGTACTTCAAATACAGCTCCTAGTAATTGGTGTGCCCGTTAGAAATTTAAAAACTGAGAAAACAGGATTATAAAACCATACCTAAACATGAGGGTATTAGTGAAGCGGGTTAGAACAGGAACACATGCCTGGAAGAAACACACAGGGAGCAAATCTGGACAGCATCTGCAAATGATCCTAGTTTATCTAAATCAAATGAGGCCACTGTGGCCAGACCCGTATCAAATGGCAGTTCAGGCAACTGAGCGCTGCACACCATTCCAACAGAATGGAATAAGAACATAGTCTACCTGTTTAATAACACCTGTGCTGGTTTTGGCTGGGATAGAGTGAATTTTCTCCATAGAAGCTAGTATGGGGCTGTGTTTTGGATTTGTGGTGAAAACAGTGTTGATAACACAGGGATGCTGAGCACGCTTACATAGAGTCAAGGCCTTTTCTGCTTCTCACACCACCCCACCAGCGAGGAGGCTGGGAGTGCACAAGAAGGTGGGAAGGGACACGGCTGGGACAGCTGATCCCAACTGACCAAAGGGATATTCCATACCATATGATGTCATGCTCAGCATATAAAGCTGGGGGAAGAAGAAGGAAGGGGGGACGTTCGGAGTGATGGCCTTTTGTCTTCCCAAGTAACCATTACGCGTGATGGAGCCCTGCTTTCCTGGAGATGGCTCAACACCTGCCTGCAGATGGGACGGAGTGAATGAATTCCTTGTTTTGCTTTGCTTGGGCACATGGCTTTTGCTTTGCCTATCAAATCGTATTTACCTCAACCCACAAGTTTTCTCACTTTTACCCTTCCGATTCTCTCTCCCATCCCACCAAGGGGGAGTGAGAGAGCAGCTGTGTGGGGCTTAGTTGTCTGCTGGGGTTAAACCACGACAGTCCTTTTTGGCACCCAACTTGGGGCTCGAGGGGTTCAAGATAATGACAGGTTTGATTGGAACATGCTAGATCGAATTCATAGCTGTTATTGCTGTTTAGCTATTAATTGCCAGGCTTGCTTGCCTTACTGTATATTAGAGTCTAGTGCTCGTTAGTGGCTGCTTTTTGCCTTTGCTGCTTGCTGTACTGCTTCACTTCTTATCATCTTACCCTGCTGTGCCTGGGGACATTTTGGTAACAGCAATGGTGATGCACCTGGGCTTGCAGATGGCCAGGGCATCGCTGGTGTTCCTGTGCTGCTGTATTGGACAGGCTGGAACTCCAGGGTGAACTCGAGTCAAAGGGACTGACCTATGGATGAGTCCATGTGGGAGCAGGACACCCCAAAGCATCTGCGGCCATGGATAAGTCCACGCCAGAGCGGGTACATCTCAAAGTGTCTGTGGTCATGGTTATGTCTGTGCTGCAGCAGGTATACCTCTGAAGGGATTGTGACCCAAGGATAAGTCCACGCTGGAGAAGGTACACCTCGAAGCATCTGTGGCTGTGGATAAGTCCATGCTGCAGCAAGTATACCTTGAAGCACTGGTGGCTGTGCATGAAGTCATGCTGGAGCACCTCAAAGCATGTGGCCATGAATAACCCCATGACAGAGCAGGTACAAATCCTGGAGGGACTGCAGCCATGGGTAAGGCCCATGTTGGAGCAGTCTTACTTCTGAAGGGACTGTGGCTCTGGGTAAGGCCACACTGGAGCAGGTATATCTTTGAAGGCATTGTGATCCATGGATAAGGCCACGCTGGAAAAGGTGCACCTCAAAGCAACTATGGCTGTGGATAAGTCTATGCCGCAGCAGGTATACCTCTGGAGAGACTGTGGCTCATAGATAAGGTTCCACTTGGAGCAGGTACACCCCTAAGGGACTGCAGGCTGTGGATAAGTCCAAGCCAGAGCAGGAGTTCATTGCAATACTGAACCCTATAACCCGGCCCAAAGGGGCCAGGGGTGGAGATTGTAATAGAAATACCTTTAAATCGTTGTAACCCAGGATTTGAGTTGCGTGTTATAGGAGTTACTGTAGCAGGAACCACCTGAACCAATGGAGGCCACGCCTTACAAGAAGCAGTGCAAGTGCACCAGTGACCTGACCTGAGCTGGCTTTGGCACCCAATAACTCCACGCAACACACCACCTCTCCTGTCCTGAGTGACCATCATAACAGATGGAGCCCAAAGTCATGGACTAAGTGAACTCAATGGACATTTTGTGGACATTTGTGGACATTTTACAGATATTTTACAGGGGTGTTCCATAGACTAGGGGAATGATATCTGTGTATTATATCAAAGGATAGGAATGGGGGGTGATGGTTAATGAGAATGTATTGGATAATGTGAGACCTGAGCATGTTGTAAATGGTACAGAATAAGGGTTGGAGAATGTGCTGGTTTTGTCTGGGGTAGAATTAATTTTCTTCACAGAAGCTAAGATGGGGCTATGTTTTGGACTTGTGCTGGAACATTGTTGATGATACAGGGATGTTTTCGCTACTGCTGAGCAGTGCTTACATAGAGTCAAGGTCTTTTCTGCTTCTCACACCACCCCACCAGCGAGGAGGCTGGGGGTGTACAAGAAGCTGGGAGGGGACACAGCTGGGACAGCTGACCCCAACTGACCAAACGGATATTCCATACCATATGACGTCATGCTCAGCATATAAAGCTGGGGGAAGAAGAAGGAAGGGGGGGACGTTCGGAGTGATGGCGTTGGTCTTCCCAAGTAACCATTACGCGTGATGGAGCCCTGCTTTCCTGGAGATGGCTGAACACCTGCCTGCTGATGGGAAGGAGTGAATGAATTCCTTGTTTTGCTTTGCTTGTGTGTGCGGCTTTTGCTTTGCCTATCAAACTGTCTTATCTCAGCCCACGAGTTTTCTCACTTTTACCCTTCCGATTCTCTCTCCCATCCCACCAAGGGGGAGTGAGGGAGCAGCTGTGTGGGGCTGAGTTGCCTGCTGGGGTT
Organism: Oceanodroma leucorhoa; assembly: GCA_030449065.1. Classification (NCBI taxonomy): domain Eukaryota; kingdom Metazoa; phylum Chordata; class Aves; order Procellariiformes; genus Oceanodroma; species Oceanodroma leucorhoa. Next base: position 2,645,350 of record JASVER010000081.1, read on the forward strand.
AAACCATGACAACATCTTTTATTATTTATTTAAAAATAGGCATTTCAAGACAATTCTGTAGATTTTTTAGTGAGTAATACAAAGTGAGAGGCCTCCATGCAAGTCCTAGATTCCGGTGTTTATTTAGATCCATCAGTGCGAAAGCAGTGATGCTACACTTAAAATTATATCCACAGGATAAGAACTTTAAACTTCTTATTGAGAAGACATGGAATTGAGAAGTTTGTGCTGTGTATTACCAAGTTCCAGGTCATGCCACAGTGATTTTATCATGTGTAAAACAGGAAATCTCTGCTATCTCTCATTCTTACAAGTTCAGGCAAAGGTGTATCCTTGAACTTAATGACGTTATTAACAGTTTTGTTCTGGTAGACTAAAATAAAGCATGGAAATTACAAAGATGCAACAATATTTTATGTTATCTTACTCTTAACAAATTTACAATGTACATTGAAATAGAGTTTGGCAACCACAGATAAAGCAGATAATAATAAAAATGTGCCATTGCATACCAGCTTTTGCAAATTTTATTCTGTTATTGAGGTCATTCTCTGCAGTGAAAGGCTGTATAAAAAAGGCTCTTCTGGATGTCCACTGAGAAACAATACTGCATTAGCCCTTAAGACCACTTAATCTATTTGGAAACTGGGCAATTAAAAAATGAGCTTAGATTATTGCACTTGCCTTTCCAATGATTGTGAATTTACAGGAGTAACTTTCATTTAGAAAAAAAAGAGTGTTTCTTCTTTATTTTTTGGAGAAAGACACAAAAGAGTAAAGAATACAGACACCCTTCTGATGAGTGAATTTGTGTACATAAAAATTTTCAAATTCCCTGAGGAAAAACAGGGGAATATTTATATTGTTCATCTGGTAATTTAATGCTGCTGTTATCACACCCTTTCCTTAATAGCTCTTCATAACAGGAGAATTCCTTCAGATTGGCTGTTGTATCCTTTGAGGAATTAGGACAATAGGGCCCTGCTCTTACGTGAATCACTTGCTTTGAACACACTAAATAATAGAAGACAAAGATAAGAAGTATATATTGGAAGCAAAATTTTAAACTGATTGGGAGCCTTCATGATGTCGATATATGCATTTCTCTCTCCAATCCACCAGCTCTGCTCATCAGCTCAGGAAGGTGCCAGAGTCTCACCTCCTTTGCTGTGGTCTCTCCCACACCTCACACACCCCTCTGCGCAGAGGTTGCTTATCTCTGGTTATTTGCCCTGCTCTTCTTAACTCAGCAGGGTCCACTCCCTACCTGCCCCTATATAGCTGTTACAGCTGTAGCTTCAGAAAATCATTTTTAGTCAGCTCTTTTAATAATTAATCGCAATGTTCACCCTTAAAATGTGCAGTGAAGAGAAACCATACACAGGGGGCAACATTTGTCTGCCAAAAAAGAAATATTGCAGACTTTTTTTTTTTTCCTGATACTGAGAATGATAATAAAATTCCCCACATCTGAGTTCTCACACCTCGGGAAAATGATGTTTTCCCAAATGTATCTGACTTGTAGAGTATGGATATTCCAATGTGTGCTTCTGGGGTGGTGCGGGGGGGAAGCCTTTGCAAGAGAATCAACACCACTTTCTGATTTATTCTGTATTATGTTATATTTTGATTTTTCAGAGTTTTATCTTTCTTCTGTTCTTTGGAGCTGCTCAGAGTGTACTTCCCAGCAGCCATACATCTGGTTTGGTAACAGAAATATTTTCCTAGGGTAGCCCCTTCCTGTCAGGATGTGACAAATACCTGTTATGATACACAGTATGGTCACTTGTGCATCACATATACAGTAACTATATGTGCAATATGTCTGCTAAGTGCACTATCATACACTACACTACTGTTCTAATATGTTGCATTAGTAAGGACTGACCTAATTTCAAAGCTACACACACAAAATCAAATGATTATATCAAACATTACCTTCTAATACACTGTTAGAGTAGCCATGTTTTACCTGGCTGCATATTAATTTCAATGCCAAACTATCAAGTACAAGATGAACTGAGATAATTAGTATCATGAATCCAACATTTTATAAAACATACTACAATTGCAGAAGCCTAAAGGGACCTGACTATATTGTTTAAATTTTCATTGTATAATCCAAGTAATTAAGAAGTTCCAAGAACAAAGAAGACTTTTCAGTTTAATGTAACCCTTTTTCATCAAAAAGTTGATTCAAGATATTTTGTTTTCCAGTTGCAAATGCCTCTAAAACAGCTTCAGTGGCACACGCAGTACTAGTGGTACTTTGTGTGCTGAGATTAAGAGCCCTCCACTGTCTATAATCCCAAATGATTTTTTCAAATAATAATTATCTCCTATGAAAGCACATTTAAAAACACCTTCAAAACTGTGCCACTTGGTTTAAAAAAAAAAAAAAAAAACCCAACAAAAATCATCATCAGAAAGTTTCACTGATCCTGCATGCACTGCCAGTCTTTAACTGATCCTGTCCTATGCACAGCTTTCAACAAACCAAGATCGTTTTTGTCCACTTCTTACATACTGTTCCACTTACAAGTCGGTCTGAGTAGTGCTAGACCTTTGGGTGTTTCCAAGGGACTAGGCAACCCCAAAGAACAGATAGCAGAGGACTGCTCACAAAGGAACACACCTTAGAAATAGACGCCTTCTTCATCCCTAGAAGTTCACGGCTTGATTATTTTAAGACAAGGCAAATAGAAGAGCAGATGATATCCACCATCCCTTACTCCCTTTTTACCCCTCTCACAGACCTTTCTCGACAGGTAAACATACCGAACTGGAGTACAGATACACAATTCTGGCATCCTCAGGTACTCGCAAGGGGTTTTAAAGGTAGCAGGGAGGCTAATTAATAGTAAAGTTGGGACTATTTCTGAATTAACTTTCCATCACCAGCGTCTGCAGCCCTCCGGACAGATGCTGAGCGGCAGACACCGGTTCTGGAAGCGGGCTGTCACCGTACCTTAAGAAGTCTGACGGAGGGGAGGAAGGCGGCATGGCACAGCTTCCGGATGGTCCAGTTGAGTGGCCGGGGAGCGTCGGTCTGATTCATGACCCTCCACAAATCCCACCGGGAGATCAGCCGCAGACCCGACAGCGCCTACCGCGGGAACCGCCCGCCCGGGCGCCCGCACCCCCCGCGCATCCCGCCCGCGCCCGCGGTGCGGCAGGGCAGGGCTGGCCCGGCGCGGGCAGAGGGCTGGGCTGGGCGAGCGGCGCGGCTGTAGCCACCGATCCTCCTTAAGAAAGCAGCCTCCTGCGTGGGAACAGCAGTGCTCATGCATACCAAATGCGGCTGAATGGAGGCGACCAGCCCGCTGCTCAGGGCAGGCTGCGCTGGTGGAGCGGAGAGGGGCAGCCCGCACGAAAAAAGAGGCTGCAGTGGGAGCTGCTGCTCCTGCTCTCTCCCTCCTGCCCTCCTCAGAGAGCAGCCAGGTTAGCCTCTCCCAGGCAAGCTGAGCCATCCGCCTCGCTCCTCCGCTTCCCTGAGCGAAAAGCAGGGCAGAAAGGAGGTAATTTAAATAAAGCAAGCGGAGGGGTACTTGCACTTTCTTCCCCAAAGCTTTGCGAGGAGAGGGAAACCGGCATGAGGGGAGGGGCCAACGCTCAGACAGCAAAGATTGAGAGGGGAAAAAATTAATTCACTCTTGATTTACTGATACAATGGACCCAGAAAGCATARTTTCATAGATCTGGCATAGTATTGGTGCGCTAGCAGCAAGTGGCAGCGGTTAGAAGCTGTGCTGTAAGAGTATGAGTGTTAACATCCACATTCTGGCAAAAAAAAGCAAACAAAAAAACCCGAACAAACCAAGTTCAGAATTATTTCATTTTAATATTAAACCTATGTGCAGAATAATTCTTTTAAAGACATGCAAACACATGAAGTAACAGTGCTGGGGCAATTCAAGTATAGCAAAGCATGTTTCCATTTGGAGCAGTAACTGGCTTTCCCAGCTAATGAAGATATTCTTAATGCCAGCTCTCCAGCTAAAGGAGAAATACCTTTTTCCTACTATTTTTTGGAGGGGATGAAGGTTACATGAGGGAAGAGTTAGAAGGTGCAAAAGCAAACATCGTATAAAGCAATGGGAATTTTTCATTTTGCCAGTAATGACCAGTTTTTACCCAGATTATGGAGGAAAACAACCACTTCTAAGTAAAGTTTAAATCTCTTGTAACTCAGGTTAGAAAATACACATTCAATTTACCTGGCTAGATTTCATTGACCTGCCATTTTCATACTTCCTTTTATTCCCCATAGTGCACATATTTTTCTCCTCCATTTATAATTTATTCTTATTATTGTGTCTACATTCATCAGCAAAAGCTGAGTAAGTCTCCAAATGAGGGGAAACAGATGAAGAATATTGTTTCCATGAGGCTATGCTAATCTTCCTAGTTTACGTATTACTGTCTATAATGTTTTGCAGTAGGGTTGCAAATCTAGAACTCTCTAACATGAAACAATACTTCTGGTTTTCTTCTTAAAGTTTGTTTAAGGACAGACAACTCTGGGGAGAACGGGGAAACTCAGTACCTCAGTCAATACCATGACGTCCTCCAAGGTAAACAGGGGATCCTAAAAACACTGAAGTTATCCCAGTCGAGCAGGGTAAGGATTGATGTTTACACCCCAGTCTTCCTCTCCAAAGGAAGTCTTGCTCTTGTATATAGATCAATATTCTCCAAAGCCTATATACTGGAGCCCATGTAGAAGGACCCCATGTGCATTGAGGTGGAAGCCCAGTACCTTTATGCTTCTTTTGAACATATGCATACCAGCCAGCTCCTCCTCACTCTACCCTCTCGAGAATTGTATGAATGTGCTTATCCAATCTCAGTGTTGGATAAAATATTATTCTGCCCAGAATATAATGTCCCAGAACATAGTGCAAGGGTGACTATGCACCAGTAGAACTCTCTTACCTGTTCTACCCCACTGTACATGGCAAAATTATAAAACTTCAAAGGTGCAGAGACCAGACCATGGGTTGTCTGTGGAACAGAATGGGTAGAACACCAGGAGCCATTCCCTTGTGACAAAATTTGTGCAGAGGAATTTCTGGTTATGACTGGGCAGCTAGTTTAAATTACACATATTTAAATGCCTTCTTGCTTGAGCTCTGAATGTATTTGTTTTATAAAAGGAGGAAAAAATCTTGCTGTTGATAGTTAAATGGAACATGAGTAAGTAAATATGATTTTCTGAAACTACTTTTCTAAGACTTCATTAAAGAGGCAAAATTAAGTAGGTAGAAAAAAATAATGCTCACTTTAAATAGCATGCACCTTAAAACGTGTGCAGCATGATAACTTTGCTCTTTTATAAAGGTAATGATATTCAGTGATTAAGCTTTTGGGGTTGATAGTAAAAAGAAAGTAAAATATTCAGACAACTCAGAAACAAGGACTCCCAACACTCCCAAGACCATGCCTTTCCCCTGTCCCCCACCCCAAGCCATGCTGATAACTTTTCTTTACCCTTGAAGATCAGGAAAGAGTTTCTTGGGAAGGTACCAGACTCATCATTACCTTGACCCTTTCACATCTGTTTTGCATTAGGCATCTGCCATAAACCAAAATGTTCAGTCTATGTGCTAGGGACAAAGAGAGAGGAATCATAGCATGCTGCCCTTCTTTTCAATGAGTAGAGTAACAAATCTCTGAGGAGGCTAGAGAGCTGAAGACCATAAAGAAACATAACAGATAGCTTTAATAAACTAAAAATAGTGAGCCCAATGTATCTTCTAGCTTCCACAGAGCTTCCTGTCTTTGAGATGAGCTCTATCATTGCCTTCTTCTGCAAACAGTACCTTAGGGACAAGAGCTCTAATGTGCTGCAGTGTTTAATACACACCAACCTTCTTTCACAGGCCTGTTTTCCATGGCCTTGTGCCTTGTCTAGTCATTTGTATTTGCAGAAAGTGAGTGCAAGAATACTGACTTCTGTCAGAGGCAGCAAGGAAGCTCTGACGGACAGGAGATTACCGTGACACGGGAGCTTCACTTCCACCACAAAGTCCTTGGGTGCCTTTGGATAGGTCATCTAATCCCTGCTTGGCCTTCATTTTAATTCATTTTAACTTTAAAGTATGTGCCTTACCTATAAGCAGGACTGCAGTGATTTTGAGGCTCTTGAGTATAAATTTGAGAAAGTCAAGCCAGATTTCTTTGTCTTGGCAGAAGCCTCCACCAATTTTTGGTAAGTGTAAATGATGAAGGGTTAGGAAGCAAAGCATCAAATTCTGAAAAGCTTTTTTTCAGAGATGCTGTCAACAATGGTTAAAAAATATAGTGAAAGATTAGGGAGATGTTGTTTTTTGTTTGTTTTGTGGGGCTTTTTCTCACTTCAGTGAAAAAGTCAGAGTTTGAATCTCTTATTCTATCCTGTTGGATAAAGCAAGTGCTCAGCTCAGCTTTTCTACAAACTGAGGTCCATTAGGAGATGTAAAGATGTAGCAATCCCACTAGCATTTAAGTTCCTGCTTTGCTAGAGCTAAAAGACAGAGCTGCCAATTTCATATTAAAACACTTTGTCCCTGAAGCATACTCACTGCACCATCAGTATTCACATCTAGTTCTTTGTCTCTTGCCAAGGACCACCTTTGGTACCACAGGAAGGCATAGCAAAGAGAAGACAAATTCCATTGCTTCCTGCAATACAGAGAGATTTCTGTCCTTCCTAAAGCTATTGTTCATGGAAATAATTTTTAAGAGCACCTCTTTGTAGATTCCTGCCATTTAATGCGATAATAATCCTACACTTAGAAAGCTCTGATACAGTAAACTTTAACACCTCTGGGAATGCTACAGAATGAAAATTGCTGAAAGGCCCATTAACATCCAGACCACTCTTAGCACACCACTAATGTCCAACATTTTCAACCTGAGAGCAAACATTTGACAAAAAGATATTATGGACTACAAACCCAGCCACTGCTCTCCTATTCTGCCCAGTTAACAATTCCTTTATGAAACAAGAGACGCTGTGTAAATGAAAAGCAGAAAGGGAAGGACAAGGAAACCAGAGAGATGTATTTGTCAGCATGGTAGAAAGCAACCTCTGCTGTGCGGCTGCTGCCTAAGTGGGGACAAACATTAGGTGCAGGCAGGAGAGTTTTCCCACGATATCACAGCTGTTTTTCTCATGTACATCAACAGATGTGAGAAGAAAAATACACCACCTTCACAGTGCAGCTATAGAGCCACTTTGCCAAGGCTTCCCTGCTCTTCGAGCACCATTCTTGTTACCCCAAGGGCTTGCACTGCCCAGTGAGTCAGCAAAAGCCAGAGAAAATAAGAGCTACCCTTGCGCCCCTTTGCTTGCAGTGCTCATCATGGAAGTACTACAGAGACACGCTGAAGCAGAGGTGGTAGCTCTTCATAACAGACTTTGGCCATCTCCTAGGTCTGTGGAGGAAATGACAGGATGGCAACAGAAAAAGAAGAAGTAATTCAGAAGCTCTTCTTTAAAAGCCGGAGCTAACAAAGCATTTCACAGATATAATCAAGAAGTATCAGTTATCTTACTACCCAGTGTTGTGGTTTAACCCCAGCAGGCAACTAAGCCCCACACAGCTGCTGCCTCACTCCCCACCCCAGTGGGATGGGAGAGAGAATCGGAAAGGTAAAAGTGAGAAAACTCGTGGGTTGAGATAAGACAGTTTAATAGGTAAAGCAAAGGCCGCGCACGCAAGCAAAGCAAAACAAGGAATTCATTCACTCCTTCCCATGGGCAGGCAAGTGTTCAGCCATCTCCAGGAAAGCAGGGCTCCATCACACGTAACGGTTACTTGGGAAGACAAACGCCATCATTCCAAACGTCCCCCCCTTCCTTCTTCTTCCCCCAGCCTTATGTGCTGAGCATGACGTCATATGGTATGGAATACACCATTGGCCAGTTGGGTCAGCTGTCCTGGCTATGCTCCCTCCCAGCTTCTTGTGCATCTGGCAGAGCATGGGAAGCTGAATAGTCCTTGACTAGTGTAAGCACTACTTAGCAACAACTAAAACATCAGTGTGTTATCAACATTATTCTCATACTAAATCCAAAACACAGCACTATACCAACCACTAGGAAGAAAATCAACTCCATCCCAGTTGAAAACAGGACACCCAGTCACTTCGCAGGTCTGTAAGCTAAACAATATTGAAGAGTACATCAATGAACAGAAGCCTATATTTATTAACAGCAACAGCATTTTTTTCAACACACTCATATTTCGATTTATTTACCTTCATTTTGTGTGATTTCTTGCAAAAATCAGATAATAGAAAGATAAGTATATATTATGAAGTTTGGATAAACTATGCTTAATTTTATGCCTGCCATAACATCTTAATGGACTCAGATTTTCTTGAAGCTGGACTCAGATTTTCTTGAAGCTTAACTCAGCTAATAACTTACAAAATTTCTCCACTGCTCTCACATCTTTTCTATTCACAGCATGACTGAGGTAGCTTTTTCTGCTGTTATCTTTGCAAAGGTATTTCACAGGTGTTCTGCCACATGCTCATATCCATTACTCCCTCTTCCTCAGACACAGACACACATATTAATGTAATGTCTATATACTTATTAAAAGTTAATTAAATAATTTGTCCTAGATGCAGGCAATTCTGTAGACAGTTTCAGGCACACACATAAACGGTATTGTATGTAGGTATAAATTATGGCTTTTGGCAACCAACTGAAAAGCCAGAATAAAGGGTATTCTTTCTGTTATCTTAAGTTTTATAGATGTGTGATGAATATAAAATATGATTAAATTATTTTATATGCCTACTCGCTACCACCTTGAGGTCACCTTTAACTGATCTGCATCTGGCTTTTGCCTGGGAAAGCACCTAGCTGGGCTGCCACAAGACACCTCAGGGGTACCACAGCACACAACCACTGCAGAGAACTAGGGGAAGTGGACTTGTGAGACAGCAGGTGATGTAGGCAGTGCAGGCACACCCAGTGCTCCCTCATCAGAGCTATTTTCCTAGAGACCATGTTAGATCGTTCCCAGTTCCAAAATAAGCAAGTAGAGCCTCAAAGTCAGACTATACACATAGAAAATGGAAGTTTGAGCAGATATGTCACAAGCAGCCTTCACCATTATTTGTGGTTTCACTTCTGAAGCTACTCGCAGAAAGTCTTGATAATTTGCACTGGTTTACCTTCAGTTGCTCTCCGGGTAGTTGTAAATCTGCCTACCCTTAACTACTGAAGCTATATCCTTGAATGGTGTATTTCACCACACATTCCTCTTTAATCGCAGCCTTTTAGAGTTTATCTTTGAAAGGGGTTAAAACACATAGACATATAACACTTTTATTTTGAGACTAGAAATGTCCATGGTTGATTATTACTTAGAAACAAAAACTGCATTTTAGATTATAATCTCTCTTAATTTAAATTGACTTTCAAGCACAGGCAAGCTGTTAGTTCCGTAACCTCTACAGCATACGACAGAAATTAGGCTGCTCAAACATTCAGATTTCTGTTTATGCGAAAATTTTCTCTCCATTTTAGCCATCATGCTCTTATCTGTGCCGTTTAACTTTGTGTTAATGCTTTCTCAGTTTTGACCTGTAACCTCATTTTCTCTACCATTTCCAGCTCAGATATCAACTTTACTGAGTTATGCTGGCGTATTATTTTCCTAAAGATAAATGGGAAGCATTTTCTAGTCTTGATTGTCTTGGTAAATAAAATGCAGAAAAAATATGAAACTTCATGAACGGGAGCAATTCACCCTGACTGTTAAGCATTTCAACAAAGACCTTACACAGCAACTATCTTGCAATAGGGCACTTCTCTTCATTTGCTGCAGACAGACTCAGAATGCAACAAGAGCACCTTTCTTACCTCAGCTCATAGTCCTCCAGAACTGGAAAGTAGTTTAGTATCCTTTGAAAGTGGCAAAGAATTACAAAAATTCCTAATGCCTTCTGCTATGGGGTTATAAAGAACCAAGATAACCAATCGATATTTTCCACATGTACTGCGTATCTGCATGCATCCCCTACACCAGCTTTACCCTCCTCCCAAAGGCAAAGGCCTTAGCCTAGGGCAGACACCATCTCTGATGATTAAGCCTCCTGCAACCACTTGGCTCAGACTTGCAGAGTTGAGCACATTTGGTGTTTCATTACCCACCCTCCTGCTTTCCTGAGAATTCCCTTCCACCAAATTTTTATCATCTTCAGCATGCATCAGTGCAGAGAGTTAATTCTGTGCTGCCTTTTGTACTTTCCCCAGCTGCTCAGTTAGCTGAGTACCAGTATTCATTTGCTTTGAGGAACTAATCTGGCCGCCAATGCTTATGGTGAAGGGGGTCTGCCGGTGAATTGTTCAGTCATGAAAACTGAAAAGACCGTACTGGGGCACCCTCACACTCGTGAGGAAACACCCCGGTGACTGATGGCCCAGAACAGATAGACACAGCAGGCAGCACCACAGAAGCAGCTGCAGGAAGATTGTCAAATCAATTTAACATAAACAGGTGTAGTGCTAGCAACTCACAGCAAAAAATCCTTGGTAAAGAGCTAAAATTATGCTTATTATACAGGTGCTATGAATTAACTAACTGTATACTTGAACTTTTATTAGGAAATCCTTCACAGAAGTTTCAGACTCACTGGAAAACGAAGCTTGCGCAAGAGTTGTAAGTATTTTTTCCTCACAGATTTATAGCAGCAATGTCTCCTACCAGGCAATGGGAAGACAACTTACAGAGCTGCCGATCCTCTGCATCCCCTGAGCAATCTGTGTTTTTCTTTTAAAGAATAACACAAGGAAAAGTGTAAGATTGTGATCTTCATGAAATTAAACAAAAGGGGAATGGCAAAAGCAGGACAAAGTTGTGCAACAAAAGTATTATTTAAAAACACACTTTTCTTTTCAAATACATATAAATTACTCCTGTGGTGTACTTTAAAATACACTTTCAAACTGACCACCTTAATCAAATCTATTTTTAGCACTTTACAGGTTTAAAGTCACATACCAAGTCCACATATGTTCTTGTTATATCCTGGGCTCACAAACACCTGCAATTGTACACCTACATTTTCAGTGGGACAATTATAAGCACATCTGGACAGCGACAGATTGTGGATTGTGCGAAATAGGTGTTTTCCTTAGTGTCTGTTGCATTTATTATGTATTTGCATTCAGTGGCACACTGGGGTCAAAATCAAAGTTTGGGGCCTTTAGACTGATCACCGATCAAAGCTGTAGGAAAAGTAGTTAATGCCCTTCAGAGACAGTAATCTAGTTTCCCACCCAGACACAACAGATGGGTGACACGAAAAGTGCCAGATGAGGGTAACAGTAAAAAGAGCATCAGTTGTATCCATTAAGCTATTGTATCAAATAAGCTGTAGTCTCAGCTTGCACGTGCCTAACCACTTCCTGGGGATGCTGTCCGAAGGCACCAAGGCAGATGTCTGTAAAAGTTAGAGAAATGATCTGCACTGACTTACTAAAAATCCTTCTAGCTCTGACAGAAGACTCAAACCTATCAAGCACATATAGTACCATTGTCTCATAGTGTCTTATATTACAGGCAATTTTTTACTGGAGTCTGATATTACATGTAAATGATGTATTTCTAAAGTCCTGCGACTGTAGATACCTGGGAAATTACCAAAAATAAAAGATCAGGAGGAAACACTTTCCAGTATTTTTTTTTTTGAAGATAGAAAAAACTCTGCTTGTCTGTTTGAAATCCCTTTTGTTGTTGTTGTTGTTGTTGTCGTTATACGATTTAAATCCTTTTCCTGCTCAGATGTAAAGCATAATTTTGTTTCTTGCTCAAAAGAAACCACAGAAATTAGGAAATCGGAAACTAAATCCTCATTATTATTTTTACATTGCATCACATCTGTTTCACAGTTTAAAGATTAATTAAATCAGTCCATTTGAAAAGCCATCACTCATACTCCAAAAATGCCTGCCCAAACTGTATTACTTTTGGAGGGGGTGGTAAATATTTGTTTGTGAACCCCCATACTAAGTGAGCAGCAACCATAGTCCCCTATTCATGGAGTTCTAAAGTCTTAAACCAGACAGCAGAGTGGAACTGGAACATAACACTGCACTGCAGAAGAATCTATCTTTTATGGTAGAGCACAACTGTAGTGCTACTCATGACAGACTAACTACTCGTTTATTTAAGGAGACAAGCTGCCCGTGCTTTTCCACATGTCCAAAGAGAATACATGTAACTATTCGGATGTAGCAACAGCAGAATCCACAGGAGCAGGAAAACAGAGCAAAAGAAAAGAGGATTATTTATTATTTTTATTAAAAGTGTCAGTTATGCAATTGGTCTCTACAACAGCCTTAAGCATGCATTTTCTAACACCGCACTGTGCTCATGGCTCCCCTATCACTTCTATGAAACTCTAGCCACTCATACCAACAGTAAATGGACAGATCCCACTGGCAATATAGAGCTGCTGGAAGGCTTTTCTGGAGGAGCTTTTTTGGCATACCTAGCAAGTCTTTGTCAGGTTAATGTCCTCATTGTAGACTGTCCTGTAACATCCAACAGGCATAGCATATTAGTTATTTTTAAAGCATTCTGATATTTGAGTCCCCTGATTTGTACAATTCCACTAATTCTACTCCTACTTATGAATCCTTATTAGTAAGATTTCACAATCACAAGCAAAGACACTACATGTATATTGTATTTTAGGTCCTTTCTCTACCACTAGAACCTATAAATAAATGCAATTTCCTAATGTAGTAATTCCATGTTCTATTTCATCAAACAACGGTGATGCTGGCAGCCTTAACAAATGACAGATTCTCTCCAGGACTGTGTGATTTCACTCTCGTTTTCATGTTTTTACCACTTTCTCAATATGCTAGGTCAGAAATTTTGGCTTTGTGATTTATGCCTTCGTCCCAGAAGGCAAACAAACGGATTCTTCCTGTTTGTTGGCACTAGACTTTATGCCTCTATTATGTATAAAGTGTCTGTTATATTTAGGACACAAGTCATGAATTATTTTTCAGACTCATAAAAAAGACTTTCTGATTCTTAATGGAGCAGAGCATCTATGGATATGATTTATGTATCATTTTACTATAGCTGTTAAGCTAATTCAGAGGAGAAAAAACTGAAAACTGACTATTGAAGCTGGACAAACATAAGCTAGTTAGAAAATCTTGGGAGAAAAGCCTTCTGGAAAATAACAATGAACATCTGTACAAGTATTTGCATCAACATATTTGATACCTATTTTTCAAAATTATTTGATGTTTGATACAAATTTAAAGTAAGTCAGCTCTTGGGAGTATATTTTCATATGTGGAATTTTTCATGCATTTTTAGTTAACATAATGTTTCCATGAAAAGAACTGCACAAATTCTAAATACAATCTGGTTTTCCACCACAGTTCATGCAACAAGCAGGAGATTAACATTTATGTACTCTTGGAAGAAATGTGATTTTCTAAATAATTGTTAATATTTTGTGCTTATTCTATGGAAATCCTCCATTTATCCTCTTTAAGGGTTTACTTTGTTTTATTTTGTTTTACTTCATATCAAGACATACCCAGTTTGAGAGCTCTAAATTAGCATCTCCTCTGTTTGGTGTTCTATAAAAATCTACATATCAAAAGTGTTGAAGGCATAATTTGTTTAGTATACTTTTATTTTATTACTGTGGATTATTCTCATCAATCTATTTTCCTATTTTTTTTTATCATAGGCTTATCAGTTTTTATCACAGGCTTATAACTTTCTGTTTTATAATCACCAGTAACAGAAAATCACATATTAGGGCATTGCCTCTTGCACTACTGATGTAGCAGAGAAGAGGGAGCAAAATATAACATATGATACCAAAAGGTATCTACTGACTTGAAAGTTCCATGAATTATTTAGCTTATCCAGCTACATGTTATAATTACTGTATCCAGTTTAACTACTGGGAGAGAAAAATGCCAGCTGAAATATCTTCAGACCTGAAAGCACTGCTGGACCCTGTGCTAGATAAAAAAGCCTACCTTTCCAACTGGTGGTAAGCAATATACAAATTCCACTTCAGGCATACTTGGGACAAAAAGGGGTCAAACAGCTGAGAGAAATGCCCAGGGCTCTTATCAGCCATTTTGACATCCACATAAACCTCAATGTTTAAAAATATTTTGAGATGATGAATAAGAAGAAAGAGAAATTGTATTTAAGTGCAATCAGAGTAACCAATAATGAGCCTAGTTGTATACTACATCTTTTTTTTTGAAAAATCTACTTTTATGTACTAAAAATAAATTGTCAGGCTCATAACATATTTATAAAGAAAGTCTTCTCATGCGTGTATCCATGACAACCTAGATTTATATTTTGAGCTCCAGAAAGTTGTTACAGCACAGCTTACATAAATTACTTTAAGGAATGTAACAAGATAAGATGGTTTGCTACCTGAGGTATTTTATTTGGCATAATATGTAATATTTCAACTTTATTGAAGCATACAGGAAAACAAAAGCATTGTGCAGTGGTTTGAAGCCAGTCTTGTCATAAAGTAAACATATTTTTAATACAAGGAAAATGTAGAAGCCCTTTGTGACAAAGCACACTGGAAATGAAAAAATCCCTTAAGACTTAGTAATTGAATATTAGCATGCCATAGTTGGGAAAAAAAGAAACATAACAGAAATGTGAAGCGTATGTTGCCTGAAATAAATAAAACTCCTTTCATTTACAGTAGTATGCTGCCTACTGGGAGTCCATCTGGACTGCTTTGGGCACAGGCAACCTATTTTTTTTTTCTCTCTTACCTAGGGAAAAGGGCCTGTTTTCACTATACTGAGCATTACTAAAATTGCATTTTTGTAATACATACTTTCTTTTTGCATTTGACTTGAGAGGTGTAGTATATTATTTATACAATAGATTAACACAGTAGGCAATTTCCAAGTACAAAATGGAAACCGTGAGACGATACTTCATGAGATTTTCCAAAACAAATATAAGTGACTTCCCTAGCTTTTTGTTGTCAAATGAATGTATTATCTACCTTGGAAAGAGACTGAGGGAAGAGAGATGCAATCGTTTCAATAACTGTTTAATACGCTGCTAAGAATTCAAGTGCCGTTAACAACAACTACAGTCTTTATGAAAATTGTTCTGAGCAGAGCCTACTGCTTTAGACTGCGAGCCAGGAAAGCAGACTAGCTCATAACAGAGCCTTCCCTTGAACTCTCTGTTGAAAAAAAAGTTCTTGACATCAGCGATGCAATGCTTGGGTGACACACTGCCAGGCAGCCTGGCACTGGGCGGATTCATTATTTCTAGACCCACACTGGGGCCTTGGGGACTTGTTCACGGGGGATCCCCAGTGGAGAGGTATCTAGCTGAGAGCTGCCGAACAAGATTGAAGTGAAATTCAATACCTCCATCAAATGCAGCAACACAAAATTCCTCTGCAAGTCCCATACACAGGCTTCAAGGGCTGTAACCCAGCCACGAGCTGTGCTTTGCAAACTTCTCTTATGACCACAGAAAAATAACAGAGTTTAGGATGATGCTGAGATGGCACGAGCTTTGCAGCCCATGGTCCTGAAGCAGAACCAGCAGGTGGGAGGGACGTTTACCCTACATGTGTCTCCAGCTGGTCAGCTGTGGCCTTTTGTGGCCTGTTGTCTACTCCCTCATTTCCTGATGGGTGGGAAATAGTAACTCTATGGCTCCCCTTTCTTATCTGGAACAATGGCCTGGATGTGCAACATAAGAACCGAGCGGGTCTTGGCAGCCCCTTTGCCCTTTCTTCTAGCTGTATTAGGGCAACCTGAGGACTAATTTTCTGTATGAGCCAAATGTAATTTCAGTCAGTTGTATAAATACTTGTGGTCACAGTTCATGCAATTCAGTAGTACTGTAAGAGCCTTAAGCAGGCAAAGATACTACTTTTATGGGAAGGATTCTGCACCAAAACATCATTATAAATATAAAACATTCACTGAATTGCTTTTTCTTGCCATATTACAGTACATTAGTTTCTACAGCCCAGAACTACATTTTAATACACTGCTAATACATTTTATTTAATGAAATATCATTTATTGACACTACTCAACACTTTCCAACTTAACTAATACAGTACAAACTTGACTCTGCCTTCAGCTTCTTTCAGTTCTCCATGAAAGAGCAGAAAATGTGCAGCAGGAATTAAATCCCTTAATAAGAGCCATTAACATTGATAATATCTCCTGAAATTTTGTGACAATAATATGCAAACGTATAATAGCTCCCATGATGTATAACAGAAGGCACGAGTGACTGTTTTACCAGAGAATGATACTGCATTTTAACTAAAAGTCTTGAGAATGCTGCTACTTCATACATGTGCAACAAGACGATCTCAAGAGCCCTATGTCTTGTCTTGTCCCAACTTGACTGAACAAGACACCTGTACCTATAATGAAAAGGTCATCCTTTCTAAAGAGCCTGTATCAAAAAACATCTAGAAAGGCATCACAAAGGCCATATTTGAATTTGTGTTATTACTCAGATATAATCATAAGTGGTAAATAAACTTTAAAGGTTACACATTGCTAGATGTTTGGTAAGCATCCTATTAGAGGAAAATTTTAGAACATGTTTATGCAACTTTTATTCTTCATATTTTAGGTGGTAGGTTTAGCATAACTGGTTAAACAATCTATTCCTCTGATATCCAATGCTTTTCCATGGAAATTAATTTGTGGACCATTAAACATATTACCTAATATATGCCCATCAACCAGCACAACTGATGTACATTGGTTTTGTGCAGTTAGCAATGGCTCGAGGGCCATCGTGTGTAAATATTTATGAGGGTTAAAAGCTAGAACAGATGCCATGCCATGCAAGTGTGATGCTACATAAAATTCTGTGCAATTTAAATGCATTAATTTAAACTATTAAGCAAGCTTATTTGATGGGCTGCCTCTGGTGTTGATTAAAGAGACTGTCAAGCAATCGTACATGATGGAAAATCAGTGTTTTGTACCAACATTTAGATACCATGAAGTTACAGCTATATCTCTTGTCTACAGTTATCCTCTACACCGCAAATGAACAGTTCTTCTTTTGCACTGTTTCAATAACAAGGACAAATTACCTTGAAAGTTACAATTTTTCAAAGACCACCTTAAAATATGATTCCTGTCTAACGGTTCTTATGAAGCAAGCTTGAACAATGTCACATGACAAGGGCTGGCCACAATGAAATGTAAAATGGAAATGTTATTAATACAAATTTCAGAGCTCAGTCTTCTGCTTGGTGCTGCTTTTCCGTGTTTATCTGAGTTAGAAAGACCAACTTAGTGAAATTACATCTGGCTTTACTTGAAATGCCACTAAGCAACTCTAATTAGAGAGGGAAAAAGACCTTTTTCAAGCATAGCATTGCAAACATTAGCTTGTATTTTTAAGCGTTTGGGATACCTTTCATGAAACCACAGCTGCTTTTGGAATATCATTAAGCACATATTTCAGGAACAATATGAAACTAATACATATGTAATTAGAATTGACAAAAAGAAAAATTTAAAAGGGATTGATTAATATTTTAAAGAAAAATTTCCTATGTCTATTTGATCGACTGGTCAAGTTATTTGATCATTTGATCAGCCAATAATGAAAAAAAACACCAACCTCTTCAAAATCATGATTTTTTTGATGAACAATTGATCCTCCAAAATGCTCACTCACTGTTACGACTGAGCAGTAACTGAGTGCACCCAAAACACCTGAGTATTGCATACTTAACACAGGCATAGAGCAGGGTCAGCAGGTTACCCAGGACTGCATCCAGGTAAGTCTCGCAATGGTATCAGCCACCTCCTTCAGCACTTGCGGGTGCATCCCATTAGGGCCCAAGGATTTGTGTGTCCAACCTGTTTAAATGCTCCGTACCCGATCCTTCTCCACTAAGGTAAGTCTTCCTTTCTCTGGACTTTCCCACTAGTCTCTGTGGTCTTGGATTCCTGAGAGCAAGTCTTACCAGTAAAAACTAAAGCAAAGGAAGCACCAAGTACATTGTTTTTCCTGTCTCCTGTGTCACCAGGTTTCCTGCCCCATTCTCCAATGGGTCCACACTTTTCCTATTCTTCCTTTTTTGCTCATATACCCATAAAAGCCTTTCTGTTACCCTTCAATTTCTCTGCCAGATTTAACTCCAAATGGACATAGACCTTCCTAACCCCATGCTCAGAGTGTGTCTCTGAATTCCTCCTGGACCACCAGACCCTACTTCTACCTCTTGTGCACTTCTTTTTATGTCTGAGTTTTGTCAGGAGCAACTTGTTTATCCATGTAGGCCTCCTGCTTGAATTCCAGCTTGTCAGGAGCAGACCATTCTTGATCTTGGGGGTGGATCACCTTGAAAATCAACCAGCTCTCCTGGACCCTTCTTCTCTCCAAAACCATTTCCCATAGGATTCTTCCAAGGAGGTCCCTGAACAGGCCAAATTCTGTGCTCCTGAAGTCCAGGGCTGTGATCCTGCTTTTTGCTTTTTTCCTTCCTCTCAGGACCCTGAACTCCATCATCTCACGGTCACTGCAGCCATGGTTGACCCTGACCTTCACATCCTTGACCAGTCCTTCCTTGTTTGTAAGTGTGACGTTCAGCAGAATGCACCTCTTTGCAAAGAGGGGAGCTGTTTGGCTCCTTGATTAATTCTGACATCAAGTTGTCACCAAAGCACTCCAGAAACCTCCTGGATTGCTATCAGCGTGATACAAATCTCTCATGAGGACCAAGGCCTGTGAACATGAGGCTTCTTCCCATTCTTGAAGGAGGCCCCAACTACTTCTTCTTCCTGATGAGGAAGAGGTACATGCTCCAGTTGAAGAACAAATTATCCCTATTCATGAAGCTGACAGTTTTTACAGAGGGAGTCTTTTCACACCTTCAGAGTCTGTGGATGAACATTTGGAGACAAACAAATACTCCTTGGCTCACAGTAATAATATCTGAGTCCTGGAGTAGTTTGCCTTTTGCCATTACAGGACTGTAGGTTCTAAGATGAGATACAGTCAGGTACATTCACAGCAGCGAAGCCCTAGTTGTTCTTATTTTACAAACTAAAACCATGTTTTGTAACTGGTAGACTTTACACAAAGTCAATTTCAACTCATGAAGTGTTTTACATAGAACATTTTTGAGTTTGGTTTGGTTTGGTTTACAGCAACTCTAGGTGCTTAAACAGCCTCTTTAGAAAAACAAGTCTTTGTGTAGACTTTACACAAAGTCAATTTCAACTCATGAAGTAAGTGTTTTACATAGAACATTTTTGGGTTTGGTTTCGTTTGGTTTACAGCAACTCTAGGTGCTTAAACAGCCTCTTTAGAAAAACAAGAATGGTAGAATATTTATTGACAGTGGCACTTTACTGACTGCAAATTTATGATCATACAATGTTTTTTATCCTGAAAAATTACCAAATTTAGTTATTTCAATTTAAAATTTTTTAAAAGCCCTATTTAATCATCTCATGTCCCCTTTCACTGAAATGTAGACTTAGCCATAGGCTATGAATGACTGGTTAGCTTTGCACAGCAACTGTATGCAACAGATAAGGAAAGGAAATGAATCCAGTAAGTAAATCCTTTTCCATAGTGCATTAAAACTGGGAGGTAGACAGCATGCAAATACTTACCCAAGACAGGAATGGTGAAGGTAGTGACACTTAAAAGATTGCTGTGAAATGTATAAATAACCACAGAGTAGAGCTTCTGCTTATGCCTTACACACTAGATCTACAAACCACTCTCCTGGCAGACCTGGATTAAAAAAGGATCAATGCAGCCACACTAGGAGCTTTCAGATGTTTCTATATCAGAGATTGCTGTGGTTTATTAAATAACGATCAGGTAATAAATACCAATGATGATTATATGCACTTTGATTTTTTCAGGTGAGGAATTAGCATAAAGAAGTCTAAGTGGGAGCCTATAAATTTACCATTACAATTAAGTACTAGTTTATTAAAAATTTATACCGTGAAAAATAATATTGATGATTTTATTCACATCTGAGCCTTAACTGACTGATTATCATTGCGAAGCTTCTTCTGTTTGCTATTCTCAGTCACTGAGGATGTTTTATAAAAAGTGGGGTTTTGCCTTATATATGGTGTTTCATGTTTTCAAACAGGGAAAAGGTATTCATACTGAAATAGCTACCTAAGAACTCACCAGTTTTGCAATGATTATCATTCGACTCCGCAGCTCCCTGGGAGTTACAGACCACTCCTGATACATAAGCTGTACCTCTTGTCAGCAAAACTCATTCCCACACACCACTCACTGTAGTAGTATAGACCATATCTGGCATAGTGTTGTGGTTTATCTGGCAAGCAGCCAAACACCACACAGCCGCTCGCTCACTCCCCCCACCCCCTGCCCCAGTAGGATGGGGGAAAGAATCGGGGAAAAAAAAAGTAAAATGTGTGGATTGAGATAAAGACAGTTTAATAGGACAGAAAAGGAAGGGATAATAATAATAACAATAATAATGGTAGAATATACAAAATGAGTGATGCGCAATGCAATTGCTCACCACCCGCTGACCGATAACCAAGCCGCAATCGCTACTTCCTGGACCACGCCCCCTATTTATATACTGAGCATGACGTTATATGGTATGGAATATCCTATTGGCCAGTTGGGTTACCTGTCCTGGCTATGCTCCCTCCCAGCTTGTGCATCTGGCAGAGCATGGGAAGCTGAAAAGTCCTTGACTAGTAAACTGCTTAGCAACAACTAAAAACATCAGTGTGTTATCAACATTCTTCTCATAGTAAATCCAAAACATAGCACTAGGAAGAAATTTAACTCTATCCCAGCCCAAACCAGGACACATAGGTACCAGAGCATGTACTCTCAAGTGACTTTGCCTCTGTAATCCACCTATCTGCGTTAGCAGTATGTGCCCGCTCACAAGATGCCTTCACCCACTATAATCCTGCAAGCTAGATTCACACCTGTGTTTTATCTCTCAGTTGTATTCTACAGGTAAGGACTTAACTCCTCCTCATGGATGTGAGGAGGAGTATGATTCTTACATTAACCAGAAGTGATCACCAGCAGCAGCACACAAGATCCTTTTGTGGTAAATCAGTGGCAATGGCTGAGCTAGTTTTGCTGTATTGCTGTGCACAAGGACGGGAACACGTGGAGCAAAGTCAGACCCCACTATGGACATGCCGTTCAGGAAAAAAAGCACAGAACAGCAGAATGAATGCTGTTACCATTTCAGTACAGTGACCTTTACAAGCATTTCTCTGTGTTGTTTATCTGTAAGATAAATGACCAGCAGGTACATGTGTTTCAGCATTTAAGCTATTAACTAGTAATAAAATACTACTGAAGACATGTTTAAATAGTAATGTGTATTTAATGTTTTATAAATAGGAATACAAGTAATGTACTCAAAGGAGAATTTTGAGTCTAGTTAAGTTTCCCCATCTAAGCCTATTTTACTTTAGTGGATCATCGATATCTAGATAGATGGAACCAATTATGTCCTGAAATTTAATTTTTTAGATTTAGATTTTACATTATTTGGAGTGACATAAATTCTGACGGTAACATTAATTCTATCTCTGTAAAATCAAGATAAGCAAAGTAACTTTTTTGCATGTACAATCTTATTATCGTCTTACCAAGACAGGAACAGTGACTGTGACTTGTTTAGGGAGATCAGTGTGTCTAGGAGGGCAAGAAACATGATAACAACAGAAGACTGTGACTACCTCCAATTAGATTCAGTCCATATGAATACAAATCCTAATGCTGAGGCAGAATTATACAGGGAACCTAGGAGAGAAAAAGCTATCCTGAGTAGCACGCAGGACATTATTCAAAACGTTTCTAGTGAAAAGCTTTCCAAAGGTGTCAAAAGTATACTTTTATTCAGCTACCTTGCACAAGGGAAAAAAGCCAACAACTTCATTATGGTAGTGCTTTAGAGAGGAAACTCTCTAAAAAGGAACAATGAAGAACAACTAAAAGAGACAAATGCTTGAAGACAGCACAGAAAGTATTTATTAGTAACTTGGGTCAAATGCATAGCACCTGTCCAAGAAGATTTTAGGAACACCAAAATAGTCTGCATGGCAATACAGGATAAAAAAGGATGTTAGAAATAAGAGGGCATCTTTAAAAAGCTAAAGTCATGTTTAAGGAAGGGTAATAAAGAGGATTATAAACTCTGGCAGGTTAAAAACACAAGGCAGCAAAAAGAAAATTTGAGAAGCACTTGCAGAGGGTATAAACATATATATATATGCATATTTAAGCACATTAGGGAGGACAAAGTCTGCCAGAGAGTTTGTAAAGCCAGCAGATGACTGACAGAACATAAAAGATCTCCCAGAGAAGATAAGGTTATAATAGAAAGCAAACAAATTTTTCATAGCTGTGTTCACCATGGACAGCAGAAGGAGGTTTCTCATGTTGGAGTCCTTTCTGAGGAATTCCCTCTGCCTTAAAGTGAAGTAAAATGAAATAGAAAATGCATTGACAAAATTAACAACAATATAACACTAGGGACAGACTACATTCAACTTAAATTCATCTGGCTTGAAACTGCATGATGTCAGAAGAACAGGAGGCATCAAATCTGATGGCAAAATTTTTACAGGGTTCAGGAAAAGATTCAGGGAAGAAAAGGCCAGAAAGCTTCACACATTTGTGAGACAAACTACTCTAGAAGAGACTCAGTGGAAACACAGATACAGTAAAACCATCAACACAGTTTTCTGAAGGAAAGACATTCCTTTCAAACAGAAGAGTTCTTCAGGATATTTGATATGCACATGGACAAAGAAGGTGAGGTTGATACAGCTTATCTGAGTTTTCAAAAGGCACTTGAGAGAGATTTCATATTACAAATCATTAAAGAAACTATACCAGGAAAGCTTAAATGGAAAACTAGCAGCTAAACACTACTGGTCTCATGCTATTAATCAGATTTATGAATGCCATAGAAAAATAAAAAATAGTGAGTGACAAAGTTTACTGACACTTGCTATTAAGCAATAAAATTAAAGATGATGCCCTAACATGAAGAAAGGCAGAAAGACCTTTCAAGACTGAATTAATAATAAAATTATGAACTTTCATGCAGACAAAGTAATGCATAGAAATAAACCCCAATCCTAATTTTATATACCTAATGATAGCCTCTGAGGTGGCTTTTACTACTTAAAAATGAGATTTCAGGACTGTAATAGATAGTTCCATGAAAATGTCATCTCAGCGCTCAGCAGAGATAGAAAAAGCAAATCAGATGCTACGATTTATTAGGAAAGGAAAAAGCTTAACAGCATGATGATATTTTCTACTATATAAATCCATAGTACATTTCATTTTCAATGTTGTGTAGGGTTTGATTGTTCATCTTAAAACAGTATATAGACTGGAAAAGTTCTGAGGAAGGTGACATTGACAATTGTAAGTATAAATGGGAATGATTAAACGGACAAGGAGTCATTGCCCTGGGAAAGAGATAAGCAGAACAGGTATGATAGAAAGACATAAAATTGCAAATGGAATAGCAAAAGGTAACAGGAAACAATTGTTCACTTTTTTTTCTTTACAAGGACTAGGAGACATTAAAGAAAACTAGCCGGTACAAAATAAACAAAAACCCTGCTCCTCTGCACAGCCTGTACTTAGTGTGGAATGGTTCATCCCAGGACATTACAGATACATAGAAGTCACCAGCATATCAGAAGAAATTTAACAAATTAATGGGGGTAAGAAAAAGTCCATCTACATCTGTTGAATACAGAGAGACCACATCTAGGTCTGAATGGCTTTATGCCAAAATCCTGGAGGTTGGAGAGTGTCCTTAATAAGTAAGTCTCATTCTATGGTTGTCCTGTTCTCAATCTTCCTTAATGGCCAATGCCAGAGATAGACAAATGGTGTGGGTGGACCTTGGGACTGACATAGAAGAGGCTGTTCTTAGCCTTTGTAAACGAACATTTCAGGACACACAACCTTGACTGCTGTACAAACTTGCCTTTAAAAGGTCTAGAAATTTATAGCCATTTTTAAGTAAAAAAACCACCAAGCAGTATGCTGATTTAAAAGAACAAAAATGAAGGAAGCTTGGAAGCTTTTTGCCTACAGAGGGAATTAAATATTTTCCAACTCCTTCTCTCCCACTCCATTTGATGGAAATGTAGGTTACAATTACATCACAGACCACAAACAATGGGAAACTGTGGCACCCATACCAGCAGACTAAACAACACTGTGTAGCAGTAAAACCATCTCAAATGCCAGTGTTATAGTAAAGCTTTAAGATCTTCAGTGGCCAGTGGCATTAAATTTTATTTGCAAGTTGCATAACAGCAAGCTTAGGAAATTTCTGCCATCAGTGTGACAGCAACACATTCAGGCAACCTTAGGAAGATGGATACTTCTTAAAAAGTATGTTTTTCCTTGATGAATCATAACACACCCTTATTACATCATTTACGCACTCTAACTTTTCCTTTAATTGCCTTCTTGTGATTAGCAACTTATTAAAATAAATGTAAAAGCAATTTCTCACTAAGAAAGGATTATATCTTACAGACAACTGGTGGAGCATTTTGACTAAAGTGTTGTTAAAAACCAAGTTTGAGAAGAACTCGTCTTAGTTTGAGAAAAAGTTCCGATCATCACCTTGATAGCCAAGTAAGATTTAAATCTAACAGACAGAAAATAAGGTTGTACCATTTTAGGACTACTCTTGTCAGAGAAATAAATTTAAAACTAGGGTGATGCTGTATTTGCTGAGAAACTTCCTCAGCAGTCTTCTACTTCTTGCACTATTGCTGCTTGGTTTTCTCCCTTTTATTCTCTTCTTATCACAAAAGTATTTGTGAACAACACAATGCAACAGATTTGGAAGAGAAGAATGCGCAACACGTCTGAGATTGCTATGGCAGGAAAGTAAGTGGTGTCTGATTATTGGAGCACTAAGAAAAACGAACTACAATACATCAATGTACCGGAATAACTCTTCCTGGCTTTATGAAAATCATTACAGATTGCGTGGAGACCACATTGATGTGCATACAGATATGAAAAACATCAGAACAGAAAGACAGTCAGACCAAAGTATCCCGTCTCCACGATTTCCTAAAGGCAGTGCCTATGGAAGAGTGTAAGAATAGGGCAAATGCACACATACAATGGTGTAATAGCACCCATACATTTACAGCTTCCTGGATCTGAGGTGGTTTGTAAGTCCTTAGCAACCCTGAAGGTGGCTTCTGTTCTGTGAACATTTCCAGTCTGTCACCAAACTCAACCTTTCTGTATCAGCAGCACCCTCCAGAACAGAGTTCTGAAAATACTTATGCAATCCCAATGATTTGGCCAAGGGGTYGGTTGTTGTGAAGACACCTAAAAAACCTTACTGTGAACTTTAATAACTTCAAATGAATAACATAGACAAGCCTGAACTTTGTAAAAAAGTGGAAAAAAAGTGTAAAGAAAAAGAAAATTACTTATACACAGATATATCTTTATATTCAATATTGTGCAGCATATGTATATTAGCTTTTAGCATCACAAACATTTCAAAAGGTTAATTTCAACTAAAAATGTAGTCTAAATAAAACTGCAAAAGTAGAGACAATTTGTTACTAATTATGAGATATCTAGTGAAAAGGAAGTTCTGCAGAAGAAATTTTTTTTTTTTTTAACACAATTAAGAAGAATTCACAGGAGTTTACCTTACATCACACACCTGATTACATGGTTTCAGAACACAATTAAAAGGAGATAACCAAAGGCCAAACTTAAAGCTTATTGAAGCTGGGGGAGGACTCCCTTTGATTTCAACAGGCATTAGAAAAGACTTAGAAGGAGCAACACAGTTCAGAGCATCTATAATTATATATCCTTCTATATTTGCAGTTTGGAAGGAAAGCGCGTTTTCAGTTTGCCTGGGTCCCCTTCAGCAGCTTGTGAAATCTGTCTTAATCTGATGACGTTTGCGCACTATACTCCATTTCTTTTGGGAGTTACAATTTACAGACATCGCATATTGCACAACATAACACCATTTCTATGTGTAAGGCCTCACTCTCCTTGGTCAAACACCTAGACAATTATCATAGCACTGACTCGTTAAAAATAAACATACTGTAAAATCTGTCATTATTAACAGAATATAAATTAGAACAAAAATAATTTGTATATGAGTCTGAAAGAAGCATACTAATGTGTGAATATTGACATCCAAACTTGAGAGTAAAATTGTTTAGATCTCTTCAGATCAGAGAAGGCAATACAGACTGCATCTATTGAGGAGCTTAAAACAGTGCAGAATACGGGAATACTTTTTGCCGGCAGTATGCCTCTGAGAGACAGCATATGCCACCTTTGTTCTGTGATCTCCAGGAGCCTCCTGCTGCTACCTGGGTGGACTTTAAGACTGTGACCCATAAAACCTAAAATAGCTTTATACTTTACTACTTAAGAGAATGATTCCTTCTCCATGCCATATTACCATAGCTACCATTTGCAGAAACCTTTGTATTTCCTTCACACTTTATAAAGAGAGCTGCTGGCAGGACGTGCTACAGAAAGAGATCTTTGCCTTGACAATAAGAGCACATCACACCAAACCAGAAGGGACCATTTGGGTCACTGGGTCTGTTCCTCTGCTACCAGAGGCTGTAACTCCTTTATTTAATGGAGTATTTTGCCTTCCTCAGTATCTGAATCATCGGTCATCCAAAYGTACTGCAGTTGCATTGACACTGTCAGATGGGTAAGGCAGCTGAAGATGCCTTGTAAGCCTGTGTTACAGGACTTGAAAGTCTTTTTTAAGTCTTAAGGCTAATGATTACCTGACCTGCAGTAAGATGGAAACACTGCTACTTTAGCAAGGCAAACCTTGTTAAGACTTCACGGTATCTCGTCCGATGTTAAAGGTATATACATGTGCGTGTGTGTGTGTTTATGCACAAACTGCATAGCTACATGACTATAAGTATATCGCACAGCACTGAATGAATGGGATGCCACAGGACAAACCCAAACTGCTGCACTATCCCGCAGCTTCTCCTCAGCTCCTTCCTGCTAGCTCAGTGCTGACATGGTAAAGAGAAACAGAGACACAGAAGTTACTTGTGGGAACTAACAAGCACGCCTGAACCAAGAAAAATGTTCCCTTCTCCCACATAATTCTGTACCTCCCATTGGTATATTCATAGAATTACAGAATCATAGAATATCTCAAGTTGGAAAGGAACCATAAGGATCATCAAGTCCTGCTCCTTGCAGGACTACCTAAAACTAAACCATAGACTAAGAAGGTCACCCAGACACTCTTTATTCGCTGTTTCCATTGGTAGTTATTACAGCAACAAAATTAGCACTAGCATAAAACTAGCATTAATCATACAAATATAGCCCTGTAAGTCTTCAGAAGGAAGGAAGGAATTTATTGTGCATACGCTTTACAAGTTCCACAGAAGCCACTACTAGAAAGGTTCAGAGAGAGTTTGCTCTATATTTATGGAGATTGAGATATATGGCCTATGGATATATATATATGCGCTTTATATCCATTAAAACAAATCAGAAATGCCCCTAAGAAGTTTGATTTTTTGATACATGCATTCATGCCAATCACGTTTCACTGATTCATGTTAGTTAGTATTACGGACAAGTGCAAGGACTGCAGAACAACTTAACTGTTTTAAACATTTCAGTATCCAATTAATAGTATTTGCAACATTTGGTATACTCACATAAAAGACTGAATTTTCTACCTAGCAAATGTTGCAAATAAGCATGCAAATAAAATTAATGAAAGATGATAGAACGTGCACTAACAGTTATTTGAAAATTGAGCATAGTACTAATTGTGTAGGCTGGGTTTTTCAAAGAATGAAAAACTGGTGCACAGATTTTCTGGCATTTAACATCTCCATAAGAAATCCACAGGCACTTTGTTCCCTTTGACTCTTGAAGACGCAGTTGCACATTGAAGGTGTAAGCTTGCTACATTGGATTTTCCCCATTAGAATCCTCCCCTCCCAAACTCACAAAGTGAGTGGCAGGATTTTCCAACCCACTGGAGATGTCAGCATTCACTGGATATGACCTATAAAGTATTAATCAGCATTTGCATATGCAAGAATTAGAAAAGCTTCACTGGATACATCTATTCAATTGCTTTCTTCTAGAAAAATATTCTTGTTCTACAAATCAATGCCCAGGAAAGTGACTAATATAAATACAGTACAGGTAAGAGGGAAACTAAGTGGGTAATGGACTGACATCTGAAAGGTGTCTGACATTGTGCAATGAAAATGTGTACAACAGAAATTGTATTTGAGAAAATTGGATCACTGGGAATCTACCACTTAGAATCTATACGCTATCTCGAATCCATACTGTACCATTTCATATTTCAGCTATGTAATTTACTAGTACGGTAGTGAGAATGACCCCAGAGTCCCACTATAATGACTTCTGGCATTTGCGCCCACAGAAGGATAGGACCTCATTAGGTTTATTGTTTAAAGCAAAATCAGTGCAAGGTAGCTTACTGCTACTTTTGTTCCCGGATAACACGTGGGAAGGAATATTCCTGAAAGGAGTAAGAACTTTCATTAGACATGAACAGGGTATATAAGAGAAATAAGGCTGAACCAGAAGTCATGACTTTTCTTTACAACCTTTGAGAAGTTTAACTTTGCACTTTAATTAGTGACATCTTACTGATACTGGCTCAAACCAGAACCCAAACACTAACTTCTGAGGTCAGGGAACATTGCACTGCCCACACATTTTGTTGCTGGAGTCTACATAAAGGATAAAGAGATCTCTTTGTGCAACGAAAGATTTACAAATTGACACCAGTGAACTGAAGGCATTCACTGGATGATTTTATCAGCTATCCTGGCATGGCACTCGGTGTTTCGCTGAGACTCTGTGCTTACCGCTAAGAAAAGTACAAGTCACTGTTTCAGATTTTAACGGTACAGTGGGCAGACATTAGGGCTACCATAATTATTTAGGTGCACGTGTCACACATGAGGACAACACAGATGTAAACCCTGCTACAATTCCCGTACACTGGACACTGTTTGCATAGGATGGGTGGGATAGAAATATGGCCGAAATAAACTTTTTCTGTTTAAAAAGAAAGGCTGTGGATGAGTGCTTTTCCTCAGGGGACCTTGCAGCATTTTGCCAACTTCTAACTCCACAGCCCTCTGCCAGCCTCAGCAAGGCAGCTCCAATGCATGTCAAGCATCACGTGCACTCCCTGGTGGTTAGGGAAGAGTTCTGCAAAGTGACTCAGAAAACCAAACTGATGTCTGGAAGACAAAGCAGCCTGGGAGAATGGTAACAGCATCCTAGAGAAATCCATGCTTCAGTTTTTAAGGCTGAGTATCTTTAGCTGTTCATGTTTTTCCATTATGTGTTGTGAACATAACTTTTGCAATAAGCTGCTTATACTTGAACATTAGACATGGATTTCCTTTTAATAATGTGACAATATTGTCATTTCTACAGTAGATGCCGTACTGATAATTAGACTCTTGATGATATCTTCTCTCTCTTGTATTGCTGTCATAAGTTGAATCTGAATTTGCAAGAGGAAAAAAGTAAAAGATGAATATTGTTCCAATAGCACAAAACAAGTTTATTTCTGCAACTGTGAACATTCCTATTTTGTTCCAGCTAGAAATAACATTTTACTGTCTGTTCTGAAAATCTTTATATTGTGTCTCTCTGTGGTTTCCAAGATCTGCTCAGTGAAATATTTAGGTCCTACTTATAACTATCTACAGTACGACAAAGTAGTAAGTAAAAGGCACATACAGCTCTCTGATATCCATCTCAAGAGTTCTCTGTTATTATATTTTCTATTCTCTCTGCACACTTATTTTGCTCTGTTTTCCTTTTATGAAGCTACAGGACTTAATGCCCAAATTACAGTGGAATATCTTCTTGTGTGAAGATGGCTGTAAAGAAGGCTCTACTCTCTACTTCCCTCACTAAAAACAAAACTCAAAGCCTAACATTTCCCCACCACCATCAGATAAACAACAAAAAAGATTAAACAGTCCAGTAATATAAAGGTAAGAAAAAGAATGAGAGGGAGGAAGCAACAGAAGTAGACTCCACAGAATTATAGTACAATTCAAAAATGAAAATATGTACTGTACAACAATACCAGCTACAAGGCTTCCTCCCAGCCAAAACCAGCCATGTTATACTGGTGATAGGCAGCGAAAAATGCACTTGAGCAATATATTTCTTTATATGGCCGTCTAATAATCTCTTAGGTCTAAATACTGATTAAGCTAACCGGGATTCTACATAAGTTTCCTCAGGAATTTTTTTTTTTTTTTGAGCTTCATGAAAACTGTTGTTTGCATGCATTATTTCAGCTATGTGGGAATAACTCCTTGCATGGAGGAACAAGATATTTGAATAGTTTACATTTCATATTTGACATTATTCTTCTCAAAATGAAATTACTTCTATAAACATTTTGAAAAATTGAACTTATGTTGTAACAACTGGTTTACAATTTTAATAGATTTAGATGTAAAAGGAGAACAACAAACACTAACTGTTTTGGATGGTACATTTATAAGTCATCTCACCATTCCATTAAGAAGAAGAATTAATTTTTTCCCTCTGATATTTGTATGAAGTCATGGGGTTACTATGGCATACCATGTGCCACATTTGCTTGAAACACAGATGTACATACTTTTATGCTGAAGAAGTTCTAATAAGAATAACATAAAAAGCATTTTATAATGCTCTGCTAAAAATAAAACCTCATACATTTATATTTAAAGCATGAAGCCTAATAATGCAGTAGTTCTTTTCTGCAGGGGAAAAAATAGCCTTTAGAGCTAAATAAACATACTAAGTTAGAAAGAAAAAAATCATTGTGAGCAATGCAATATCAGCCTATCTGCAGTGATTTCATCTGCTGGAGCTAGTGGTAAATGCACTTCCACATTTTTTATTGAGAGGGAAAACTATTACCGTCGATCTCAGGCGGCACTGAAATCTCTTCACAGCTGAAATTATTTAGAACATTAATCCATCCACAATAAATCCTTATCCATACCATCAGATTTTCTTGCCTTCTCTAAGCGTCTTTTTGCCCCCCTGTTTTGCTCAGTTCCTAACTTAAATGCCTGAGCTTGTCCTACTCTTCTTTCTGTGGAGATAGTTTGGAACCAGACACCAGGAAATATTCAATGTCATTTCCATGGTTTGCAACATGCACAATACCTTGCGGATAATGCAAGATTCACCTAGGATAAACAGATTCCCTAATTGAGATTATCATCAGTGATATTTTGAAGAGCTAAAAATACCTTTTGACATTGTTTGTGTTCCTGTAAGAATACCATAATCTCAGTGAAATTTTCTTAGTTTGCTTCTCCACACTGGTACTGCAGACCTGGACAAACTCAAGAAGTGTCCTGTGTGAACCTCATGAGGTTCAACAAGGCCAAGTGCAGGGTCCTGCACATGGGTCGGGGCAACCCYCGGTATCAGTGCAGGCTGGGGGATGAAGGGATTGAGAGCAGCCCTGCCGAGAAGGACTTGGGGGTGCTGGTGGATGAAAAGCTGGATATGAGCCGATAATGTGCGCTCGCAGCCCAGAAGGCCAACTGTATCCTGGGCTGCATCAAAAGAAGCGTGGCCAGCAGGTCCAGGGAGGTGATTCTGCCCCTCTGCTCTGCTCTGGTGAGACCCCACCTGCAGTACTGCGTCCAGCTCTGGAGCCCTCAGCACAAGAAAGACATGGACCTGTTGAAGCGGGTCCAGAGGAGGCCACAAAAATGATCAGGGGGATGGAATGCCTCTCCTATGAAGAAAGGCTGAGAGAGTTGTGGTTGTTCAGCCTGGAGATGAGAAGGCTTCGGGGAGACCTTATTGCGGCCTTTCAGTACTTCAAAGGGGCTTATAAGAAAGATGGCGGCAGACTTTTTAGCAGGGCCTTTTGCGACAGGACAAGGGGGAATGGTTTTAAACTAAAAGAAGGTAGATTTAGACTAGATATAAGGAAGAAATTTTTTACAAGGCGGGTGGTGTAACACTGGAATAGGTTTCCCAGAGAGGTGGTAAATGCCCCATCCCTGGAAACATTCCAGGTCAGGTTGGACGGGGCTCTGAGCAACCTGATCTAGTTGAAGACGTCCCAGYCCACGGCAGGGGGATGGGCCTTTAAAGGTCCCTTCCAACCCAAACTATTTTATGATTCTATGATTCTATATCTGCAAGAAACCCCTCCTGATCTGGAGAGAGCAAGCTGGAATCCCTTCAGTGGGAAATATCTCAAATTCCGAGGCAAGAGATAAGCAGCTCTGCATATTATTTTTCAGAGTATAACCCAGATGCTTTCTAGCATTCCCCAATTGTTTTAGAATTCAATATTGATTGAAATTATTGTTCTGACATCTTTTATTTATGAACAGAAGAGGATATTGGATTTGGGGATTTAAACGTTATCTTTTACCAGATGTTTATCAGATGTTTTCAGTTTTAACTGCATAATTAGATATGTATATATTATTATCCTCAGTTACTAATGGCTCTAATGTAGTGGTATTTTGTCTCTGAATGATGAAAATAAGGAGGATTACTGTGAATGCAACAACAGTGTTATCCAATCTCAGTAAATTCCCATGACTAAGACTGTATCAGACAAGTTGACTGCCTAGCTGAGCAATGGCCGTTGACAAGTGAAAGTGAATATTCACCATTAAATGACAAGCATCAAACGGATCAAATGTATCTCAAATATTAAGTCACTACCTTTTGCTTCTTGAATGTTTCTGTACAAGTAAAGGCTACACCTATGAACCAATTGAAAATATTTCAGTACTAAACTAGGCTTAAAAATTGTGATATTCCTCAGCCATCTCCTCAGTAACACGTTAAAATCACCCTTCAGACAGAGACTTTTAATCAGAATGACTGTAAATCAAACAAATAAATATTTTCTGACTTTGGTTCCTGTGACCAAGCTTCTGTTCACTTGTTTGTTGAAATCAGACATGTAGAGGTAGGTATGTTCTAACATTAATTTTTAGAGTAGACATTCAACATGAGGTATTGTTTCATTGATTGACAATCAATGCAGATTGGCAATCTTCACTACCCCACTCCAACCTGCCCCCAGAATACTGCCATTTTGTCTTTTGCTAAAAAATCAGTTGTTCATGCTTGAATGCATGAATCCTGAATGTTATCAATAATTATCTCTAAATGAACTGGGTGTGTATTAGATATAGATCAAAACAGATTGACAAATTAAAAAAACACAGCCCAATGAAAAACTAAGAAAGGATATAGGGGAAGGTGCTATCTTTTTCACTCAAATGTACAGTTTCAGAAAAATTAGATGATAAGTCTTCAAATTTGGAATCCTTTCATCTCATCAGAGAACTTTGCTCCTCCAAAGAAAAAAAAAATTAGTAATCTAATAAGACCCATTGCTTTTTTCCTACAGAGCTTCATTTCTTAGACCATCATGACTACAGCATCCCTAGCACATGGAAAATTGAACCAAAATAATTTCCTCAGCATTTCTAATAGCAAGTAATTGCAAACACATTGTGTTTTTCTTTCCTTCCACATATATTTCAGCTTAAGCAATCATGCATATAAGAAGAATGACTTTGAATGTTTTTGAATTCTTTCCAGAGATTTATTCTGGCCAAAAACTGAACAAAGTCATGGAAAGGTATCTATTTCGATCTGTGACTACATTAGGCTCTTTATAGATACTGTTAAATTGGATTACGCACAAAGCTGAATTTAGTGTCCTACATGATAAAACAAATAGCTACAAGTACACCATCAAGAGATTTATTTAAGGAAGTGCTAGTAAGCATGGATGCCTCGCTGATGCTAGATGTTTCAGGAGGGTGTTACTGGCAACAGCACCCGACAACAAATACGTCAGGGGAGTCCTATTTTGAATGATTAATATTATAGAAAGGCTCACCCAAGATATTTAGAAAACAAATTATAAAATTAAACGTTATATGTAGAACAGACTGAAAAGATGAAGAAGAACACAGAAAGAAAATACAGAGACTTTTGGAAATATTAAAATATTTTCTTGGTATTTTTAGAAAATCACATTGTTCTCCAAAACATTTTTCTCATCTCATGATTTCATTGGGTCAGTCTGGCTTCTTTTTATCTTAATATAATTTGGACTATTGACACAATACAAATAAACACCAAGAAACCTCTGCAAGTGAATTTTTTTCTTCTCTAATAAAATCTCTTTCATTTCCTCAGGGTAAATCTTCACCAAATATCCAATCATGGCACAACTTCCATAAGGGACCTTCTCTGCTATTGTCATTCTTCGCAC
This sequence comes from Oceanodroma leucorhoa, assembly GCA_030449065.1. Lineage (NCBI taxonomy): Eukaryota > Metazoa > Chordata > Aves > Procellariiformes > Oceanodroma > Oceanodroma leucorhoa. Next base: position 2,679,754 of record JASVER010000081.1, read on the forward strand.
TTGAAAGGAATTCCTTCCCTCTGGCCCTGCTTCTCAAATTCCTGGTGACCAGCATCTTATGACCGACCACAACCCGAGGAGATTTACCCAATTTTCCTAACATTTTTCCTCACGTGCAAGCAGTTCTCTCTCTTTCATATTGCCCCGCCACCAGTTCTTTCAGATACGACTGCGTTTACGAGAAAGACAAGAGATAGGAAACAAAGAAAACAGACCATGCAAATGCTTAAATTATTTATTGCTGATTTTTTTCAAGAAGTGCATGGAGTTCATTAGCAGCTTTAGAAAGTGGTAGAAGCTGAAGCAGTAGACAAGAGGCATAAGGAGGCAGAGAAAAGCAACAAGCTGGATGGGGGTATTGAAACGCAAGCAGGTTTATGGGGCGGGGACAGACTTAGGGAGGTCACAGCCTGACATCCAGTCAGGTTGCCAATGTCTGTGGGTCTGTACTGCAAGCCTCATCACACTTATTTTCTGAAATGTCTCCTCATAGAGGCATGCAACTACATCCCTGCTAGGTCCCCCCACCTCCTACATTTCTTTCTCTTCTTCATTGAAGAAAGGAAGATGAAGATAAATTAAAAGAACAGTTCTTCATTTCTAACCATTATGCTTTGAAAGTCACTCATTTTTGCAAGGCACTTCACAGCGTTCTTGCAGCATTCAAAAGCAGAATATCTTGCATTCAGCAGCAGTAATAAAGACAGCTTCTGGAATCAGCTGTGTGACACTCAAAGGGTTTATCATCTCTGTGGCTCTTCGAACCTTTCCAGGTTCAAACTTCCCAGTGTGATGCCCTTCTGTATAAAAAGGTTAATTAATCAATACTTATAGAATACTTTGAGACCTCATGCTGGAAAAAGCCTGCACAAATGCCAATATTATTCCATGGTGAAGCAGATGTTTTAAGAATGCACACATGAGACAGCATCAGGTAGTGGTGTTATACAGCTTAGCTTCATTAAAAAAATCCAAGAAACCATAAAATACAACTGTGTATAGCAAGAAGGACATTACTAAGCATGCTAAAGCATATGCTATATTGGCAACCTAAATTGTTTATAAACAGGCAAAAAATGGCAGAAAGGGAACCCTACAGGTCAAGTTAGTAACTACTTCTTTTGTGAAGTATGAGACCCTTATACAAACCCCAGACCCTCATTATACTGCTTAGAAAACTTTTCCCCTTTTCGTAGCATGCAGTATAAGCCAATCACATCATTTAAATCAAAAATCACCTCAGAACTTTGTCTCCTATTAAGGTGTTTCTTCTATATTGCATTATTTAATTCATGTTTTTTCTGCAAAAATTTTAAAAAGTGGAAACATTGTTACTTAGAATTCAACATCAGCAAAATTTTAAGGTATTGTTTCACACTAAATGCTGTCATTAAATAGCTTTCATTTTTTCATATATCATTGTACATGAGTAGTAAGGTCATGAATAAAGCAGTATTTCTGAGTTTTAATATGCCTTATGTAAAGTCAGAATGTAATACTTGTCATAAAATGTGCTACTTTCACTGGTGTATTGTAAAACAAAACCAAAACAACAACAAATTAGAGCAATTAAAAGAAAAATACGAAAACAATAATTAAAATGAAAAATTAAAACACATAAAGATTTCTACAAGATTCAAAGTTTTACTATTTATTTTTCAAAGAAAATTAAAGCAACTATTTCTTATTCTATTTTTGAGCAATAAGTGACTATCTCAGACTTTCCTGTGGTTCAAGAATACTGAGTTTCTGCTACAATCAAGCCATCCTGTCACTCCATGCAGAATCTCACTCCATGAGAAGGATTTAGGCCTAAGTCTATCGTTTTAACCAAGAGGACTTACTGATTTATTTAATGAAATGCTTATTTGACAATTTCTTGACTATCGTAGGAGGATTACATTAGCTTAGCACATCATATAGAAAGGATATGCAGAAAGGGCCATGAACATTGAACTGTGGAGTACTGTTGAATTTTATACAGTTCAAAGATAATTTTTTTAATTACTGTATGAATGATTGGTGAATGAACACTGAAGAGAGCACAAGAGGACTGTAAAAATAAAACTACAATAATACTTAGAATAATAAAAAAATATTTATCTTCATTTATTGTTAAAGCAAACAAAAACAAACAAACAAACCCCTAACATTTCCTCTGTGAGGAACAGTGAGTTGTCTACAGTATTCATGTCTAGGCAGTAGAAATTAATGTTTMTCTGCACACATTTCCCTTCAGCATTTAAAGGGAAGTGGAAGTATTCATTGAATTGAAATCATAGTGGTCTGAATGCCTAAGTATGCTGAGGGGCAGATAAGCCCCCTCATTCTGCAAATAGTTGTGCACGAGTACTGCAAGGCATATGAGTAGTCCCATTAGGCTATGCAGTGGGAGCATCTGCACACGTCAAGTCACTGAAGCCTGTGTTGGCGTGGTTTAAGCCGCAATGGCCCAAGTCCTGACCATGTTGAATTAGCTTTCCAAATAAAATGATTCAGAGAGCTATGAAAATGATTAACAAGTTACACTACATTTACACAATGTCATGACATAAGCTGTTTATGCTGAGAGTTTTCCCCTTCTTTAATATGAGATTTTTTAGCAGTTAAAATACTCTTGCAAGAATTCTCTCACAAAACGTCCATCCTGTTCTGCTGACACTGTATCTGTTACTTCAGCTGTATTCATTATTACTCTAAAAAAATACTCAGGCAGCAAAATGTAAGTCATGACTGAAGTAGAGTATTGTCTCATCCTGTCTGTTTGCTTAGAAACAATGATAAATGATGCATCTGCAGCCCATGTTTCATGTGATATTGCTTAAAGCATCAGCAAATCCCCAAGAGCATTTTTAATTGCAAGGCTTCTTGGTCTATACAATAAACCCACTATTTTCCATACACATGACTCTACAATAAACAGTGACTATGTTTAGGTTTCCTCTAACTTTCCAGGCAACAGAATTGCTACAATTTTTTGAAGATCTCCATCATGTGAGGCAATCCTTTTAAATATAGCAAGGAGCATGTCCAGGGCTACAGTAATAGCTTTATCTCATGAAGTCACGCTGTAACTACCTGAGATAAAAAGCTCATTTCTCCCATTTCTTGCAAGGGCTCTTTCAAAAAGTTTTGACAGGCAGCTAAAATAACAAGCAAATGTGAAACCACCACGACCCTGTTCCTTCCGGAGCAGCTACAGAAGCGTTCACCACRAAGAGCACATACCAGATGAGCTGTCAGCGTCTGGGGGTAGTGTGTAATATAAACAATGCAAGTATTAATATATGTTACTTTAGGAACAGACAGGTCTTTACATATACCTTGTTGCAAGACACTGGAAGTGAAAAAACAAAGGATATACCCTTACTACCATCCTGCACACTGGAAGGCATTTTATCACATCTGCCTTATGCCACAAAGAGTCTTTGTCAGAACCTGCCAGTTCAAATTCTCCTCCTTTCTTCCTGCATTCTCATTCTACATACCCATTCTGGCTTAACAGCTTGTGCTGTGAAAGTAAAGGAGTGAACCTAAAAATTGAAGGACCCAAGAGCAAGGGGAATGAAATTAGGGTTCTGGTGCACATTCTGTGCTGCACCCGTTTAGAGAGAGGAGTAGCAATGTTAGACTTTCGTTGGCTTAGAGATTAATTTTTGTGGATTTGCAGGTTAGATTAAAGGTTATTTGTAGCTGCCTTGACTGTTTGGCAATGACATGTTGTATACGGCTTTGTTAGGCTCTTTAATGCCTTAACAGTAGGTGTGGAGAATCGGGGAATGTGAGGAAGGATCAGTACCAGGAAAACAGCTTCTAATGGAGAAAAGTTTATCAGCAAGCAGCTGTGCATGAATTCTTCTCCAGGGCAGAATAAAAGTCTGGCAGAAAAGCCTAGTTCCTGATGGAGGGAAATAAATCTAGTGGAAAATCTAGCAGGTATAACTAAGCCCACTATGAACATCATATACTGAAGCCTTAGGAAGATTAACAGGTGAATCTGATCCTAAGTAAAAATATTGGCACTTCCTTATGCTTTATATACTTCACCTATTTATTAGCTGCTGCTCCTGAGAGCAGGAGATAGTTGGCAATGAAGGCTAGAATATGCAGTTTCATTAAAATAACTCTGGTCATATAATTTAGAGGGATCTAAGCTATGGCTGTTCTTAGGCTCCATAAAATGTAATTGCTTTCTACCAGAACTTAGTATTGCTGTATTGTAATGTAGGATCAGTCAACAACAAAGTTACAGGAAATATTTTGAATTACACATGAAATTTCCATCTTTCATTAGAAACAATGCAATTTTAAGCCATTCTCAGCTTTCAGCGCCATTTAGGTTTTTTTATTAAAATACTAAAACTAACACCTTCCTCCACTTACCTTTTACAACTGAGTCTGACTTTCCATGCAAAATGCTGGAAAACTGCAGAGTGAGAAAAATGTCAATGACTAAGCATCATATTTCCTAAGTACACTCACTTTATATCTGTATGTAATAAGCTACAATCAACTGAGGATAGCAGTATTGAGATAAGAAGACGGAAGAGAACGTATTTTCCCTAACACATTCAATGTATTAATAGGTAAATCAGAAGGTTGGCCTGCTTGTAACAGCAACTTAAAAATCATTAATGCAATGACTGCACACTTCCTTCTGTGTAAAACATGAACACATCACAACCCCTGGCTCATTAGTAGGATAACTTAGGCTGCAAACTTAGGTTTACTGCAAGCTGGTATGTATCACTTAATAAGTGTTTTTTTATATAAAGACTTAGGTACTTATCACCAGCCTTCAGAACAGAGACTAGCAACATTGCAACTGAGCAGAACTGTTGGCACTAAGCTCTGCTACTGCCCTTGTCTTCAGTTTGCCCAGACTCTCATGGCCCAAAACACGATGGAGAAAAAGTGACAGTATAGTAAACATAACACATAATCCTCTGAGTACAGTATATCATCCTACCCTAAATGAATATCCTTTAGGAGATTTCTGAGACCAATGGCATGTCAAAAAGAACGCAGGTGAGGTCATGGGTATACAAAATGTGACTGGCCATTTTTTCCCAACAGTACTGCTGTTCTTATAAGTGGTAGTTACCTCTCGCAAGAGATTTTGCTTTGAAAACTGCAGGCAGACAGACAGACTTCTGGGGTCAGGTAGTTCGTCCTGAACCAGCATTTCGCCAGAGCACTCATCTGCGGGGCCGCTCTTTAACTCTGCTGTTTGGTATTTGTGTCGTTTCCTGGTGTGCTGGAGTGTTTTTCAGAAGGTGAACGGTGAGAGCTAAGCTGACAAACTTTAGAGGAAATCAAAAGGCCAATCACATGGCCAAGACGAGGTGCAGTCGCGATTCACACCAAAATGATTCAGATCATGTATGCAGGTAGCAAAGGACATGGAAATTATTTTTAGAGAATATCAGAGAAAGAGCATTAACAGCAGGACATTTTACCAGGACACTAAAGCCTACTAAGGGTTGTCACAGTAAAAAACAAATACACTTATCACGAATCAAAACACAGATTTGGGAAAGCTACCAAGTTCCCTTTTCTCGTAAACAAATTACAACCAATATGGTTCACTTAGGAGTGGAAAGTTTATGTCCAATTAGGAAATTTAACTGTGATGTGGAATGAGTAGGAGGCTCAGTCTTGGATCATGAAAAGCAGTGAATCAGCCTTGGCTCTCTACAACTTACATATTTTTCTCCTCCTCTTGACTCAATCTAGTCTAGCGGGCCACTGAGAATTCTGTAAGATAAAGAGTTTCAGGGAAACATAATTTCAGCAACAAGTTGCAGGTCCAGTTAAAGCTGGTTATTAAAAATTCTCAGTTCCTCTGTCTACATATAATTTCAGATACTGCAGATGCCTCTGAGTCCCTGTTTTTTCTAGATTTATTTGCACTTCCTATACTTTAAAAATATTTTTCTGTTAGTTTTTGCTGTAAAAAATCCAACAGTCCAATAGCAAGTAGGAAATGAATAATACAGAAGATAAAGAAGTTAACAATGTCCTGCCAAGTAGAACTGTAGAAGTAAACAAAAAGCAAATGGAGTCGTATCCTTTAAAGATCTTGACTGAGATGTAGGAAGATCCTTAATACTGGTTACATATACTGACAGAGAGAAATAACATCCCAGAACATCTTAGATTACTCTGATATGGCAAACATGGCACTAAAGGAGGGTCTTATGAGAAACTTTACCACAAACATGACAGTATTATTCTTTAACAAATACACATCTCTGTAACTTGGGTAGAGAATTAATCTGGAAGGGCTTGAAAATTTCACCAGTATCAGAAAATAACGTCAGGATGGGTTTTAAAGGTCCTTGCTACTGTTTTTCTAATAAATTTTATTAAAATGTATAAATTTTGCACACACAGGCATGGTAGCACTGGCTAAAAACTCAAAGGGACTATAGCAAAGTGCTTACATTAAGAGCAATTTAGATCAAAACTATAGGATGAAGGAATGATACTGATGTTGTGTCAGAAATACATCACTAAAAATATTTCATTTTAAGTGTTTGCATTACCAAGGTTGCACCACATAAATAAATAATGACTGCCAAACTTTCTCACTATTTGAAAATTCACCTCTGGAAAATATTTAAAAACCAGATGATTACAGAATGCCCAGGCTAAAAAAAGAAAGGTTAAAAATAGAAAAAACCAAACTCAGTAGGCAAGACCACCTATTTATGAATGGCCACAGTAGTTCATATATTGTTCCATGTAATCCAGTATCTTCTTTCTGTTAGCAGCACAAGTAGCAGCAGTGGGAGTAACAACAGGGCAAAAGTATACTGTATTTCTCCATAATACTGTCCTAGACACTGTTTTCATTTGGGGGATAGATAACAAAGCAACAAAGAAGCAACTTACATAAAAATTAAGTTAAGAAAGGAAATAAGAATAGGACATGAACATCAGCTAGGCACCACATCTCAGCTAGTCACCTTGCTTCTTTTTACAGTCAATGAGGAAAGAGAGGTGTGATTTCTAGCAGAGGAAAAACATTTTTTTGGGGAGTATTTCCCCCTACATACATTAGATGCTTGCCAACTAGCTAACAGTAGGCAAGTCATATAAACTCCTGCCCTATATAGTATTGATAATGCCTATGTACATTTTAAAATCCACAGTTCTCTGTATCTACCTATCATATTGTAATATAATGTTTGCTGAAGACAGTTCTTCTGGGTGTAAAGACCATTAGAAACAAAAAAGATGTGATACTGAAAGCTTTCAGAGACTGTGTTAAGATATATTACATCTTTACAAGAAAATTTTAATAAATGCATGGGGGCTTTTTAATCAACAGTGTAATTCACCTGAATTATAGTTTACAGAGGAATTGCAAATTATACCTTAGAAAAAGATAGTTCATATGCTACAAAATTATATTATTAGTAATGACACAGCTTTCATATGTAACAAAAATATAGTATTACTTAAGTAGTACTAGCTTTCAGTTTAGCACAAGCAGAGCAGAAAGGCTGCAATAGACTATTCCAATTAATAAGAAAAGCACCATGCAAATCTGTCCTGTAAATAATACACATTTCTAGTTCACATCATCTTTAGTCTGAACTTTTGATGTTTAGAAATGCTAGCAATTTTTCAATGGCTTTCTAGTCTGTTCCTGTGGCTACCCAGAGCATAGACTTGATTAGTTTCTACAGATTTGTGCTCTGTGCAGCATTTGTTGTTATTAAAAGGGTCAGAAGTCAGAGGAAAAAGAGGACCATATGAAATAAAGCAACTTTTATATACAATTCCTTGCCTTGTCATACTTTGCAAGGAAAGAATGTAATTTATCAGGAAAGAATGTAATTTAGCCTGTCTATGAGTACGTGCTTTATTGTCCTATGACATCTTCTGATCACTTTTCTCCCAACAGGCTTCTAAGTAAACCCTGATTCTGCATTTCTGAAGCTGGCTCGAATAAGAACCTGTGGAAAACGTGACTATTTAAAGACTGCAACAAGTGGGCACATTATATAGGGGCAGATGGCAAATCGCAATGTTCGAGTCAAAGGTACCAGGCAATTAATGAAAGAAAAATAATTTCATACAAAAGGGCTGTAAAGAGGATTTTTGTATTTCCCTGTATTCCCTCCTTCCATGAAACTAACCCCTAAATATAACAGAAGTTGCTAATAACATTCAGATTAGCAGCTTGCTGTGTATACACGCTTTATGGTCACTTTCTTCCAAACACTGGTCCATCCTTAAATAATAATAATGAAAAAAAATCCCTAAAAAGCTCATTGTCTAATTTGGTATATTAACACACATTTTTTATTTTAATCCCTTTTGGCAAAGTTTGCCTAATGATGTTTTTTCTGATTCTCAAACCCCATCCATCAGGATCACCTCCCACAGTCAGTTTTTCAGAGAAGCAGTCTCAGGTGGTGGTTGATTTTGGCACAAGTCTCCTTGCACGGTTCATCATTCAACGTTGTCTCTGGTCTCTTCCTACACCAGAGAGATGGCAGAGATGTTGGTGATGCCTTTAACCATACTGTGCTCTTCCTATATGCTGTGCAGAGCCTGCTGGTGTTGCCAAATCCCAGAAGTGATATAATCCACTTCATTTCTTGCATCTGTTTCTAAATGGGCTTGCCTTGCCCAAAGGCCATGATTGACTCAGTCTGGCTGTTTTCATGTACTGGTATTGTGGTGCCCAACTGAGTTCTTGTTCAGATTTTGGCTTGTAGCACTCTATGGTACATACAGTCTCAAGCAGAGTCAACCAGCCTGTGCTTTGAAACATGTCAAAGGACCTGCTTGGTGAAATGCTGTGGTGGTTTCTTTTTTTCACAAAGGCCTCTCTCACTGAATGTTTTATTGCACAGTCTGAACCATACACAAATATGCTTTATTAGAGATAAATTCCTAAAGTATTTATAATGCTGTTTCACTCATCCTTCTTAGTTTGAACTGAAAACCTGCCTGAGCACCAATCGCATTAGAACCAGCTGTTGACAACTGCTACTACTGCCATTTTCCTGCAGAGTAAGTGATTTCAGCATCCAGTGCCATGACATTTTGGAGAAACTTCCTAATTAAATGGAGTTTTTAAACTGTACCCATCTTTCACTCACAGCATTTTTCCATTTTGTTTTGGACTTAGCAGCATGTGTTATTCAGATCTTTGAAAACCAGCCAGATGGATCTCTAAACCTAACAGGTCGACCAGCAAGAAGGAAAAACATGGTACTCTGCTAAACAGGTGCTGAAGTAGCCCCAGTGCCTCCAAAAACATGTCAGCCTTTTTTCCATTCCACCTGAGTTCCAGGCACCTTTACTGAGATGTGTGGCTCCCACACAGAAGTCTTCTCTGTACTTCCCTACTTTATCCCTTCACTTCTTATCCTGGCTTTCTCTGGCAGAGTAGAGGAAAGGATAGTTCCTAATTTCTCCTTGAAAACACCCTGGAAAACAGGAATGCAGCTAATAAGTAGCCCTCACATCACTAAGCTCTTTTGCTTCTGATATGATTTAAAGTGCTTTCTCTCTTTGAAAGATCATTATGTATACTGTTCCTACGACAATTGACCCAGTTTCCTAATGAGCTTCCCTTGGTACTACTACTACTACTACACGAATGAATAATAATTTCCTGTGGGTAGATTTCCCTGTCTGTGGTCTAATTCAAAGCTTGACCTGTCTGTCCTGGATTACATACAGTGTGCCAGGAGCCTCCAGCTTTATGGAGTTTTTTTCCTGTCAAACCACTTCTCCCTCACTGGTTTGGAAATGGATTGGCAGCTCAGAGATGCTGCAGCAGCATGGAAAGCAGCCAGATGACAGCCACAAGCAGATGTCATTCAGGTTTGACAGGAAAATGAATTCTAGTCATGTGATCAAACATTCATGGATCTTAAGGGAAAATCAATATCTCCACGAGTCAAAGATCCTGTGTGCCTGCATGATTACTGCTTTCAAGGTCTTGCACACTACTGGGAAAGCTACAATATCACTGTTTTATGTTGGTCTTGTATTTCACATAGGAACATGCAGTAACTTTGACGAGTTTGAGCTCCAATGTGAAAACGCAAATCCACACACTGTTCAATATAAAGTCCTTTAATCTCTCCTCACAAGCTTGTTTAATCTCCCCTTATTCAATGACAACAGATTACAACTTCAATAGGTATACTTGCCTGAGCAAGACTATTTTGTTGCTGGATTGGTTTGGGTTTTTTTTTTGGTGAAAAGCTCACAAAACAGAAGCAAGACTTTTTTTAGAAATAAAATCAAATTAACCAGGAGAAAGGTGATGAGGTTTAAAAATATAAAAAATCACTAATTATCAGGTGGACACTCTCGGACAGTGAATTACATCAAAACATGGGTGTTCTCACAAGAAAGTTAACAGAAACTTGCTTAGCCTAGATGACCTAGTGCTCTACCTTTTCTCCTGTTTCTAAAGTCTGTGATGGTAGGCTGAGTTTTTTTCCTATGAGAGATTTATGAAACTTTATGGATCTCCTCAGAGTATTCACCCCCCTGAGCTGGAAGATGGGGATGGGGAGCAGAGTAAACCCCCCATAATCGAAGAGGAAGAGGTTTATGACCTGCTACGCCAGCTGGACACTCACAAGTCTATGGGGCCGGATGGGATCCACCCGAGAGTGCTGAGGGAGCTGGCGGAGGAGCTTGCCAAGCCGCTCTCCATCATTTATCAGCGGTCCTGGTTAACGGAGGAGGTCCCGGATGACTGGAGGCTTGCCAACGTAACGCCCATCTACAAGAAGGGCCGGAAGGAGGATCCGGGGAACTACAGGCCTGTCAGCCTGACCTCGGTGCCGGGGAAGATCATGGAGCGGTTCATCTTGAGGGCGCTCACGAGACAGGTGCGGGACAACCGGGGGATTGGACCCAGCCAGCATGGGTTCATGAAGGGTATGTCCTGCTTGACCAACCTGATCTCCTTCTATGACCAGGTGACCCGCCTAGTAGATGAGGGGAAGGCTGTGGATGTGGTCTACCTGGACTTCAGCAAAGCCTTTGACACCGTCTCCCACAGCATTCTCCTGGAGAAGCTGGCAGCTCATGGCTTGGACGGGTGTACTCTTCGCTGGGTAAAAAACTGGCTGGACGGCCGAGCCCAGAGCATTGTGGTGAATGGAGTCAAATCCAGTTGGTGGCCGGTCACGAGCGGTGTTCCCCAGGGCTCAGTTTTGGGGCCAGTCTTGTTCAACATCTTTATCAATGATCTGGACGAGGGGATCGAGTGCACCCTCAGTAAGTTTGCAGATGACACCAAGCTGGGCGGGAGTGTTGATCTGCCTGAGGGTAGGAAGGCTCTGCAGAGGGATCTGGACAGGCTGGATCGATGGGCTGAGGCCAATTGTATGAGGTTCAATAAGGCCAAGTGCCAGGTCCTGCACTTGGGTCACGACAACCCCAGGCAACGCTACAGGCTTGGGGAAGAGTGGCTGGAAAGCTGCCCGGCGGAAAAGGACCTGGGGGTGCTGGTCAACGGCCGGCTGAACATGAGCCGGCAGTGTGCCCAGGTGGCCAAGAAGGCCAACAGCATCCTGGCCTGTATCAGGAATAGTGTGGCCAGCAGGAGTAGGGAGGTGATCGTGCCCCTGTACTCGGCACTGGTGAGGCCGCACCTCGAATCCTGTGTTCAGTTTTGGGCCCCTCACTACAAGAAGGACATTGAGGTGCTGGAGCGTGTCCAGAGAAGGGCGACGAGGCTGGTGAAGGGTCTAGAGAACAGGTCTTATGAGGAGCGGCTGAGGGAGCTGGGGTTGTTTAGCCTAGAGAAGAGGAGGCTGAGGGGAGACCTTATCGCTCTCTACAACTACCTGAAAGGAGGCTGTAGAGAGACGGGTGCTGGTCTCTTCTCCCAAGTAACAAGTGATAGGACGAGAGGAAATGGCCTCAAGTTGCGCCAGGGGAGATTTAGATTGGATATTAGGAAAAATTTTTTCACTGAAAGGGTAGTCAGGCATTGGAACAGACTGCCCAGGGAAGTGGTGGAGTCACCATCCCTGGAGGTGTTCAAAAAACGTGTGGATGAGGTGCTTCGGGACATGGTTTAGTGGGCATGGGTACTGGGTTGATGGTTGGACTCGATGATCTTAGAGGTCTTTCCCAACCTTAATGATTCTATGATTCTATGATTCTTATAATCTCTCTCAAGCGTTTGCTCCAACACCACTGAGGTGGGTGATGCCAAAAATTAATTCTGTGCAGCCCTCAAAAAACTCCGGATATTTTCCACATGCTTTCTTGCTGTTTTTTTTTAAATGATTGGTTTTGCATACGATACATCTATGAACATGTCTTTTTCCTTCTTTAGGGGCTTCATGGTGAATGGAGGCGAGTTTTGGTGTTTGCTGGACCAAGTTCCACTTTCCTAATTTAACCAACTTTGCAGCAATCTATATTCATTCCTGAATCCTGAATTACTTCAGAGGTTATAACATGTTAATTTATGACTGGCACACATATCAAAGCATCCAATGAAAATTTAGAAGTAAAATCCCTACCATTAATTCACTATTTTGTACACATATATGGTCTTAACCAGTGTTATTATCTAAAACTAATCTATGCTTTTCTCAGTGCTTAGATTACACTTTTCTCAGGTCCCTCTAGAAATATTTTTGACGTATATTACTTTAACTCTATAGTGCAACTTGGGTTCCATATTTCAGGCTATTTCACAACCTATGCAGTTTTCGCATCATCACTACTGTCATAGTCACAGTGCTTTGTGGATACAGTTACAGTATGAAAAGTTAATTGAAAAAGTACCATTGTTTCAAATATATGTTCCTTTAAAGACTCTCATATTAAACCTTCTTGTTTGTAAAAAAAAAGATTCTTTTTCTAAAAACCTAGGCAGTAACTTAAAAAAAATCCAGGAACTTTTTTCTCTTACTTGGCCTCCCACAATCACAATTTTTTCCAAGTCTCAGCTACCTTACAAATTGGTTGAGGCCCTTCTTCCACTACTACACCGATTCTACAGAACTAAAAGAAGCTGAGAATCATTCTGGTCCGAAAACAGATACACTGACAGTAGTTATTTTATTAGAAACATATGTCAAGTTACAAACAGAAAGTTCAAAAGATCTGCCAATCTGAAATACAACTCCAGCGAGAACTCAGAAAGGGAAACCCCTGAAAAATGGCATTTTTGCCAATCTTTATGAAAGCAGCATGAATCATATGACCCATCAATGTCACTGAAAACTAGGAATTTCCAAATAACTGCAGAGCACTAACTGTGTACTCTCCTTGATAAATCACAAACACATCATCATGGAGTGCTATCCAAATTCCATTGCAATTTAGTGTGAAATTAAATCAGTTTATTTAATACTAACAAGCAATATTTGAAGATTTTTTTGCTGCTTCTGCTTTGTTCTATACTCTGCTAATCTGAAATCATTCTCAGTACTGAATAAACCAAAAAGGAATTGCCTTCTGGCTGCTGGCAGTGCTTTCCATCTGCAGAAGTCCGTCCAGTGCAAGCTAAACTCTGCTGTGGTTTAGCTGCCGATGAACTTGTCTGTCTTGGGTCGTACTGGACGATTTTGTCCTTTCCATCGCTACTCTGGATTAAGCAAGTCTCAGTGGTTCTCCACCATTTCCCTGACATTGTCATGCACTATTTCAAAAGCATGATGCCAACTTCATTCAGTCTAGATATACTCATGAACACCCATCAGTGCTTCAACAACTTTTACGCAAGTATAAATTAACCTAGCATCATCACAAAGAAATCTGATTGCAGCAGCAGCTTTTTAGTACACGGCACCATCACATCCAGACTTCTCTAGGTGTGCGGTAGTGCCCCATGCTTTTCCTTCACATTACCTTAACCTGAAAACCCATGTGTTCACTTGAACGATTTTTCTTGTTGTTAAACTCTGAACAGTACCTTAATAATGCTTCCATCCTAGTGCTGTGTTGGAGAAATCTAGGCAAAAAATACTTTAAAAGCCAACTTTTTTACACCACTTCTTTGAATAATAAATTATTATTAAGTGAAGATTATTTATCCTATATAGTCTAAGCCAACCTAAAATAAGTTTTTACCTGAGATGCTCCAATTGCCTGTGATTTGGTTCTTCATGCTTAAAGTAAGGGCGTATCTCACTTGGAAATTAATAGTTACTTTTTTCTATAACTATCTTCAAACCTTGTCTTAGCTGGGTCCTTATCAAACTGAAAATAATTCCTTCTGGATGGCAGTGCTATTAACACCAAGTATTTTGAAAACACTTGAATCTGACTGATGCTAGTATAGCCTCAGATAAGATGCGTTTTCCTGGAAAACAGGTAATAATATTCATTTAACATGTCCATTTAACCTGTATGCATCAGCTATATCCCCAAGCTTGTTGTGTTAAGCTCAAAACGATATAAATATCATTTGCAATTACTGAAGGCTGCTGGCTGACTTCACGTCTACTAGAAGTGCATCCTTTTCCACAGTGCCCTGGTTCACTGTAAAACTAGTGACGTGCTTAGTCTGAGCTGTTAAAAAGAAACATCTTTCACACATCCCTAGCACTTGGGGGTTTGTTTTTGACACTTGAGAAAGACATTTGCTACTTATGCACAGTAGTCTTTTCTACTTCAGCTTGAGAAAAACATTACCTTCTGTCTATGCAAATGTAGCAAAAATAAGTACTTGAACAGGAGGCCTCAGGAAACAGTGTTAATTAAAGCAGTATGTTAAAAAATTAGTGGCACAATATCAACGCCTACTAAAACAGAAAACAAGAGTTTGTGAACACTATTTCCCCTTTTGTTTCTGGAGTTCATTTACAGCCTGATTTTCGGCTACAACCTCACATCCAGGCTCTAAAGCACTGGGAGCTACAGCTGTATATTCAGCATATTTGAAAATAAGGCTGCAAGCAGCTTCCTTGCGCTCTGTTTATCTGCTCTAAAATCCAGGCTTACTGCTGCTGCTCTTCTTACTTCTTTTGAACAAGTGCAGTTTAAGGACAAACCTCTAGGAATACATCAAATATTTCTTAGATGAGTTTAGTAATTGAGCTTAAGAGCAATTTTGACATTAAATTCTTGCAGAGGTCTCTCAAAATCCTAACCAGTGCATTCTTAACTGCTTTTTCCTGTTTGAGGTTTTTAGTTTAGGCTGAAATAACTTCAGAGTAAAACCATTTCAAATTATGTTATTCAGAAAATATTATATATTTTCTGCCAGAAAATATATTCAGAAAATATTAAAAAAAAATCCTTAGGGCAAACCAACAGGTATCTTTATTTTTTCATCATTTATCAATATTTGCTCTGAATGTTTGTTTTTTGACAAAACCAAAACATAACCAGCTAAACTTTTCTGAAGCAGAAAGAATTACCTGGCTGTTACCTCCTCTACGGGTGGGGTTGGGTGGAATGGGTAAAAGACATAAGAGCAGACTGAATTAAAATTTCATGGGAGAGCAATAACAAATGGAGGAGGGAGAGAGATACATGGAAATATTTTTTTTTTTCTGTAACCTAAGCATATTCTAGAATTTGCTGACTTCTCAAACGTCTGGTGACTAGTGTTTTTTTGGCAGTGAAAATTGCTTACAAAAATTGATGCGTTTTATTTTTCTATTATTTGAAAAAAGCAGGTTAGGAAAGTGGACATGTTAAACAAAATGTTTTGCATGATAAGACACACTATTTCCACTTTTTTTTTAATTCATACTTTTTACATGGAAGGATACAAAGGGAGGTGGATAGTACACAGCATAAAATTAATTCAAAATTCTGTATTTATCCTTTAATCTCTTATTACTCATTATCACTCTATTTAAGAATCAACCTGTGAGTCACAGAACAAGGGATTTACTATTCAAAATACTGTAGCTCTATATAGGGTCACTGCAATCTATCCAATGAAGTGGACATCGACACTGAGATGTATTTTAAGGAGCTGAAAGTACCAGTAATGTTCATCATAAATGCCTTATTCGTTCAACATGAAAACTGGTATCTTATGTCTCTTAATGTATTCCATTAAGTATATCCATTAATACTGTATTTCAACGTCTAGCTAAAGTAAAAGTTGTATTATATGCTACCAGGAGCCAGACCAAAAAAAAAGAAAAAAAAAAAACCACTGTCCATTGCATGTCAGTCTGGAACCTGGGAGCCTGGAGTTTGGCTTCCACAACTCCATTTCCTTCAGCTACCTCCAGCTCAAGACTAGCTTTGCCTTTCTCACACCAATAAGCCTTTCAGACCCTGGCACCGCCCCATCCCTTAGTGGTGAACACAGCATAACATTGTTATGCTCATGACAGCACCACCTCTTCCATAGTTAGGGGGTTAACCGCTTGCATCCATGCCCAAAAACCTGAGGCTCAAAAGTCTAAATCTGCTCAGTTTTGCTTCAGAATGATCTTTTTATGAAGAAATATGTCTGCCAATATTTTACTTCTTACTAGCTTCTTTTTTTCTTTTTCTTTTTTTAAAGAGCCCACTAACTTGGTCTGTTTAAAGTAATAATTTTTCCTGATCTTTTATACTCAGGATATCACTTCTCAGCTCACATCACAACCTTTATGGGAGCTGAGATTTTATAAAATATTGGGTGAAATCAAAATAAATATATAGTATTTATTTACCTGTTAGCTGCACCTGACCTGAAAAGTTAGAATATGAATGCAACACACAACCCTTCTTACAACCTATATATCACCTTTGCACTCAGCTGTGATAAAAGATTTTTACCTGAGAGCAAAAATATAGTCCACATAATATACATTATTTTCAGTAGATATGGCAGAATACATTTAGTAAAAATGTCCAATGTTACTGTTAAACTCTCCAGAGAAACTCTCAATTTTGAAAAACAAGTAAAATGCCACTGAACTGTGTTTTTGAGTCTTATAAGGAATTAAAGAGGCGATACTAGTACTCTGAATGCCTAGTGGGACGCTAGATTATCTCTACCATATTAAACCCTTCTGCTTCTTGTGTGGTGGTCAACTCACAGACAATCACTACCTAATGCATAAACTTAACACACTTTGATCTGTTGATCTGCCTCAATCAAGACGCTAGACTTCATTCTCCATTTAATAACTTTTTGGACTTTTTTTTCTTCTTTGCTACCTTGCAAACATGGATGCATCTTCTCCCTCACAAGTCTAAAGCTTCGTTATTGCATTCTTTAAATAACTCCTCACAGCTCTCCTCTTCCAAGGTACTTGATCTAACTGCGGTTGTCCCATTAATAGTCTAGGTTTCCCTTTTTCCTTTTTTAAAGAAATAATATATTTCCTTCAGTTTCACTTCATTATTTCACTCATTCACTTCATATTTTCACTCATTATTGCAATTTCAATACATTTCACTTCAATTTCTGTGAAAAAATTGAGAATGGAGGTTTTAGGCCGTAAATTAATACAAATACAACAAACTAAAGAGCAGGAAGGCAGGAAGGGTTATACTGAAATAAATCAGCAAAAAAAGAAATAGAAAGAAAATCAAAGAAAGTGGGGAAGAAAGTCAGGAAATGCTAAAAAGAAAGAAGCAAAGTAAGGCATAACACCGAAGACCCTATTCCTATATACTGTTAATTCCCCTATCAAGTCCCCTTGCCTGCCATGAAGACTGTCCCATTGTGGTCCAGAAACAGGACATAATCACTCTTTACGCTTTCAGAGCTCACTGCAGAGAGGAATGCTCATAGCCCCCATTTTAGATTTCCAATGTCAGCACTGCATTAAAGCCCATCCTTTCTGCCATACAGAATTGGTCATTGTAGCAGAGAAGGAGAACAATTCATTAGAGGTGGAAAGAGACAGTTATCTACAACCCAAATAAGTTTGAGATCGCTAGCAAAATCGATTCATAATGAGGTATGACAGAGTTACTAAACTTTGAAACTCAAATTCACAGGTAAGTGAAAGTAGGAAAAAATTAATACTCAGAGAAACAAAACAGATTCTGTTTTCAGCATAAAGATCAATAATGAGATTTAGTACTGCTTCATTTAAGACTGGAGGATGGATAACAGCTGTTCTAATTGCACAACTGCAGCTTTCAGTGCTGTATTTTCTTATTTACTTAACGCATTAAACTGTAATCACTTGTGGGAGAGACCAAAGGGTACGTGGATCAAAAGGATTACAAAAGTTCATCCTAAATTTACAATAAGGACAATTATGCATGAAATGTTCTCCTCCAAAAAAGGTAGCTTTGCACTGATCTGAAGAGGGAATCTGGCCACACCATGATTTTTTGGATCTCTGAACACTCTCAAGAGTATCAAGAACATATTTTCTAGCTCAAAGTATTATTGTATATAATACAGGAAAAAGAGAGGTGAACAGTCTAATTGTATCTATCCAAATAACCGTGAGACAAGAATATTGTTCCAATTCTTGCCTAGGAGCTTCTCAGCTCTTCTCCACTATCACAGACAACTTCTGCTAAGCTGCTTGTATTTAGTTTACCTTTTATTTAATTTGCAAATAGAAGGCAAAAGTGACCTGAAATGTTCTGGCTATTCTGGAAACAGTGATACTTGTGTAATACATACAGATGCTTGCACCACATTCCTCCCATGCCCCCGCTTCTCCTGAGACAAAGCATCACTTTGTTTTGAGACTGCCAAGTTCCTTCACTCAGTGGTTTGTCATTCAAAATTTATCTGTAGAGTGCCACAGACATCCTGCTGGCACGAAAGCAAACACCTACCAAGTGGAAACTCGTGGCTGTCTGTGAATGCAATCTTTGTCTCCAGTAATTCTGTTAAAAAGGTGAAGCAAATGATTTCATAAGCTGATCACAAAATAGGGTACAGCTGTCATTCAGCTGAATGTATACTAAAGGAGTATACCCCACCCACTAAGATCCTGACAGAGTTTCTTGATTCACGAGAGAAACTCTGTAGAGCAAAGTTCGGAGTGTACCAGGTTTCTGTGAAGACTGTAGACGGGATTCATCTCTGCAGTGTATCATTTCCCCTCTCCCTCTGAAAAAGATGTACATCTCGTATAGCACCATTAAATCAGTAAAGTACCATTAAATCAGAACCATAATACCCATAAATATGTTCAGTGGACAGGGTCACTGTATCACACTAGTCCTATGTTATTTTAGGAGTTGAGAGAGAAGCGTGCTTAAGGATTATACAGAAGTCATGCTGGGGAAATCAGGCTTTACTGATGTGCTCTACCTAAAGTCTGAGGTTAAATTAAATCTATTATAAAAGAGCTTCTGTAAGGTACTTCCTATATTTTCTCCTAGAAAATGAATATGGCTCTAGTGTTCTAGCTGTAAAGAGTTAAGGAAAAAAAAAACTTTTATAATGACTAGCAGAACAATAAGAAAATTAATTTATGCGATGTAAAAGGGATGCTTTGGGTGTTTGTTTATCTTTTTTAACTCCACAGCCTTTTTCTCACTTACACCACCAGTACTTTAATCTCCAGTAAAACTTCAGAACAGCATGCCATCTGGGGGATCCAGAGTGTGCTAGAAAAGCATGAGTGTGATTTTTTTAATAGCAATTTATAAAACATTAATAGCCTATTCAGCATCATCTCATTCCTGCAATAGTTGCAAGCATCAAATAGATTACTGCAAAAAGAAAACAAAAAGACAAATCACCATGCACTGTATGACACAGTTATGAAGAATCTTAAAATACTGAGAGACGTTTCCCTGTTCACCTAGCCCCTAGTAACAGATGCCCATTTTTTCCATGTGTAAGCCATACAATATTAATAAAAATTGTATGTTTCTTTAACAAAGTGTTTTATGATAGCCATATAGCAGTTCATGCTGGTACTAAGTGTAGCAATAGAAAAGATAAGAAATTCAGTATTTCACACAGGAGCTTGAATCCCAAAATCTTCCAAACCATTTCCACTTTCCTGATTACTAGCGACACATAAATCCTGATATCATATTGTACTTGCAAAAACCTTGACAATAATTTGCCACATGGGAACACTAGCGATTTTCAAGTTGAGAACAAACAATATGTATGAAACTACATACTACAAAGAAACAGCATTCATTTAGCATTTCAGTCACCAGTATTTTGCATCAGTAACTTCAATTCTAAGATCTCACAATGTGTCAATTTCTTAGCATTGAATCACGTTTGTATTCTGAAAATAAAATCTTAGTGGCAATTGAAAAAGAATTAACACACTTCAGTAGCTAAAGGAAACATAAAACTGCTAACTAGAATAAATAAATCCAGCTTATTGCAAGGTATTGGAGGTATGCACAGAGTTCATGCTTTTAGGAAACTTATGCCAATCCTCTCTAGCTCACCTTTAAGTAACCAGAAACTCAGTGCATTATGCATGAGGAGACATATTTCAACATGCAAAATATTTGGGAAAGGGTGGAATATATATATATATATWTTTTTTTWAAATATAAATAGTTTCCAATATCTTTAGAGTGAAAAGTTGCAGTAAATATTGTTTAAAAAATGAAAAAGTGAAAGCATGAGCCAAAACAGATAATGAGTTCTTTAAACTAGACACATCCCTTAAGCAKTTATGAAACTTGAGGAGAAGCACGAGTTTATTTTTCAAAAAAGTGCTTTCCTGTAGTTTGTCATTGCTAATAGAATGATTCTGTCATCCCTGTGCATAAATAAATAATGCTAGTAGATTATTTTAGCCACTGAAAAGGGCCAGGAAAATGCAGTTTTCTCAGCAAATGCAGTAGCATATTTAACAACTAAGTTGAATAGTTACATGCAACCTGGACACATCCACTACAATTTTACATTTCCCCTAAGTTATCTACTGTAGTTTTCTTCAGCCTTGATCTTCTCTATGGTTCAGAAAATAAAAATGAAAATAAAATCAGAACTTTCCTGAAAATAAAATCAACACCGAAAGTGTCTTTCTGCCCTTAATTCAACATCAAAACATCCACTTAGAATCCGTTTACATGTTGGCCCATCTCCCAAAATCTCCCAGACACCTGCAAGTCTGAACAATTTTGCATCTGTACTACAGCAAAAACTTGTTCATAAATATTTATAAACAACATGACAGCCATGGACAAAATATGCATTATTAAAATAAATTTTCTGTACAATCYTAATGATAGAGATCCAGAAAACTAATGCAGAAGGGAATTTCTGAGCAGCTTAAAAATGTCTTGCATTACAATAGTATCCATTCAAACTCAAATTCTTACACTATCCATATTGTTTCTTCTAAACAAATGGTGCTGAAATCACTGAGGATTATCATCCTTTTGTTTAGCTTAGAATTTCCCTCCATCCACATATTTTTAAAAATGCATTGAAGCTGGGTTTCTAAAAAAGGAGCATTTTTATCGCCTTGTAAAATTACATTTTCTATCCATGAAAGCATAACGTGTTGAATAACAGCTGTAAAGGCAATTGTTCCACCTAAAAGCATGTCTACAGGTGCTTGACTTTTGCTCTACAAACTCTTTCACCACTTCTCTGCCCTGTGGATTGATGCAGGGTTTCATCCAACACAAGACACCTGACTACAGTTTATCCTCCCAGTGTTGAATGTATATGTGATACTCATAGCAGAAGTAGTGCTCAGCCTCTCTCAGTACATAGCAGGGTCTGGCACTACCGCATCATGGGTATGGTGGCTTTCCTCAGTGTAAACCTATTGGTTATGAATCAACTCCCATAAAAACATGAGAAGTAAACAAGTCATGCCAGTGAATAAATGTCTCAGCTAATAAAGTTGAATCCCATCGAGAGAGGGAAAAGTGAGCAATGATAGTAAGTTTAACTGCAACTAAATGAAATCAACCAACATTGCACAAATGCTTTGCTGTACAGATAGAGTCATACTGGGTCTATAAATGTAAGAAAGGGTAATTCAGTTCTATCTCCTGTGTGGATAAACAGCACTTTCTTCAATGGATCACTGCTGCATAGAAATGCATATATGACACAAAACATCTAATTCTGATTTTAAAAATTGCCAGCAAACAGTAGCTTCTGGCAATTCTTATATTTTGCAACAGAGAGTGCTGTGGTTGTTGCAAGCATGTACTTTTTTTTTTGATTAAAATTTGCCATCTTCCATCCACGACTCCTGGTATACTTGTCTGTAATGTCATCTTACCAAGTGTGTGCTGACACTGATCAAATCACTTCCTAACTTTCCTCTTTCAGGAGCTGCTGGATTGAGCTTTCTGAGATGACTGATGATTGTATAGTGTCTTCCTGGTCTTTAATGTCACTCTATATTCTAGCATGGGTGAAAAAATCCTTCACAAGAAACAATACCTATTTTTGACATGCTATTTTAGTTCTTAGTTGAGTTGGTAGTGTTTGCATGCATAGATCACTCGCACAACATTAGTTCTTGCTCCTCTATTTTTAACTGCATTATAAATGCATAAAACCTGCACTGCAGTTAAATTAAGAAATCAGAAAGCTAAGTGCTCAATTGAAACAGACATTTCCACAATCTCATGAGAGCAACTATTTAAAACAGTCTGTATGAAGTAAATTCTGTCACTGCTTTTGAAGGCACATCCACAAATCCTGACAGTTGCCAATACTGAAGCAAATCTTCAGCACACATCCTTGAAGCATTATACAAACATCGCCTTTTCAGTATTGCAACAAAATGTATTTATATGGCATAAAAATCTGTACATGTCAGGAATGCATCAAATATACGAAAATCCTAAAAAGAAGGCAGCCAATACCTGCAAAAGAATCACATAAAAAACCAACCAGCTCAAGGCACCTGTAAGATTCACTGCAGAACTGTAAAGTGCACTACAGCCAGGCCTTACATGTTAAACTAAAAGCTCTTTGGAAGAGGGATTGTGCTTTTCTGACCGTAAGCACTGTCACACAAAGCCCTTCCATAAGTTACAGTCATTATCATAAAGTAGCAACGTTGACCCAGGCTGCTTAACTTAGTCTTAGGCCCTGGTCCTAAAAACATAAATGCAGTCAGTCAATGTATGCACCTAAGAAAGCCTTTTGATTTCAGAAAGGAAACACCCTTCTGCAAACAGGCACTCTCTTAATGGCCAGCAAGTTTAAGTCTCTTGTGGCTTTACTTACGCAGATTTTGTGTAAAGATGCTTTCTGTGAATTTAAAACAGAGTAAGTCATTAAAAAGAGGAAATCTACAAATGTAGTAAGAGAACTACCTAGAAAGATACTCATCTGAGAAAAATGTTTCAATGTCCTTCTCTTTAAAAAGACCTTCTGATATATGGAATACAACCTAGATGAATAAATAAGGTACAATCTGTTTCTGGGTGTGGCTTGTTTTGTTTTTTTTTACTATCATGTTTTCACTTACTATTTAAGTCATACTAAACATGAAAGGCTAATGCAAATGATACACTTTCCTCTCCGCATATTTTAACGAGAAACTTAATTCCCTAGTTTCTCAATTACTAGTTAGCAGCTAAAGATCATGGATTTTTTCCTCTGAAAAGCACCAGAAAACAATAAGTAATAATTCTCCCAAAACTTACATTACAGCAACAGTTGGATCTTTGTAAATCACAGATACTGTTAAAAATCTGGTAGAACTGTTGTTGTGTGTCCTCTTTGTTTAGCAAAAGCATTTTTGGTTCTGTTTTAATATGGCAGCACCTGTCAGTTACAAGAGGCACAAGGGACTTTACGACCAACATGAAGAAATGTTTCAAGGT
Source organism: Oceanodroma leucorhoa (assembly GCA_030449065.1). Lineage (NCBI taxonomy): Eukaryota > Metazoa > Chordata > Aves > Procellariiformes > Oceanodroma > Oceanodroma leucorhoa. Next base: position 2,703,427 of record JASVER010000081.1, read on the forward strand.
TATAACAGCAAACATATTTGAACATGATAAAATCAAATTTGATGGAATATATTCAGGGTGCCTTGTTATGAATTAGTGCATAAGATCATGGCAGAACAGTAAAGGCTGCTTGAAAGCTCCTTACCTCCACTGCTTTCTAGAGTATAATTCAGTATGGCAACACACTGGGTTCATAAAGACACAGATTTGCTGCAGTCCTGTGCGGGGCACATCAAACAGCATGATAATAAATGAAAGCAGGGATGACACATGAAGAAGTTACTAAAATAAAGCTATTTTTCTGACCTGTAAACATCATGTCTTACACAATGGTTGATCCAGATTTAATTTCTTTTTCCCTTTTTCATTCTTAATTGACTTCTCTTAATGAAAACTAAAGTGTTAATTTTTATTTATAAATCTCCTATGATTCATCCTTTCTATTGTCAGATTGTATTAAAAATCCTTATGCTTCTTAATCTTGCACAGTGGATGGGAATTCAGTTTACCTAAAGGTTTCCTGAAGGAGTAAGAGTATGCTTTACATCCTTAAAATTTCCTTAAAGCTCTTAGAAAGCAGGAATGTTCAGGAAGGCTAAGTCCATCTTTTAAAACCCCAGATTTTAAATATAGCTGTTCTTTTCCCTCACATACTACTTCTGTATTTGTCTTTATGGCAGAATAGTAGAGCAGGTGCAGAACAGCTCCAAAAACTATTTTGTATAGCAGGGAATAGACTTTCACAGACAATTCAAATATGGAGTAAGTTCAATTCACTGACTGAAAACTCTGTCTCAACAAAAGTGTTATTTTTCTATTGTGCTTAACACTTTGTTTACTAGCTGGTAAAAATAAAGCAGAAAAGGTAAAATTCTGGCCCCTTCTGTGTTTATTTGGAAACTCAGCATTTCTTCCTGAAATCTTCATTCAATCTCCAAAAAAGAAACCTGCCATCTAAAATTGGCAGTGAAACATAGACCATTTCACTGGGTACAAACAAGCATTTTAGAAATACGGGAAGGAACAGAAAAAACAGCAGGCTGAAATTACCTGTGCTGAAGAGTCATCAGAGTAGAAAAGGAGTTTGCTATTGAGAGCTTACATCACTCTAAAGAAACAAACAGGAAGACCTTGCCCTTCAGAGCAAAGGCTCTTTGCTATATACAGCACCTCCCACAATGGGAATGGTGTCCTTGGGTGCTACAGCAACCCAGCCAGGAGGAGCCGGAGGACAAGAACTAGAAGATTCAGCAGCGTAATTCCTGGTGATTGCCCAGTGCAACGCTAACCTGTGTCTATTACTGCAGAGGTGTCTGCGCGAAGGGATAGAAGCCACAGCTGGGGCTGGAGGGGCAGGTAGTGGGCATGGAAAAATGGGACACAAAAAAAGAAATTAAGGAGTCCCTCCCTCCACAGAGGAAATTGCCAGGTCATAGTACAAAATGCTTCATAATAAAGACAGCAAACAGCCTAAAATAAAGGAAATCACTTTAGATTTAATATGAGATTTGATTAGCAAAGTCTTGTTCAAGTCTTTGTAAAGTGGAAGTGCTGTAAATACTGTATAAATTAGTGGTCTAAGTCACTGCAATCTTATCATTATGTCTATAATGATCAGTGACTGAAGTGCTGATTCAGTCAGCTCGTTTAACCTTTCATTAATTAATGGACTCAATTTATTGAAAATTTTTTGCTTGAAAGCATTCCACTGAGGCTTCACAATATACCTCTGGTTTCCTCAGGTATTGCCAATTATGTTTGTTATTCAAACATGAAGAGATGCACTTGACAGGTTCATACCTCTCCCATTAAGTATACTGATATGTTCTTGTCAATAATTAAGGCTAACTGCATCCCTCTGCTTCTAGCAGTAACATGCAAATCATTGCAGAATAGGTGGCACTTTAACTCTTAGGCAAAGGAAGTCAGGGTGGTGATTAATCTGTGGAAAAAAAACCCTGGTTTCCAGAACCAGGGGTGTGATCATGGGTTAAAGTGTATCTTAGTCAGTGGCCAAAAGGAGTTTGCTTTGTTTTGTTCTTTAAAGGCAGGTCATCAGCCACCAAGGTCTTACACTAGACTTCCAGCCCACAAAAACAGAGTGAGGTTTTCTCCAATTATTTTTAAATTCTGGAACCTTGGCTAGTTTAATGCATCATACATACAGGTGGACCTGAGGACACTCAACACAACAATGTAGGCTGAAAAAAATCAAGTGTTTTGGGCTTACTCAAGTCTAAAAAAAGCAAACAGAATACAGACCTGTGCCAATTTACAGCACTCTGTAAGCTTTATCTCTGCTTCTATTAATTCCTTTTGTATGTAAGAAAAGTCTCCAAAAGCAAACTCCATATGGCATTTTTTACACATTTAATTAGAACAAACACACACTTTTAGTAGGTATCAACATGAACTTCACAAGAAGATAAATTTCACACTGGAGATGTGTGTTGGGTTTGGCTGGGATAGAGTTAATTTTCTTCATAGAAGCTAATATGGGGCTGTGTTTTGGATATGTGCTGAAAACAGTGTTGATAACACAGGCATGTTTTTGTTACTGCTGAGCAGTGCTTACACACAGTCAAAGCTTTTTCTCCTTCTCACCTCACCCCACCAGCGAGGAGGCTGGGGGTGCACAAGAAGCTGGGAGGGGACAGATGACCCCAACTGACCAAAGGGATATTCCATACCATATGACATCATGCTCAGCATATAAAGCTGGGGGAAGAAGGAAGGGGGGGATGTTTGGAGTGATGGAGTTTGTCTTCCCAAGTAACCATTACGCGTGATGGAGCCCTGCTTTCCTGGACGTGGCTGAACACCTGCCTGCCCATGGGAAGCACTGAATGAATTCCTTGTTTTGCTTTGCTTGCGTGCACAGCTTTTACTTTACCTATTAAGCTGTATTTATCTCAACCCACGGGTTTTCTCACATTTACTCTTCCGATTCTCTCACCCATCCCACCAGTGGTGGGAGTGAGTGAGTGGCTGTGTGGGGCTTAGTTGCTGGCCGGGATTATGCCATAACAAGATGAAATTTCTTAATATCTTAGAGACATTTTAAAGGTACATTTAAAGCTATGTACATGTGAAGGCAAGTGATACGTTGAATTTCTTTTTTTGGAGGTAGGGGTCTTTACATTCCCCTGCAGGTAAATGAAGTAAATACAGATGTATAACCAACAGAGTTTGTGAATATTAATTTTAAAAAGCTAGACTGAATTTAGCACTGCAGCCCATGGGGTTTGTTAAAATCTGTGTGAAGACCTAAGCACCATCTTTCCCTATCTCAATGGGCCTTAAAATTGCTTTAATGTAATATTAAACAACCAATAAAATGATTTTTAACAAGACAGTATTACAAAAATAACTGCGGAAGCAGAGCTCAGCTTTGAAATAAAAGCAGTGCATAACCCTCTTGTACACCTTTGCTGGGTGTCACAGCCCATCGGTGTAATGGCCTGTGCTCACAGGTCTCCAAGAAGAGCCCCAGTGGCCATCTGCTTCCAATTTTGGGGAAGCAGAAGCACTTGCAAAGCTGCCGCTGCAGTGCAAGATGCCCAGGAAGGATCCCTTGTGCGATGTGGCAAATGTTCACCCAGCTACGCGTACGCTTAATTTATGGTCAAACATACAAGCTAGCAGCATAGATTAGCAGGGAAACCAGGGCAAGGGAAGAAAATGCCTTGCTGCCTCTTGAGGGAGGAAAGAGCTGGCATAGCCGCTCTCCCCACCCTCAGCACAGATGGGCTTTGCTTGCAGATGCAAAGGATGCCAACCATCTCTCACTGCAGGTGACTCACATTTAGCACCGCCAGCACACCTACCCACACAACTAGGCCAAAACATCCCTCCCAGAGCTGGGAGCAGGAGACCTCATTTCTCTGGGTGGCTGGGGCTGCAGCAGGGAGGCTTTGGAGTCTTGCTCCCCTGGTCGGCTTGTTGGTGCCAGGCCAGAGATGAGCTTGCAGGAGATCAGGAAAGTGAAGACAATGAGGAGAAGCGAAGGAAAAATTGTGAAGAGACCCACCCTAGAAAAACCTTTCAATAAAACCAAACTTTCAATGCTTTATCAAACACTTGTATTGCTGGCAGGTTATACCTGTGTAAGAACCTATGCCTTCTAATCTCTCCCAGTACTAAACCAAGTTTTATTACACTTGCTGTGATAGGTAAGTGCCAAACAAGCAAGTACACAGATGCTTTTTAACACCATATTAAGCAAAGTACACTGCATGCTCTTTTCAATAAACCTGAAATTTCTCCGATGAGGCTCAAAGAATTCTTCAGATCACAATATCCCTAACCCTCACAGAAACTGCACCACAAGAAAACTCCCCTCAAGCAAGACTATTTTATAACTGCTGAAATTTACATCTTCACAGTTCTCTTTTATCTTTTCAGACCTCATTAAAAATCTAAAATTCAGACATCCATGTAAGTTTTTGCCTGCAAACAGAACATAGGCTTTTAGAGGCACTGGAGCATTAAATTACATTTTGGAAAAACTTCTTTACTGAAAGAGTGGTCAAGCATTGGAACAGGCTGCCCAGGGAAGTGGTGGAGTCACCAACACTGGAGGTGTTCAAAAAACATGTAGTTGTGGCACTTCGGGACATGGTTTAGTGGGCATGGTGGTGTTGGGTTGACGGTTGGACTCGATGATCTTAGAGGTCTTTTCCAACCTTAATGATTCTATGATTCTAAGCGTTAAAATAATCTGCTTTGTGTAAATCTGCTTATTAAAAAGCCTTGTATCTGAAAACAATTGAAAGATGCCATCCAGTGGCTGAAGGCAGCATGGAGTTAATATAAAACTGGCGGTAGGATTCAACTACAATGACATCTAGTGGTGTAAGATATCAAACCGGTAGAACAAGTTTGAAAACTTAACTAAAAAAGGATTTTTTAGTAATGTTACTTTAAATTTAACTCAAATACAAGTTAATCCACTGTATGATTTAAAATACACCTTGGTAATTCTGTTGTATCTTATTTCTCTTTCATTTAAACACATGGCATAGAGCATCATCCAGTATTATTAGTAATTATGAATATCTATTACTCACAAAAATTATTTTAAAGCAAAAATAATAAAGAAATTATTAATACATTTCTACTAGCCCAATTAGTATTACCAAAATTAGTATTGCTTGTAAAGCTAAGTGTCATACAAGCCGTTTAGAGGTAACTCACTTCGTTCATGAATCCTATGGGGTTTAATTCAAAAGCGTTCTGTAGAATGCAAGGTATAGGAGGCTTTAGAATCCCTATTAAAAATACTCTACGGATTGGTATATTGGATAAATTACATTTCTGCAGAATCATATTATTCTCCTATGCAACATAGCAATATAGCTGGATACTCACCATAATTTTGTTGTATTAATAAGAGTGAGTACTCCCATAAATGAAGTTCGAAACAGCCATTGTACATTGCTTGCAATCGATTGTATTAAAATATGAATTCAGGAACTGGCTGCACCTTTTTCACATTATTTCTTGCATTTTCATATTATTTCTTCCATTGCATATCTTTGATTCTGGTTTCTGATAAAAGCCTTAAAAGAGAAGAGATCAGGCTCAGTTGATGCAATGCAGGTATTGCAGATTCCAAGAATACCATGCTCAATGAAAGCTCACCAGATGTGAAGGAGGGAAAGGAGAAAAAAAACATGTTTAAAAAGCTCCATCAGCAGACAGGAGCTAGATCGTAGTTACTTCCTGTGACAAATACCAGTATCAATTACACTGTATGCCAGTACCAAAAAGACCTGACAGATACTGATCCTAGAGAAACAAAGAATGAGGTCTCACATTTTGAAAAGTCTTTTAGTCAAGTACCAAAGTACTCTGAAAAGCATTATTCAATTAAGATAAATATTAACTGAAGAAGAAAGTGGTAACTTCTGTGTTTGCTTATAGGCTTTACATATTTTGTACAAATTAGGTACTTGCTGTATCAACCACTATACGTCTCTGAACTGAACATCTGGTTCAATATCAGTAAGAATTATAGTGTTGGTTCAACACATTACGTCGCTGAAGTACTGTGCAAATAAAGAAATAAATTGTAATGAGGAAGGCTATGCTTTCCTGCTGAGAGATGTGGCATCACTGGCAGCAGTTCCCAATGACCCAGACTTTAGCTCTGCAGGTGCAGCGAATTTCATTTTGAAATACGGGAAACGGAAAGAACAGCAGCTGATTTATGAACCAAGTCCTTGAGGAGTCATGCAGTTCCAGCCTTAGGTGTTAAGCTTGTAAAAGCACAGGAGTAAGAACATTATCTTGTTAAAAAATAATAATAAGATAAACAGACTGGAGAATAACAGATAAACAATTGGTCATTGATGTTCACTCTGAAAGAACAATACTCATACACATTCACAGATTTTTTTCTTTTAAATTTAGTCTAGGACAAACTGAATAGATAATAAATGCATGAAATACAGAAAAAAAATCCCAATGGGGAAAAAGATCAGAGTAAGAATGAAGGAGTAGCAGGGGTGGGGAGGATGAAAAAGAAAAAGGGAACATAGTTTTTAATAAACACAGCACGTCCTACAGTTAGGATATACTGTTTGGCACCCTAACCACCTGGTATCAAACAATGGCTCCATTATAGTAACAGGTTTTTGTTTAGCTAAACTTTAGCTAGCTTACACACACACAGTTCTATACAGCTAATACTATAGCAATTTTGAACCTGTCTTATTCAAATAAATCAACTACTATTGTAGAAAAACAATCCCATAAAAATGTGATCTTTTTGTAAGGGGCTCACCTTTAATATAAATGCTTAATTACAGGACTTGAGAATCTGTGTATTTAACTGGAAGTGTACCCTGCAGCATGATTTCACAGGTAAAAAATTCTTACCTATATTAAACAGGTTGAATGTATAAAATGGTTACTAAAGGAACTTGATGCCAGACCCCATCCATCCTTAAAAGCACTTCTGTGGGCCAGTATTTTAGTGCAGAAGTTGCCCTAATCTGCCAGAGCAACATTTATTAATAAAAGGTCAAACTATATATAAATAAGATAGTTATCTGAACATGCCATATGGTTTCCTGACTGTATTGAGCACTGTAAAGACAGCAGAGGAAACTGTTCTTTATATTAAACTAATTATCTTCTCATTTAAAGAAATGTTCAAGCCTAAGTAGTATTAATTTAAAGACATTTTTCTTTGAAGTTAAAGTAGTAGTAGTGGTGTGACAAATTGATGTTGTCACATTTGGGTTTGTCATTTTGTTTGGGTTTTTTAAATCAAACCAAGGGTGATCTATTTTTTCCAAATAACTATAAAGATTTGTCTGTACTCTCGAGTCCATCCTCTAACTCAGCCCAGAGAGCACACACGGTAATATTGAGTCATTTACTGCGAACTATTCACTAGGAAAAACTCCCACTTTTCTATGAAAAAATAGTTTATTAAAAAAATAATTTTATATAAAAAAATAGTTTCTAAACTTTTTACATTAAACTGTTAAACTGGGACATTTGACATCAGCAGGTTAATTTTACCAGAATGTCATGCACTGTTATTTTCAGGGTAAAATGTACAACTGGCAACATATTTCCAAAGTTGTTCTGACTAGCTCCACTCCTGAACTCCAGTTTGAGAGTCAAAGTATATTAAATGTACTTATCAGATGAAAAAGCTTCATTTAATTTCTGTAGTCATGAATTTGGAAGTTAAAATACCAAGAAAACTGATATAGTAAGAATCATTTAGCACTACTGATAGTTCTAAATATATTCCAGTACAATAAATTGTAATGCCTGTATAATTTTCCTTAAATAAATATTAGGTGCCTTCTTAAAATCTTCCACTACTCAGTGTTGTTATCCAGCTACCTACAACTCATTACCAGGCAAATATATTTTTGCCACAAAGTGCAACACACAGACAATACACTAGAAAGGGGGGAGCATGTGAGCAGGTAAATATCATAAAAATCTTGCGAAAAGTTTAGCAGAGAGTGGGTGTATTTTTTTCTTACTAAGGCTTAGAATAGGCAGATAAAATCTGGTTGTGAAGCATTTTGACAAAAAGCAAAATTCAATTTGCATGATAACAGAATGAGTTGTTCTTTCTGCCTAACATGTAACACCCACCCAAGTCTCTCATATGCAGACTGAGAGTGTATATTACTTCAGTATGAACTAAGAAAAAGCTCTTTGAATTTTATTTATGCAGAAGCTGGAAAGGGTTATGACCCAATTCCACTGTTTTTTCATTCAGTATTACTGTTTTTTTCTGGAAAATATTATACACATTAATCATTCATCTTGTGATTCCTTTGGAAAAAATACCTTGGGTATTGAAAGGAATTGGTAATTACGTTGCTGAAATGTTGTTCTAAAAGTAACAGCAGAATAACAAAACCTTTAAGACACAAAAAATACATTTGCATGAGTGAGTAACCTAGGGAAGTAGCCTGAGGGATCTATCTTCTAATTAGAACTTCAGCTTTTTGAAAGAACGGAACTGTATAATGTCAATTGATGCTTAAGTTTTCATACGTGGACCAAAAATGAGAAAGAAATTATTTGCACTGAATAACACCTTTGTGAAGATTAATACTATTTCACCAGTGTATTAAGAGACAGTGTTACAAATGTTTAAGAATCAGAATAAAAGCATTTGCATTACATGCAAGGATAGGATTTTGGAAAATCACATTTAACAGAGATATGTTTTTCAGGATCCACAGAAACGTGATTTTGATCATATGATCATAAGATCTTGAACAGAGATACTAACTGAATGAAGATTTGAATGTTCAATTTTATGACTAAAATACCAATGGATGTTTGACAAAAAGGTATAGATTTCCATGCAATACAGTAATGTGCCTATGTTGCATGCAGTACAGTAACCCATGCAACTGCAACCAGTGAACTCCACTTTTAAAGGAGGAATTGGTATTTTAAATAGCCTTAGCCAAATTTTCTTCCACATTTCCTAAGCTACTGTGCGTTGTTGCTAAATAGTTACTTCTCTGGTAATGGTTTAGTTGCTGCTGAAGTGATTTTTACACACTCATTTAGTTTTACTGGAAATGCAATTGCTAATGTCAGTATCCTGAAATATTCAAATAAAAGCTGCTGCAGAAGTTAATAGGAGTTATTAGAACTAGCACTTACAAAAAGCTGCACTTACAAAAAAAGCAGACTCTAAGACCATACGTCTTAATGCAATACTGGTTACTGAATCAAGACCATGCTGTGTTGAGTGAATCATGACTGCATTAATGATTTCGGTATTTTTCAGTGTTTTAATTTTCCCTACTCTCTATTCTGTCACAGTTATTCAGAAAAATTAAAAAGTCTTCTCTATTCAGTTCTTTCATCTCAATAAACCTACTTCTTTGAGCATGACCTCTGCCAACTATAAAAAAAAGAGTTAGCAGTTCTTAAGCAGTCTAAAGTATCCTTCAACCTCAGCCCAAGATCAATAGAGAGCCACACATGACACAATCACATAAAATACATTAATACTTAGAAACACCAGCTTAGACGTTGCTGGTGCAACAAAAAGTTGTATTGTACCCAGAGAAATATTATTTATAGAATAGTCATGTGAGTCAGAGATTGGGATTTTTGTATATGCCAAATCTTGCAGGAAACCTACGTGCATTTTCTGATGCTAATTCTTCAAGCTAAGCAACGGTTCAATGTCACTGTAAAAATTTAGGACAACAGAAGTGAAATGCATTATCTCTCTATTTATACTGAATGAGATACAAAAAGATAAGAAAAAATGAAAAAGCAGACAAGTGATGCACTTTGCTAGTGGCATACAGGCTGTTTCCCAGCCAGAATAAAAAGAAAAATCATCAGGGACCTGTTTCAGCCCACGGCTTCAATTGGGTGGGGGAACAGGAGAAAAAGAGAGAATGAGAGGCAACTACAATAAGGGTCTTGTGGAAAACAACCAACCAACCAACCCACGCAATCCCTCCCTAATTTCCACTTCCCCAAAAGTCCGCGAATAACCAGTCAGAAATCCAGTATACTCAGGCATCAAATCTTTGTTGCTTGCTTGGTTTTACCATATGTCTTTCACAATAACTTAGCTGCTTATTTATCAGCAGATTCTCAAGATCTAACAGGGGACATTGCACAAATGAAAGTATCTTTGTGGAAGATAGTAATAAGTTGGTGAAAGGAGGAAAAAAAGTTGTTTGAAGTTATTGAAATAGTGGGAATAATCCAGAGACAAAAAGATCAATGTTTAAGGCAGAAGGGTTCATTTTCAAAAATTTGTATGATTCTTAGACTTGCAGAAATATCACTACAAATATAGTTACTGAATTTAATACAGAATGGAATTATTTAATGTACTTCTAATAAATAAAATTCTTCATTTTTAACAGCATATGGTTTTGTGATTCAATTATTACTGAAACAATAAATGATGCAGACCACAAAAGGAAAAGAGTCACTTAGTAACACGGACATACTTCTTTCCCTTCAGGAGAAAGTATTGTTGTGCCTTGTATTTCCACTCCTGGGAAATTATTCGAAAAGTTCCTCTGGCTATAAAGAAAGAAATCTGTATACAAGCAGTTAAAACCTTTTCCTTCTTTTATTTTCTACCAAGTGCTTATTCTGTACTCAGTAATATGTTTCTTGAGTAACATAAAAAGATTAATAAGACACAGGGAAAAAAATGCAAGCATTGTATGAGAAGACTGATTCACCAATGCCTTTTTTAATCTTGAGTAGAGGAATACCATCGTTTCAGAGTGTGCTCAAAAATTATAACTGTAATAGCAAACAAATGAGGTCTTTGATAGAGCCGTTCAGTAACATACGCTTCATTCTTAAGCACTGATTGTATTTCTTGCTATTCACAGGTAGGAATTATTAATATCATTCAAAATAACTATTAAAAGCTAAGTGCTGATTATGCTTCTGAAACATTTTCTAAACCTAATGAAAGAGTTCTCTTCTTCTTCCGGAAAGGAAGGAGAGGAAGGAATGTTTCCAAGCCTTAGCTTATTCTCATACTGGACTACACCTTAAGATAGGTTTGCCCCATATGGTTTGAGCAAGAGATTGGAATAGAGGACCTCCTGAAGACACTGTCAATCTTAAGTATCCTATGATCCTATCCTACAATCACAGGTATTTGTTGGATGATTATTAATAAAGTGTCTGTGCCTCTCTGTTCATATTTCTCTTACAATAAGTGCTTATAGAAATAAAAAAGAAAATTTAAAATAATGGCTTTGGGATCTTAAAACTTCATTATAAGGCGGTTGTGTAATAACACGGTGGTTGTTGCGCAACTCATTTTTAGCACTAGGCAAAAGTGTATTTTCAACTTCTCCTTCTCTTGGCATAAAGATTTTTTCTTCTGTGATAAAATAAAATAAGTAGTGCTGGCCAGAAATAAAGATTATTCTCTGTAGCTAGCCTTCCTAGCCATAAAATATACTTTTCCTGGCTGTTTGTGTCTCAACTATTACTGTCATTTTAAATGGATGAAAACAGTCACTGCTGTTATGATCTGTGACTACCTCCTCCTAAGATTTAGCAAAGTAGGTAGGTAGGCGGAAAGATACTGGCATTCTTAGTAGAAGCATATGATCTTTTTTTTTATGATTGTTACCCTGCATTAAGCCTACATATTTTGTGTACTTGACTATACTATATTCAACTACTATAAACTGCTCTGTTCAGTGCAATAAATAAAATACTTTCTGTTCTTTATTTCAATGGGATTATGTAGAGTGCACTTTTAGAAAGTCAAAGATTATTAATTCTCTGACTGGAAAATTGAGTACATTTTAAAAATTAAAAGTAAATTAATTAAAATGATATTTTAAAAATCAGAGTATCTCAAGTACTGCACTTTAAAAAAAAATCCACTTTAAGTACTGGTGATACAGTATTATGTAATATATACTCCAAAATGTTTTTCATTTTTAACATTATTCTTTGAAGTTTTTGGCCAGCTGTATTACTGTTGCGTTCTGCTGTCAAAAGTTTAGGTTGCACCTTTACTGAAAAGCTAAATATATTCTCTACAATATTCAATTCACATTGTAGCTTTTAAATGTTCTGATACCTGAATTGTCCAATACTCTCCCACTTATTGTTAGTCTTACCTTGTAAGTAATTACAAATGCACTTAAAATGAATTTAGGTTTACTTTGCATAACTCAGTGCAACTAAAATATATAGGTATGAAACATTAGATTTTGCTTGTTCGTTGAAACAACTTATTACAACTTCTTCTTTAGATTAATGTATCTACTAATATTTGTGAACAAAAGCAGCTTTTAATTTTACATATATTTATTCTGACCATTTATTCCACTCAGACACACACACAAAAATATTTCAGTTCCTTGTTTTATTTCAAGTGGGTTCTCCTTCCACCTTCTTTACACCCCGATTTCAGTGTAATAGGAAATAAAAACAAAACCTGAAACCTTTTAATTTTTCATTTAATATTTTCTGCTAACAGAGGTGCCCAGGGAAAATCTATCACTCTTACATCAGATTGGTTTTCTTTATGGGCACAAATCTCAATTTTAAACCTATTTCTGCTGGAGAAAATCATAAAAATGACTGTATCTAAAATGTAGATGGGCCTACAAATACATGTACATTAAAAAATAGAAATAGTAATGTCATGCTGCTTACTTCTTTGATGAGGACTTGATACCCTCCTCAACTGACATGGTGGAATGGTTGACTCATCTACAAATGGGCACATTTGGGATGGTTCCCACTGCATTGCCTGCTGAATGTCTCTAAAACCTCAACGACAAGTACCCAAAGCCTCTCTTGGAAAAAGAATCCTCCCATCTATTCCTCTGTTGACCCTCGTGTGGGAAAGGCTCCTTCTTTTTGCTTTAAGCAGCATATCTGTATAAACTACTTTCTCAACAAGTCTGATTTGGGCCTTAAGTGGAATTTTACATATTATTGATATACAGTAACTGTGACGAGTATACTAACACATAACCAGTGGGAATGATGCAGATAAAACAGATGAGATCAGTATTAAATAGTCACTGTAAGAAGAATGAGAACTGGGAACCGGCATTTTCAGTGTAGGACTGAGGGAGGTTTTACCTTCTTTTTCTTAACCACACCTCTGAAAAGGTTTTAGAATGGGCTGAACAATTCACTTTCAGAAGTTTTCTTTTGTATCCTTACTCACAGCACCATTGCGGGTGGGGGGAATTTCCAAATCAGGTAAGGACGGGAGAAAGTAGTGGGAGAGGCCATCAGGAGAACAGCAAGTTTCCCTGCCTGCTGCTTCAAACATCATGAAACATTTCAACGACTGGTTCATCAAAGTATCCTCAAAGCCGTCACTGCAGACACACCAGGAAGGTATCTCTTAGCCTAAGACTAAGTGGCTGAGAAGCATTTCTCCTCAAGATTTTGCAGTTCTCAGGGAGCTTCGAGGACTGTAGGGTTTGATTCTGCAGCAGGGACAGGTCACAGGTCAAGAAGGCCGCACCTCGAATCCTGTGTTCAGTTTTGGGCCCCTCACTACAAGAAGGACATTGAGGTGCTGAAGCATGTCCAGAGAAGGGCGACGAAGCTGGTGAAGGGTCTGGAGAACAGGTCTTATGAGGAGCAGCTGGGGAGCTGGGGTTGTTTAGCCTGGAGAAGAGGAGGCTGAGGGGAGACCTTATCGCTCTCTACAACTACCTGAAAGGAGGCTGTAGAGAGGTGGGTGTTGGTCTCTTCTCCCAAGTAACAAGTGATAGGACGAGAGGAAATGGCCTCAAGTTGCGCCAGGGTAGGTTTAGATTGGACATAAGGAAAAATTTCTTCACCGAAAGGGTTGTCAAGCACTAGAAAAGGCTGCCCAGGAAACTGGTAGAGTCACCATCATTGGAGACGATCAAAAAATGTGTAGATGTGATGCTTCTGGACATGGTTTAGTGGGCATGGTGGTGTTGGGTCGACAGTTGGACTTGATGATCTTAGAGGTTTTTTCCAACCTTAATGATTCTATGATTCTATGATTCTAAGAAAATGAAAATGATGGAGCCAGGACTTTCAATGGGACTTGACTATGTCAAGACTGTTGCTCAAATACTTCTGTCCCTGAGTCAACAAAGCTGCAAAGTGGCTTTCTGTTAGAAAACAGATTATGTTTCAACAGCAGCATATAAAAATTAATGTTTACAAAATCATTTCACTCAATAAATCAGCAGCTTTTGACAGAACTTGGGTCAGAAAATTTCTGAACATTTCTCTTCTTTATACAATACATATGAAAAAAATGGAAAAAAAACCCAAACCAGCTTGCATGCCATTAAACTAGGCATAGTACTGATTTTAAAAAAGTATATCTGCTTCATAAAAATTAGTGTTAACCATCCATTCAAAACCAATATAAATATGATCTACTTTAAATACGTTCTGAAGAAAAGAAAAATTGCAACTTACTATTAAAATATATCATGACAGCATAAGCAGTTCCTAAGCATTTGTACACGGTCCCTGAGACCAGCAGCAAACTACAGAAAAATCAATTCTGATTACTCCTGGATATCATTCTCTTCCCTAAAACTTAAAATAAACAACATGGACATGGGTGGCATGATGATACGTGAAGAAGTTCCAGAAAAAGTTTATCTGCCATCATGTTTGATAAGGACACAATACGGCAATTTCTTGCATTGCAGGTTTTGCATGGGCRGGCAATGAGGCTGTTGTAGTATATCACAGAAATACTGAAACAGTATGCTAAATTAAAAGTTTCCTCTTAAAATGCAAAAACATTTTGACTCAATTTGGGGGAGAAAAATCTAATGCCCGGAGGAGCCTTCCTAATCTACCCCAAGTTCGTTACCATATTGCATATGCAGAGTCCACAAGGGAAAGTATCATTTACACAGCTTAACACAGGAGGTCTCCTGCTGACTGACAGGAGTCTCAAAAATATTTCAGCATGTGACTTTGATTATTAACTTTGAGCATAACTGCTTGTAAGTCTACTCTATTAGAAAAAATAGGTATAGTGGTAGAACTCATGCACACTGTGAGACTAAAAGTTCAATTTCTTGACTTGTTGTGGACCCACTAACGGAGCAGTGAAGAGTTGAGTATATGGCAAACACCTTCTTCAGAAAGTACTCCTGATTTTGTCTCCTTTCACTACTTATTTATATGTTTTCCTGGAATGTCTCACTTCAACATTTTTCTTTTTTTTTATGGCCCAGATTTACCAAGGTTGTCAGAGACCTGCAAATTAAATCTCCCTTTGACATGTCTCTTATTCCTTTAGAAATTAATTTCTGGGAGTCCTGACTTGAGTATCACCCAACCTCTGAGTTTCCACCAGGAAGGTTCAGCCACAGGAGCTCCCCAGGAGCAGCTAAGATTGCATCCACTTAAGGGAATCCACTTGCTTAGGAAAGAAGGAGTATCTCTGGTCACATAATCCTGCTTATGGATGATGAAAGACATTACAGCATTTAGTATGTACAATTGTGTAGTTCCTAGACATTTACTGATGAAAGACATTACTGTATTTAGTATGTACAATTGTTGTCTTCTGAAGATACTAATTTTAAAACTTTCTGAGCATTACATATCACCATGCAGAAAAGCTCTTCCTCCATTTTAGGGTCATTTATTTCTCTTTCTAACTATGCTTGTCTAAGAGGAAGGACACCCCAACTTTAAAAAAAATTTCTTGGAAGATGAAAAATATCTGCCTGAACCTTCTCTTTGAAAAAAAATAGAGATAGAGGGGAATCATGCCGGGAAAAGCATACAAAAATGCTCTGCTAACTCACAAAAAAAATCACATAAAAAGTTAATGTGGCAATGTTTTTCATTATGCACATACACTAAAACAGTTCATAAAATAGGGTAAGTTGGCAAAAATCTGCTGAAATCAATAAAGTATTACTGTACAGAAAGAACTGACACTATATACTGATAAGGTGCATGCTAGAACATCAATAAACAAAATAATGCACCGTGAGGGTTTTTTTGGCTTGAAAATCATTTGCAAGCATACAAAGTTTTAAAAAGATTCAACAGACAATTACTGACAGATGGTAAGGTATACTTCAAGAAAAACTCTTTTTACTAATAACTGCACTTAGAATGTGACCAGACAGGAGGGTGAAGGTCAGAAATGTACTTTGATATATTAAGAACAAATAATGTGCCTGGGCAGCAGTGTCCCAAGTCCAACCAGGATTCATATTTTTTACATATATATATATATATATATATATATATCATAGAGCAGCTTTGTGTTTGGGTAGCATCTCTAGAATAAAATACTCGTAACGAATGATGCTAACAAGAACGTATTATGGTCTAGGCATTACTACCTTTATAAAGAATGAAATTGACTCTATTTATTACCCATATATAGTCAGATGCACATTTTTTCAGAATCAATGTTCCAAGAAAAATTTTCAAAGATTAGTTGTAGAGACAATGAGTACACACATTACCATGGCCTAAAAAGGTAATGCTGACACAGCATAGAAAATTCTGCGTCTTCCCAATTTACTTCAACCATTTTCCATGGAAAAATGTGAAGAAATACCTTCTTTTGGCACGTAATTTTATGACAACGCAGGGCAGCATTCTCTCTTTGTAAGAGTAAATTCAAAGGAAAGGTAAGATCTTTTCTGACAAGTTTAGATGCTTAAATTGTAATTGATTTTTTTCTTATTTTAATCTTTAGCATAACATCAAAGCATTTGTCTGCATAACTCTTCAAATATCATCTGACAAAGAGACAAGCAAATTAGTTCACCAGTTTTAAAAGCAAGCTAGGTGCATGAATGGTTGCATGCAACATTTAAATGGCTAATACCATTAGACCAATGCTCTTTCTAGTCATTCTAGTCATAGATGCATAGAGCTTCATATGCAAACTTGTGCCAACTTCTGAAAAATATATCCATTTCTAAAGCTTGTATTTATTGTAGAGTTACAAAGAATTGTATTTTCKTAAAGTGGGATGACTTGATTTTCAAAGCTGAGATCCTTTATGCAACACCTGCAACATTTCCAAAGCATTATGCTGGAGAAAGCATAGAAAATTAAAAGAAAAGATTAAAAAAAGAAGAAGAAAAAATAAGAGGAAAAATCAGGAAAATATTTTCATCTCTTTTTTGGAAAATATTTTTTCTTTACCTATACATAATGACAATGATTGAAATGAATTCTATAAATGTCATCAAAGAAGAAAGTGAAAAATTCTTCAGAGACCATTTCATACTTCGTAGTTTCTTACTTGAAGACAAATGGCAAAGTATCATCAAATAAAATCGCTGTCCCCTGCACAGTTCTAGTTTATTGTCAAGTAAGAAGTGACCTGGTAGTAATGAAAATTTCCATTTGTCTTACACTTCTGGTTTGAGAACAACTTACAAGTAACATCAGACAATTTACCAAAGCTTCAGCAAAAGAAGAAAGATAGATATGCTTGGTGACTGGCTTGTTGGCTTGTTTATGTTTGAAATGTTGTTCAGGTATTTATTTTTTTGGAGCATACAGCTTTGACCTTACGACTACTGTCTTTGCTGCCATTCGCTGAATACTTGTCTCTAGTTTCATAGTCATTCACTACCTATTCCTTCACTAGTGTGTCCTTCGTCCTATTGTCTCCCGTGATTTCCATCAATGCTTTCTCTTAAAGCGCCAAAGGAGCTTGTACCCTACCCAGTGATGCTCTCACAGGATCCTGAAGCCTTCTGTACTGAGCTGTAGGCCTTTTTCCCTACACTTACTTGTTGAGTTTGTTCTAAACGTAGAGAGCACATTCTGGAGGCAAGAGTCACATTATTGCTATAAAAATCGCTAATGAAATACCAAAAAAGAAAATAGTTTAGCAAAAAAGGGTTAGTTCTGAACTTAGAAAAATTTACAAATGCAGACACTTAGCTTTAAATGTGTAAGTAATCTTCAAGTTCAGCAGCACCACCTGTGTTTAGGCAAGCTCATGCACAACCATTTTTTGAGAATCTAGGCCTAGAAAAAAGCTGAAAAATTGTGATTTCAACTAAATAAAGTATTTTTAAAGTGAAAGCATTTGTGTATATGTTTTGGGGGTATGCTATCCCCCTGGTTGCAGGGTCACACAGGGCTCCCAGAGCTAGGGTACAGACAGCAGATGGATCTCTACTGGGCTGCTGATGGGTGCCCGCCTCCTCCAGCACAAAGGACACCCGTGGGAAGTCCCACCTGCCAACACAGGTACCATAACGCCTACAGGGAACCATCCTGATTTACTAAATAAGTTTTATCCAACCTACAGGATGTGCAAAATTGAACTATATTTACCAGAACTAGTCATTTATGAAAATGAACAAATTGAAATGTATTTGGAATTCGGAGCTCCAGTCCGAGCTGTATCACCACATCAGATGGCAAAAATCACATCATGGGGAACCTGTTCAGTGAATGGAAAACAGACTGTTTTTTCAATCTCTGAAGAAAGCTTTGACAGACTGGTTTTAAAAATGTTCCTGAATATTTTGCCATGGCATTCAACCTTCCAGTGATGTTTCAGGCAAGCTGACTCTATTTCTGCTAAATTAGTCAGTGAGATGTAAAGTAGCAGCAAAAATAATTTATAAACATAAAGCAGCTTTCACCTTTCCTGTATAGATCAGTGTCTTTCCCTAACACAAGTTGTGCCAAAAAATTACAAAGTTGTTTGCATATTTATCTACATATGTAGAAAACTTCAAAGCAGAATTACAAGTTTAGAAGTTATTGACAGGAGACATCTGTTGCACCATCTGCATAAAAATTGAAGAAATAAACCCACCCTTTTGGAGAAGAGCATTTTTTTCTTTTTGTTTTATGCCTTGTAAATCACTTAAATCTTAGTCAGTTATTATGGCTCACTATAGAAGAATATAATTTAAACCCAATTGTTAAAATCATATTTTAATGAAACAGTGAAGAGGCAGTTGGATCAGAGTATAATAGTATTGATGTGAGAACATTTTCTGACAATAGTTTCTATCAAAGATAAACCACAATGTAGAAGCAGAAACAAAACAAGGAATAAACAAATGGATTACAGCAGTATCCCTAGGGCCAGGATTTTCTTCCTGGATTTTCATCTGTAGCCTCCCTGTAGAAATTTTTGAAGTATCAGGAAAAAACTAAAGTCCTCAAACTCCATAAGACAGCAATCCCAAAGGTGAATAAAATTAGAAGAGTAAAAGGTGGAATTCAAATAAATGTGCTGAAACAAAGAAGGTATTTTACAGAAAACACTGTAAACAAGAAGGATCTGTAAGGTCAATGTCTTCACAAAGGTTTATATCGTCAGTTAGGGAAGGCTACTGAGAAGCTAAGTGAAGGAAATACATCCAGTTCATCAATGAAGAGAAGGGTTCTCCAGACAAACTGATATATTGACACCCCATGCCAAATGGCCTACACCCAAAGGCTTCTAGAAGGTTGAGAGAGGTAACAAAACCTTCGATTTCTCACTAGTTATAAGCAACTATTCATTAGGATTGCAAGACAGAAAATATTACACTCTTCTAGGCACAGGGCAGCTTTCCAGGGAATTGAGAAAATAAAAATATATAAAAGAATTCAGTAAATAGGCAATATTGCTAAACTGATAATTAAAAACTAACAAACATCTCTAAGTTTGTATGGAATTTCTGCAGCTGATGATAGACGTGCAAGAAAACAGATAAAGTTCTGGTTATCAAACTGAACGTCAGAAGAACTGTTAAAAAGTGCCTGGCAGCTCCCATGTTCAGTTTATAACTGGATCAGTATTAAATTGTTCAGCTAGAAAACACAGCAGACCGCAACAGTCCATTCAAAATGTGCAGACCGCTGTGTTGCCATAGCCACCATCAAATTTCAGATAAACCCATGCCTTTTTTTTCTTTTTTTTTTTTTCTGCAAAAAACCCCAAGTTTTATCCACTGCTGCCCATCTACTGAAACAGCCATATTAAATCACGGAAAGAAATGTGCCTGCTGAGAAAGAGCCACCAAGCAGTAATTTTCATTCTTGGTAGCTACTCTGGCTGGTCATAAAAGCAAATGTATTACTAGATCCAGCTTCAGCATCTGATCTTGTCAGCAGTCTTTATATCAGACCTGCTTTTGAGCTAGGAAGCCACAAGCTATCAGCCACCAGTTCCTAAAAAAATGGTAAAGCACTGTTGATAGTGATGAAGTCACAAGAATCTTCAGCAATACAATAAGATTGCTAATGAAGAACTGATGTTGAACAGAGCTAGTTAAGGTTATGATTAAGAAATTAATGCAAGCAGCAGGTAAGCTATAATTTGTCTCTAGAATAGTCCCTTAGTGGAAGGATATCTCACAATGGAAAGTTGTGAGATAACAAACATTTGAATTGCAAAAGAGAAATTGTATCTCTTACATTTTGTTTAGTATGTCCAAGTAGTAGATACAAGCAAATGAGCTGATAGTATCTCTAAATTCACAAAGGGGGCCTTAATTTTGGTGTTTGTTTGGGTTTTTTTCCAAAGATGACAGAGTGCTAAGGAGTTAAAGGGCAAGTAATATTATCTTGGACCAAAAAAGTGGGAAAAGGTCAATGAGCAGAGCAGGATTTAATTGGCCAATTTTCATCCTAGCAAAACAAAGAACAATACTCTTTCCTTCCCTCCATCAACAGGGAGAGCTGTCTCAGCACTCCACAGAAAGTCCAGTGTTCCTTGATTTTTTTTTATACTGGTGTACAACACAGACAATTTCTGGATGACAGTTAAGGTTAACCAGAATGACAGAATTACAAGCCAGCACCTGAAGGCTGGGATTCAAATTTCCTTGTTTGCAAAACTTGGATAAAGACCTATCATTAATCTCCGAAAGCAGCCCTTTATGTGCTAAGATACTTTAGAAATGAAGTAGTACTGCCAACAGGTACGCAAAAAGGAAGCACTTACCTGAGCATTTTTAATACTCGGAACTGCCTTACAAATAAAGATGGATTTCATTGCCTCCCCGCCATGTGGAGAGTTGTCTGAGGTGACAGCAACCTATTGCAGTGTTTAATTGTTTTCATGGCAAACACCTTTTACTAATATCCACACAGAATTTCCCCTTCAACAATTTGTGCTTGTTGCCTCCTGTCCAGCCACTGTCCAGATGAAGATATCAAAGTCTGTGATATACAAAGACTTTGAAGGCATAGAAAACTACATCTTTGGCTAAACAAACTCATTGAAATAATTTTTGAGTACTTATGACCCACAGTTATATATACTACAGATTATATATACCACAGGAATAACATTATTTATGACTTTTAAGAGTTGACATATATGGTAAAACCTATTTATTACTCTTAAGAGTTGACATATACAGTAAAGCCAAAGAGAAGATGATCAATCTGCAAAATGACTGAGAGTACAGATTTTCCTTGCAGCATTATGAGTGGTAATTACTGGATAAAGCAGAAGTTCCAAGCATTTCGGGAAATAAATGGCTTTATTCTTGCAGACAGATTACGAAACCTGTCTTTACAGACATTCTCTCAGTCATGGGCAGAAAACGAAGATGTTGCCGTGGGACCCTTATCAGTCTGCTCTGAAGTGGCCATGAGACGACCATGAACATGAGCACTGCTAAGGCAAAAGCAGATTACATTGACTTGCCACAAGAGTGTGTGTGCAGCTGACACATTTTCTTAACTTACTAATACATGATTTTTTTTCTTCTGTGAAGTTATTTGTATTGTATTGCTAGAAATAAAAATGAAGAAATTAACATGTGTGCCGTTTGAGACCTGAGGTAATGTCTATTTGCACTTCCAGCTACTTTGCAAGGTGGATCAAAAAATCTGCAACTTTTCGTTATTCTGAAAATAAATAAGTGAACGGACTAAATCAATTCATTCACAACTAAAATGAAAATTCTAGTTATTTTGTCAATGCTAATTTTGATATTATGATATTTTGCATACGCTATTTGCAGTGCTATTTTGATAACTGCTAAATACAAGTTTCAGCTCTGTAGAATTACCCGTATTTTTTCATGTACACCACTAGATGTCTCTAGCTCCATTCATGATAAAGGTAAATCAACCGCATACAAAATGCACTACAGTCACCTTTGAAAATCTGCTTGGAAACACTCAAGCCGTAAAAGCAGAATCCCACAAGTTTCTTGCTATGACTCCAATAGAAAGGCAATGTTCTACACAAAAGGTGCTATCCTATTGTTTTAAAACAGAAAAGGAAATTTAAAATATTCTGGTTGCAGTATAATTCTTAGCTGTCAGTAAGAGAGTTAGAACAAGTATGTGCTGCATGTCTTAAAATTTTTAAGAAATAACTATTTTTCGTAGATGGACAACTTCTCAAGGAAGTAATTCAACCACAAATCAAACTTGAAAAACTCTGTAGCCCTTTTTCATAACGAAGTTGAAGAAACAGATTGCTCAACCAGTTTTATACAGCTTTTAAAAACAATTTTTACATTTTTTTAAAATCATTTTCTTTTTGAACTGCTTTCCGTGTTTTCACATTAATAATAAAAAGCAGTTGGTATAGATAAGAAAATGGGTCAAGAAATATCACTGAAATAGTCTAAATCATCACATAAAGGAAAAAAAGAATGAGATTGCATAGTGCTAGTGCCAGTGTTTTGATTCAATATACTGCATCCCAAACACAACACCACAGAATCATAGAATCATAGAATGGTTTAGGTTGGAAGGGACCTTGAAGATCACCTAGTTCCAACCCTCCTGCCATGGGCAGGGACACCTTCCACTAGACCAGGTTGCTCAAAGCCCCATCCAACCTGGCCTTGAACACTTCCAGGGATGGGGCATCCACAACTTCTCTGGGCAACCTGTTCTAGTGCTTCACCACTCTCATAGTGAAGGATTTCTTCTTTATAACTAATCTAGATCTATGCTCTTTCAGTTTAAAGCCATTACCCCTTGTCCTATCACTACATGCCCTTGTAAGAAGTCCCTCTCCAGCTTTCTTGTAGGCCCCTTTCAGCTACTGGAAGGTTGCTGTAAGGTTTCCCCAGAGCATTCTCTTCTCCAGGCTGAATAACCCCAACTCTCTCAGCCTGTCTTCACAGGAGAGTGCTCCAGCCCCATGATCATCTGCGTGGCCCTCCTCTGGATTCACTCCAACAGGTGTTATGGTGGGGGCCCCAGAGCTAAACGCAGTACTCCAAGTGGGGTCTCACAAGAGTGGAGCAGAGGGGCAGAATCACCTCCCTCAACCTGCTGGTCATACTTCTTTTGATGCAGTCCAGGGTATGGTTGGCCTTCTGGGCTGCAAGCACACAACTGCATTGCAGCTGGGATTAATGAATCCTAAACTATTTATTTCTAGAGGTCAAATGATATGAGTTTCATTGTAGGTACAGGAAGGAAGATCTCTTGAATGATGTAATAAATTTCGAGASTTCAGAAAAGCACCACTGAATACCACAGAAATAAGTTTTGCCTACTGTAAAGTGAAGGAAAAACAATGGGATGATTTACAGGATTGTTTTTAAGAATACACTTCTGTCTCTTTGTGCTAGTTTGAAGTTCTGGGGAGAGATTTACTAAAATGCAGGCATGGAAAGGAACTGACTCTGCGTTTTCAAATGCAATTTCTGAGAAAGGCACCAGTGGGGACTCATGGTAGTAACCTGGGGAGAAAAAGGTCATATAGACAAAGTGTTTTGAGAGTCATCAGGTGAATGAGAATGGGTCAGAGATGTGGAAACCAAGCCAGGAGAGACTCTTCAGAGAAGCCACAAGGCCTCCTGGGCTGATGGTGGCTGACAGCCCAAGCAGAGAAATTGCACTGACTTTGAGGTTTGGTGAAGAACATACCAATGGAGATGGGATAGTCATTAAGTACCAGAATAGAAAGGGGAGTTCAGTATGGAGTCAGAGAAGAGAAATTCCAAGCAAGCAGTTACTAAAACACAGAGGGCACAGAAATGGCTGAAAAGGGAAAAGCATCAAGAACAAGCATTTTAAAGGCAGATACAGTGAAAACAGTATCATGGAAGCCTTCAGCGAATGTAGCTTATCCTGCCCGCCTGCCCTGTATTCATCCCAAACATTACGACAAAGATCATTTTGTTAGCACATGTGATGGAAATGTATATCTAAATCCCTAATTTAGAAGGAAAACGTTGTGCAGTATTCAGTTATGCTAAAGCATAACATAACCAAAAAAAAGATCAACTGTCAATCAAATGAAAATGACAGAATCACGTCTCAAACTTTGCTCATCCCAGTGGGCACTTTCCAGACATTATAAGGACATCAAAGTACTGAATGGCCAGGCTTGTTGGAAACTTGTTGCTCTCTGAAGCCCATTTGTTATCAAAATTCTCTGAAGCGTCTTGGTTTAGAGGTTGAATTTCTTCAGAGTACAAGAGTGTTCCACATAAAACATGTAAATTTATTCAAGAACACCACCACTTCAAACATAAAAATGAAAACAAGAGCCCAGAACACACAATAGCTTTCAGGTTAATTTATCACTGTTTTGGGGTACTCGGCAGACCTTGCCTCACATACAGAGGCCAATTCCTTGCAGCTTAAGATATTAAAAAGAGTCTCGTGAATGGAGCAGCTCCTAGAGAGCAAAGTGAGGAATTGTCCTCATAGGCTTAAGTTATCCTTATACTCTCTCCAAAAATTCTCCAGGCTAGATCAATCTCTAATCTCATCTGATACAATTAGTCTGTCATAAAATAAAAATCTGATAGATTGTAATCAAAAACCATATTATTGCAAACATATTGCATATTCCATAAAATTGAAACAGAGAAAGTTACAGAACTTTAAAAAGGAACTGCACATCAGCAACGACTTTCACAGCTTGAACAGCCTCTTTCCCTCATTAAGCATCCATATCAGTAATCCTCGTGAAATCCAATCATTCAAGTCTTACTATAAGACCGCATTAAGATGAAACATTTATTTATTTGTGTTCATGTCATTATTCTCACACATGATATGTAGTATCCCAGGTTCCTCTAATATTACCATTTTAAAATTCCTTTAATGTGAGGATATTRATATTTTGCTTGAAGATGAAGCCACTGAGCATAAACTCCACGGCCATGAGTAATTCGATTCAACTTTCAAAGTTGGTCCTAACTTGAATGAGAGTTTGGACCATGTCATTCTGAAACTAAATTATTTTGTGATTCCAAAATATATGAAACAGGAGCATCACCAGTTAGATTCTCATCAGCTACCACAGTCACCCTCCTGTCTAAACAGTGAAGCACTAAGCATTGGAGGAGCTGTTTTGAATGACATTAAGTTACAAATAGCTCTATACAGAATATTTATGCCAAACAGGACATTCAAATTACTTGTTAGATGTACGAAATCACTATACACATAAAATTCCTTGTTGTTACTATGATTTTTTTTGTTGTTGTTGTCAATTTCTTTTTGGAGAAAGCCAACGCCTTTTTCAAGTGCCATTTGTAAAAGTTCAGGAGGACTTTCTCAAGGAAAAAGAAATATTTGTTGAGGACAGCAGATAGAAGTCTTATTTAACTGCTACCATGAGAGAATCAAAATTAAAACATAAGCTGAATAAATGGATTCTGTATCAGTAGAGGAAATATGTGATAAAATCTTCATTTAAAAAAACCAAACCAACCCCCCAAAAACAACAAAAAACAACCAAAACCCAAAACCAAAATCTGACTCTTGAAACTGCCTTTTCCTTCCCTTAATTCACTCAGCAGTTGGCACAGGCTTCCCACATAATTCTGGGAAAGAATCAGAAGTTAGAATAGCTGAAAAAGCTGTTCTTATGATGAAGAAAAACACAGTTATCTTCTACTATTTTAATGTTTTCAGCTGAGTTTTTAAGAAGAGAACTAGACAAAAACATTGAAAAACTGTATTTCATGTTGGTCTTAAACATGGTAACTTCAGATCATGTCAGTCCATCATATAGCTTCTTATTTCAGATGTTGAGGAATTTTTAGTGCCTTAGCATAAACCTCTGTCTATCATTTTACTTCAGAAAAGCATTAAAAACAAAACCAAACTGAACAGACTAGATGCTCAGAATACTCTCCCTAACCACTTTAAAATATTCCATTTCCTAGCCTGGGCTTTCAACAGGACTTGTCTCACTTAATGGTGCTACTTTGTAATACAGCATGAGGAAGGAGAAAAGCATCATCTTTTTCATCCTGGATCCTATAGCTTCAGGTTTGTGACATCATTAAGTATGACTAAAAAGTTTTCCAGTTCCAAAACAAATTACTTCACTATTGAAGTGATTTTTAGATCTGTCAGTATATGCAAAGATAACAAATAAAATAAACAAATTTTAAAAAACCCAAACAGACAAACAGGCATGTACTTTTTTGTCATCATTACTGAAGAAGCAACATACAATTATGTGCAATACTAAAGTTATGCAATACACAGAAAAACAACACAAAATTTTAAAAGCCTCTGGGAAACATTTTTGTCTTGTCTTCAGTTAAATTCGGGTTTGAAAAGAATAGCATATTACCAATGAACTGAATTTTACTATAATATAGTCAGGTTTTGAGAACCAGATAATAAAGTGATCTCATGTACCTCTAGCAGGCAATAGTATGCAGAAGAAAGTTGAATATTTCTTTTGGATTTGAAAGTTTTGTTCCAATAATAATTAGAGGAATATTTCTTAAATTAAGTGGGATCACCACTTAATGCTAATGTCTGACTAGTTAATTCAGCAGCTAGTGCATTAGTGGATAATTTGGAGTATTAGCTTGCTAACAAATGACCAGCACTTATCTATGCTCTTCATTTGTCCATCACTAATAATTACTTACTGTTATTAGCACAATATTTAATGTTAAACTATACAAATATAACAACAAAGATTTTCACTAATTAGAGAAAAAGTAAAAGGAATCAAATTCTGTTCATGATTATTTTTATTTAAGATTGCACAACCCAAAAACAACCCAAAAGCCTTCACAACAGGAGCAGTCTTTCCAATCTTAACCCTTTTGTTTAATTACAGCGCTATCAAATGATCATGTCCAGAGAGTAATGTAAGATAAAATTTAGTGCCTAACAAATAAGAACTTTTAAAAGCGTATCAGTGTTGTTAACAAAATAAAACCCCATCCCCCAAACTTATGGGAATATTTTCTTAAATAAAATTAGTTGTTAAACACTTAGCTTGGGGATGATTCACCTCCGGCAGGGATGACACAGCAAAACAAAGATGATGTCCTCAAAGGCAGTAAAATCACCACATAGTTCACATACCATGTCCATTTAAAAGCAGCATTAAAAGTATAAAAGTACAGGCTGCTCACAGGACACAGTGGGGAAAAGATCACTGTTACAGAAACAAGAGTTTCACAGGACTAATGTATATTTATATGTCCATTGCTTCTTGGAGAAGAAGCAGAACCAGAACAAAAAATTAATTGTCTAAAGGATTTAACAATATAAGGGGAGTTATATCATGTCTGCTAGTGAAAGGAAAGTCAAGTCTGTTCTCAAGGCATGTCAGAGAGTGCCTTATACTTAAAGAACAAACACTTAGAATATTTCTCTTGCTGTGTTCTGAAACACAGCTATTGCTGTGAAACTGTCAGAATAAGTCTTTCCCAGCCATTGTTAGATTGACAGCATGCAAAGGTATCCCATTACTTGACATATGTCTTCAAAGACAGCTATGAATTCTGTGCTGATTCAGCTTTGATATCTGTGCTGAATTTTTTCATCCATATATATAGAAGGCAAGATAACATATTCTCACTTTTCATTGGAAATGATTGCATTATTGTTGAAATTTATATTGAAGTGTGTTATGTGATAAGAAAATCCAAATTATTAGTAAGAAAACCTGACACTAACTCTTGAGCATCCTGCCCTAAGATTTTCAAACAGAGGGATTCTAACATGGTGTTTATATTCTTTTCATATCTGCCTGGCAAATGGCCACTTGCAAGTAAAAGTACAGAGAAATAAATCTCATGTGCATTAAGAGTAATAATAAGGGTTTCTACAGGCACGTTGGCCAGAAAAGGAAAACTAAAGAAAATGTTATCTCCCCCCTCCCCCGATAAATAAGACAGGAGATCTAGTGACAACCGACATGGAGAAGGCTGAGGCACTGAACAATCCTTGTGCCGCAGTTTTCATTGGCAATCTCTCCCCATATCTCTCAAGTCCCGGAACCTCAAGGCAGGAACTGGGAGAATGAAGTCCCTCCCAAGACCTGAGGAACCTGAACATACAAAAGTCCATGGGACTTGATCAGATGCATCCAAGGGTTCTGCAGGAACTGGCAGATGTAGTTGCTAAGCCACTCTCGATCATAACTGAAAAGTCATGGCAGTCAGACAAAGTCCCAAGTGGCTGGAGAAAAGAGAATATTGCACCCACTTTTAAAAAGGGTAAAACGGAGGACCCTGGGAACTACTGACCCAGTCAGCCTCCCCTCAGGGCCTGCTAAGATCATGGAACAGATCCTCTGAAAGATGTTGAAACATATGGAAGACAGGAAGGTAATTAGAGAAAGTCAACATGGCTTCACCAAGGGCAAATTGCACCTGACTAACCTAATGGCCTTCTACAATGGAGTGACTGCATGAGTGGACAAGGGAAGAGCAATGGCTATCATCTACCTGGACTTCTGTAATGCCTCTGACATGGTCCCCCACAACATTCTTGCTGCTAAATTCGAGAGAGATGGATTTGATGGATGGACTATTAGATGCATAAGGAACTGGCTGGGTGGCCGCATCCAAAGAGTTACAGTCAATGGCTCAATGTCCAAATGGAAACCAGTAAAGAGTGGTCTCCCTCAAGGGTCCATACTGGTACCAATACTTTCTAGTATCTTCATCAATTACATAGACAGTGGGATTGAGTGCACCTTCAGCAAGTTTGCAAATGACACCAGGCTCAGTGGTGCAGCTGATAAGCTCGAGGAAAGGGATGCCGTTACAGGTACCTCGACAGGCTTGAAAAGAGGGGCCATGTGACCCTTGTGAAGTTCAACAAGGCTAAGTGCAAGGTCCTGCACCTGGGTCAGGATAATCACCAGTATCAATACAGACTGGGGAATGAATGGATTGAGAGCAGCCCTGCAGAGAAGGACTTGGGGATGCTGGTAGATGAAAAATTAGATATGAGCCAGCAACGCAGCTGCACTTGCAGCCCGGAAAGCCAGTCATATCCTGGGCTTTACAAAAAAAAAAGCATGGCCAGCAGGTTGAGGGAAGTGATTCTCCCCCTCTACTCCGCTGTCATGATACCCCCATCTGGAGTACTCCATCCAGCTCTGGGGTCCCTAGTACAAGAAAGACATGGACCTATTAAAGCAGATCCAGAGGAGGGACATGAAAATGATCAGAGGGCTGGAACACCTCTTCCATGAAGAAAGGCTTGAGACAGTTGGGGTTGTTTAGCCTGGAGAAGAGAAAGCTCTGGGGAGATCTTACTGTGGCCTTTTGGTATATAAAGGGAGCTTAAAAGAAAGACAGAGAAAGACATTTACCAAGGCCTGTACTGACAGGACAAGGGGCAAAGGCTTTAAACTGAAGGAGGATAGATTTAGATTGGACATAAGGAAGACGTTTTTTTATGATGAGGGTGGTGAGACACAGGAACAGGTTGCCCACGGAAGTCGTGTATGCCCCATCCCTGGAAATGTTCAAAGTCAGGTTGGATGGGGTTTTGAGCAACCTGACCTAGTGAAAGATGGCCCTACCCGTGGCAGGTGGGTTGCACTAGATGATCTTTAAAGGTCTCTTCCAACCAAAACCATTCTGTACTTCTATGATTCTAATTACCCCATGGTGCTTAGGCAAACCCCTTAACTCCACACTTAGGGGAAAAAAGCAGCTAGATGTCAGTGATTATTCTACCATCCTTCTAGAAAACACTATTACCTTTAGATCTGTAATAGAGAAAACTGAAAACTCTTCTGTCCCTACCCTAATAAAAAGTTATTCTAGTTAATTAGAAACACCTGCTACAGTGAAGTGACATTTGTTGATAGATGTCTAATACCTGGAAACACATATTATGTTCAGGAAAGCATGCTGCATTTCCACACTCAAAATACAAATAAACGTGAAGAGCTTGATTAAGGTCAAGCACCCCATGCTATTTCTCTCCTCATACTGTAAATGTTCAGACCACTGACTAGGTTTCACCTAAAACTTTAGTAAGATGTCTTTAAGATGACATCTGCCATTGTTGCCTGGGAATACTTAATTCAAAATGCCGTAACACTAATTACTTAGTCATTTGTCATGCTTTTCTTATACTATAAGTATTTGCTGCATAACACATAATTATGTTTTCATCAGAAAGGAAATAGATGCACAGCAAGTGCCTGCACACAATATTCAAGGGAATAAAAACAGAACTGTAATAACATATCATTTAAATTCAATTGATAATGAAAATACTTACTAATGAGCAACAAGCTTCTAGCCAATAAGCACCTCTTACACAGCATAGTACAAATCTCAAAGCACATTAATAATCTGTCATGTCATTAAAAACAAAATCTCTCATTTGAAGGCTGTAGATTAAATAGGTTTTGCACTACATATATGCTCTAATCTAAAGATTTAAGTAAAATTCCTCTTTATTTCAGCTAAAGCTTTAACTGAGGTTAGGTGTCATGCTCTAGCTTTGACTGCTGACTAATTTACTTCAGCAACCAAAGGAACAGAGTTCACTGACACTAATGCTATTGCTGTCCTCTGCAAATGAAACTAAGAAGTGACAAGTGAGGCATAAAAGGGCCAAAAACAGTATAACAAAGTTTCAATTAAAAAAAATCCACTGAGATTAAGCAGGAAGGAGCAATAGGGTTTCACGTTGTGGTGAGATAATTGATTCCTTGGGATCTGAAGTCTGGCCAACTGCTTCTGTTTATCTTGAGATATCCTCAGGAAAGAGTTTTTTCTAATTTCCATTACAATGAGTCTTCAAGGAATGGGTGAAGATAAATTCTTTCCACTGAAATCCATGATTAAATTCCAAGTCTGACTTTGTCTGTGCTGTCAACACTGACCAAGCCACTCAGCCAAAACTTAAAGTCAATCATGTTGTACCGCTTATCTGCTCTAACGTACCAAAACCCAGACTTTGGTCATTTTAAATAAGTGACTTTGAAAAGTGCTATCTTAGAGTGTACTTATGGATAAGCAATACCGGGTAAGGCTAAGGTTGGACACATTCATAATGCTTCAGTTATCCCTGACTACAGTTACAAGAGTTTTAGGGGAGGCATGCAGCATAAAGCAACTGCATGTTTTTTGCCCTTTTCTTCCTCGCAGGACACATCAGTGCCTGCAGTGTCTTGACTTCTCATTTTTAGAGTAGATGCTCTTGAACAAGTGGAAATTAAATTAAGAAGTGTGGCTGTTGTTATACTATGCTCTTCTCTGAAATGCACGAAGAAATAAACTAAAAAAAGGTAGGGAAATAAATGTTGTCTGTCAGTCATAGTGACAGCAATTACTTACACAAGTAATAAACACAAAATTGTCAAAATGAAATGCATCCACGTACCTTCAGGCAGCTGGCTAAGGAGTCCATACATTAGATAGTACGCTTTCTCCCTCACTAGATTGTAATATACATCATCACCATTTTTCACACTTAGAGGACACAATCCCATAGAAAATGGTACTACTTCACTCTGAGACTTTCCCACAACTAACGTTACCATTTATGACAAAATCAGTACAAAAGCAGCATTATGAATTTCATTTTGCCAAAGCATGCATGCCTAAAGCATATTTGCAGATGGGGCCCATAACAACAGATTTTGCACTGGTTTTGCTTCAGTATCTGAAGATGTAGAAATTTGAGTGACATGGGTTACCAAATTTCCAAATCCAGGCAACAAGAGAAATGGTAAACACCCCCAATACCAAATGGTAAAATAATGTTTAAGTCATTGTGCATTCACCACTTGCTAAGCCACCTAGTACCTGTGTGACCCACATAGTTATGAGAGTACAGTGATGACTTGTTCCACTTTTTCATAATGTTTGTCTGTAAAAAGCAGCAGAGCCACATGAGTACCAGAGAGACTTGTTGGGACACAATGAAGGATACTCACATCTCATCAACTTTTGGGCCCAAAATTACATGCCCAGGCTACTTATGCCTGAATATGAAATGGAAAAGATTTTGCATTTTATTTCATAGACCTTCATGGACCACTGTACTTAGCAACTGTTTTTAGCCTTCAAGATGGGAAGATGATAACAAGCCATTCCAGAAATTAAGCTAGTTTCAGTGCAGGTGAGATGTTTGTTTGCTGTTTCCTACTAGTGCAGTTGCTAAGGCGTTATACAGTCTATTGGGATTTAAGGCAAATCAGCATCTGTCAGAAGTCAGTTTTTACATCAGTTGCACAACACCTAAATAAAGCTGTAAGATGTCACTAAATGCCACTTGTGATAACATGTATTTTGGATACAATTTGCAACATATACTTCTTTAAAAATGCCAGCTTATCCAGATATTCTAAGCTAAGGGTTTGCACTTTCCCACTTTTATTTATCTGCTGCTTTTACAATAATCTAGTATGGAAGAAAAAAGTAGAGTGTAGACAAAATAAGAATAATATTAATTAACTTATCAGTTGAAGACAGAACAAGCTGTGAACCAGTTCAAATATTCTTCCTAATCAAGACGTCAACTTAATATTTCCAGTGTAAGATATGAGTCCGTTACTTGGGTTTGAAAAGTGCCAATTGTTCTTACAAGAACTGCACCATTTACTGAAGCTGGTTTCTCTCCTAGGTAAGAGCCATCAGTCCCTGTACTCTTGCTCTGAGTTTGACTGTGGTGGTTCAGGGTAGAAAGAACCACATTACTGCAGATATCCGGGATTCTGAACTCAAACCCGTCTCGGTGAAGTCCATGCTAAAATGGGGTGTTCATCTGACATTGGCGGCAGCAAATGCCGTCCTATTTAACAACCAGTAGACTCCAAGCTGATCACTTATGTCAATCCTTTATTTTCTCCATGCAAATTCATCCAGGCAACTCAATCCCACAATTGCTCTGCAGATATTTACACTCAATTTTGCACAGTTTCAATTTATTTATGGCATTAACAGTGGAAATTGTTCATTTCATTTCATTTAGACTCTTTTGTGTTTGTATATGGCTGTAACTATGACAGATAGTCTTAACACCAGCCCACCACTACATTGTTTCAAAACCAGAAAGCAAAAATTGTGACGAAAACACCATTGGGGTCACATGAATACTAATTCACATCATTTGCAAGTCTGAAATAACAACAGAGCATGAAAATAGTGTGGTATATACGTCCACAGATCTCCGAGGAAAACACTTGAGAGCGCTATTAGGCACTGCTGTGCCTCCTGGTTGCTATAGACAGCGATTGCACATTCCCTGATACTGAAACATAACAAATCCTACTTTCTAATTTACGCTGCAGCTCAGGGAGTGACAGATGCTTCATCAAGTGGAATAGATGGTGCATGTGGCTGTGTAAATGTCTTAGGTTAATGCAAATAGCTTGGAGTCACACCAGAGGCTAGCATGTCATCAAGACAAAAACATAGTAAAGCAGCATCTTCAACTTATTTGTATCTTGATGTTTGGCAATTTTAACTAAAAAATTTAGCTCTTGGAGGTAAATATTACAGTAATATCTCTATCTTCCCTTCAAATAATTAAAATTACATTATTGCTTGGTAAAACTACTCTTTCTTGTTTTGTTATCTCTCTTCATGCTACCTCAATCCAGACAGTCTTATGCAATATGCAAGGAAAAATTCCTCCTCTCAAAAAGTATAGCATCATATTCCCAAACTATGTCCCTCAGAGAATAAAAAAAATTAATATATTTATTATCCAGATAAGATTGCTGAAAATTGTGTTCATCATTCAAAATGTTTGTGGAATGCTATTCTTGGAAGAGAAGCTGTGACAATTCAGAAAGGCTTTTCTGTTTACATATAACTTTCCACTTGTGCATGTACTTCTATTAATTAGTTCCTCATCATTTCAATTAATATATGAAATACATATATTAAGAGCTGTAGCTCTCAAGATGCAATTAGAATTAAACTCCATTAAATGCAGCCATATTGTAAAAGCTGCCATATTGTGGTTAGTTGAAATTTATTAGCTTACACCAATTAATCTGCTAAAAGATTACCTAAATCTATCTAAATCTGCAAAAATCTTCAAAGTGGATTACAATGTCAGCACTGCAGAATTCATCACAAAAAAAAAAAAAAGAAAAGGAGAAGAATTATAAAAGAGATAAATTCTAGGAATATGAACAGCTAAGTTGTTTTGTTCCACAGGCTCTTATTTTTGCTTATATACAAAGAATGACTTTATTTGAAGACAGCAGGAACAAGCACAGTTGTCTAAACCTCTGATCTGGGCAGCAAGGGTTCTGGTACCTCTTCCAAAATATGTTTGCACGCACTTGACTATTTTGTCCAATAAATCCTTAAATCTTCCAGTTCTTCCATATAGAGGTGGGAAATCGTATCTGCCTCCATGGTGACTATATAATAATCACTCAAAGACTTTGTTGGTTAACAAGTTTAATTTGTTTGCTAAAATATTCTCTCTAGCTGTAAAATTCCTAAATAATGATAACTACTTTTCAAGAGTTAAATGAATGTCCTGGTTTTGGCTGGGGTGGAATTAATTTTCTTTCTAGTAGTTGGTATAGTGCTATGTTTTGGATTTAGTGTGGGAAGAATGTTGATAACACACTGATGGTTTTAGTTGTTGCTAGGTAGTCTACGTCCCAAGGACTTTTCAGCTTCACATGCTCTGCGAGGTGCACAAGAAGCTGGGAGGGAGCATAGCCGGGACAGCTAGGCCAGCTGGCCAATGGGGTATTCCATACCATATGATGTCATGCTCAGCATATAAGGCTGGGGGAAGAAGAAGGAAGTGGGGGACGTTCGGAGTGATGGCGTTTGTCTTCCCAAGTAATCGTTACGCGTGATGGAGCCCTGCTTTCCTGGAGATGGCTCAACACCTGCCTGCCCATGGGAAGTAGTGAATGAATTCCTTGTTTTGCTTTGCTTGTGTGCACGGCTTTTGCTTTCCCTATTAAACTGTCTTTATCTCAACCCACGAGTTTTCTCACTTTTACCCTTCCGATTCTCTCCCCCGTCCCACCCGGGGGAGAGTGAGCGAGCGGCTGGGTGGTGCTTAGTTGCCAGCGGGGATTAAACCACGACAATGAATGAGATTACTTCTCTCAGAGCTATTCTGTTAGGCTGTCTGTAAGCTCACAAAGATAATGTTGGGTTCATTCATAAATAAAGCATGATTTGTTATGACTAGAAATACTGTAAGGTTTTTTGTGTTTGTTTCTAGATATCCCTTTCCTCCCTGTTATTAGTCCATATGAAGCTAATAAATTCTCTGTCTCAAATAGGGCTTGGTTATTTATTTCAACTGGTTTAACAGTCTAGCTTTGGTGATCCCAAATGAAAACTTAATTGGTGTATATATCCCATCCCTACATATAGGGTAGTAACTCTTGCTATACTAATATATTAATAAGAATCTACCTTATATTCACAAAAATCTACCTTAAGGAAACAAAATTCTTCTGATTTTACAAATTACCTCCATGTTTTGTTTCCTTCAGCTATTCAATACTAGACCAAAATCAGCTCAAAACCCACTTTTTTTTCATTTTTCAGGAAGGGTTTCTACAAACTCTGTAATATAATTGGAGAAAAATGATGCTGCAGCATACACATAATTCTATTACATATTGGTAAAAGTGTTTGGATGTTCTCTTCATTTAGTATTCATGCAGTTTTAACATACCCATAACTTCTCAGCTCCACTAGCTTCAGAYTTTATGGATGATACTTACTCAAACCAGCAAATCCCATCCAGGAGGCTGAGGAAGCTCTTTGAAACAAGATGCTTTTCTGCTCATTCAGTGTCTCTCCTGCCTTTGTACAACTTGCTTTCCCTAACCCCTCTTCAGGAAGTAATACCTAGTTGTCATCAGTGTGGAATTGAAACTGATACCTCAAGAACCAAACCCATGCAATTATGGCTTCAGCTAAAAGGTTTAAATTTGTTAGCTGAAAAGAGACAAGAGGGAAGTGCATTACACTCCTTAAAATCATAGCTGGATTTTCCCAGAGCATCAGCAGCAATTATTGACTGAGGCATAGATATGGATGAGCCATAGGAAAAAACACTTACAAAACATCAGAAGTATCAAATGCATAAAAAGTAATTGTACCATATCAGCTAAATAATATCTTCCCTTAGGCTAGAAGTACAAGATAAGATGAGTCTTTTCTTTTGTTCCTGACAAGAGTAAAACTTACTGAAAAACAACACATTTCCTTAGTAAATCTATTTAGGAAACAAGTACATTTTACCTCACAAAAACAAAATTTGTATTGCAGCCCATCTAAATTCCCTTTTCTGGTTTGGAAATCTTTTTAAGCTCTCAAAGATGCTGAGCAATTCTAAAGAGAAACTATTTAAATCTCTCATTTCCATTCTGATATGTATGTGGACTCTAAAATGTTTATGACGCAGGACAAAGGGGAAGCAGATCTACACCAGCTGGATGCATTTTTGGCCTTAAATTACTAACTTTAACACAACATAGCTATTTCGTGGATTATTCCATGCTCTGTGCAACTGGCAGCAGGGGAAGCATTGTGTGGCGAGTTCTGATCGAGTCAGTAGGGATGAGCTACTCAAAAAAGAGACAAAATTTCAACTCACCACAAAATTTAACAGCCATGTGCCCTATGAATCCAGCTCCCTCAATTACAACACATCAGAGAGCAGTTAAAATCCTGCTAGGGGCCTAAGTGCACATACAAACCTACTCAATGTGTCAGCGTCTGAAAGAAACACCATAGGCGAAACTGATTTTGAAGGGTATTTGTCGTGGTCATAAAGTGGCATACAAACGAACTTAGCCTCAATAGCAGCCTGGAGCTGGCCATGAACTGCTGTGCTTTAAACCACAGTGGAGAGAAGTGCTCATCCCAGTGGAGCTGAAATTGTATTGCTATGTARTGGCACAAAGGGACAGGAAAATCAATGCGACCTGAACCTATGTCAGAAGCACCTTTTCTGCCTCTGGAGTGGGGCACTGTGAAAACCCGACTGAAGCTGTCGTACCCTGCAAACTAGGTGAGTGTCAATACAGGTGGTGTGGCTCACAGGGAAATGCACACACTTGAATTTAAGTCCCCCACTCGACGACTTCTTAATATAAAAGTGAAAAATATTAACTTGAGTCTGTATTTTCTAGGTGAGTGCATTTCATCTCAAAGAAATGACAGCTTGTAGTGGTGATAATGTGAAGACTCAGAAAAGGCCAGCATCTTTAACCCAACTATTTTTATCCACAGGATGACAGCATTTGGCTCCAGCAGACCCTGGTGCACCTTCATATGGCGAGACAGTTTCTACTATTTAAATACTTGATATTTAATTTCAATATAAACTCTCAGGATGATAACATAGTAATATTATGATCAACTAAAGCAAGCAGAGGTGTCAGGCCAAATACATGCTGATGTTTCCACCATCAAGAATTAACGGTGCATATATATACATCTCCCCTGTGCTTCAGAAGTTCATGCATCAAGTTTGATTAAACACAAAGCCGTACTAGAAACCAGTAAAACACAATCCCAAAATGCTGAGTCATATTTACACCCACTAATCTTCTAACTAAATGACAATTAGAAAATTAGATAATTGCACTTTCGGTGCAAAATGATCACAGCAATTTGGATTTCCTTTAGAATGAGGGTCATGTATATAAACCCGTGTCTTTAATAGTACATATTACACAGGAAAATAAATTGAGTCAACCTATGAATCGATAATCTGCCTATCAGGAAAGGTTGTTTTGGGGCTAGGAGGGTTGTTTGTTTTTTCACCCACGCCTATGTGTCGTTTATTTACGGACTGTAAGAGTCTACATCCCTAAGGGCAGATAGCCATGGAATATATGTATGTTGCTAAAGCATTCTACAAGAGATTAGCTAAGGAATACATTACCAGAAAGAGGGGAACTCTTCTATCTAAAAGATGCTTTGTAGGGAAAATATTGCATCTACAGGAGCTACTGCTGAAAGTTTTCAGCTAAAACTACTAAAAATCATTACTGTAAAAAGTACTCCCTCTACTACTGGCAATTTGTGATTCAAAGACTAATTATTCAGTACGTTATAAGGATGTTAATTCACAAACATAGAAATGAATGTAATGAAGTTATATTAGTTATAGTAGTAGAAATTCAAATTCTCCAAATTAAAATTTTGTAGCAATTTACCAGAGAGACACACACTTTTGCACTTTTCACAATGTAATAATTTGTTTCAAATTTCTATCACAGAATTACTCAAATATGAGAAATCTACATTTTAGGTCATACTCCTTTCAAGTGGGGATTTCACTTTCTTTGGAATGATATGAATTATTCAAGTTGGAGTTAAGGGAGATTTTAAAATCATAAAATACTTAGAAAATCAGTCTCTTCCTCCTTTCAAAATATTGAGTCCCCCAAAACAACCATGAGAGGAAACACTAAGGAAGAAAAGATTTGAAGCCAACTCAAAATATAGTAAAAGTTTGGTATCTGAATAAATATTACATTAAATAAGAACTTCTAACAAAATAATGGATTCCCATGTTCAAAATTTCCTATGTTGTGGAAAAATCCATTTGAAACATATCATTCAAAACTTTACTTCCATTCTTCTTGATGTATAGAATTAATATTTATATTGTTGATCATCATATCATCTCTTTGCTGAAGTGTAAGGAAAAATCAAAACCAGAAGCTCAAAAGAAAAGTATGTGGACTATTACTCTAGGTAGGACAGAAAAACTGTACTCAAAACTATATGAAATACATATACAGGGAAAACCTGTAAATATTTATTTTAAGCTTTAGAACCTACCCATCAACATTATTCGCACTTTGGGACTGGCCCACCAGTTACAGTAAAATAGAGGTAAAACAGGGTTTGAAAGGACATCAGTCCCCTTTCCAGTCTGTGAGCGAGAGTCCAACAATACATTGGATCTTGATAATTTAATTTCTCAAACCCTAATCTATTTCCAGCCCTAAGCATTGCATTAAGTGCAGTAAGGGTCCCCTTCTTTCCATATGTAAGACGGAGCATGCAGTGTTTCATGGCACCATGGCCAAGGGGCACTTACCTTACGCTACCGATCTTGCAGAATATAGCAGTATAGAGGGATCCGCCCCAGACCTGACTTTGAATGCAGTTAGAAAGAACATTAACAGCATTACTGGCATATTCACCACAAAATAAAAGTTTTCTAAAGTTTGTAAGACCCTAATCATACTGGCATTTGTTTATCAGACAACAAATGCACCATCTGTAGTACAACACCAAGCATTTATATATGAGATCAAAACGCTAATTCTCCAGCTGCTTTTAGCTTGCAGATATTTGCATATAAAATTTACACTGACGATAAAGAAATGAGGTTTCTCAAGAAAAATCAATTTTTTTATTTACAATGACTGGAGACTCAAATTATATGATCACCCTGGAGTTAAAGTTCCTCCATGATTGTTTATGTTCTGTAATTCAGTATTAATTACCATCAGGAAGTGTTTTGTTTGAATGTTATGCGGCTATATGAGACTTTACAAGAAATTCACTTTTTAAATAAACTTAGAGACCTCAGTGGCTCTAGGGTAGCAAAATGCAATCTGGTGTGCTTCCAATGAAGTTAAAGACTCATTTTACTGAAATAGTTCTCAGGCTCCTTGATTTAGTCTTCATAGTTAAACATCATCCCCTCAGCAGCCACAGGCTGTGAACAATACGAATTCACTGTAAACACAGCATACTGATTTTAACTCAGACAGTTAATTAGGTCTTTTGCATTTTTTTAAAAACAACTGAAATACTGGGGTTTTGTGTGTCTTAGAATGCTTATCATCACAGCAATGAATATCCTAAAGGCTTACATCTATGCTATGGGCATATACTATGTGGGCACATTAATTTTCACAGCTCTTCAGCCCACTTTTGAATTTATTAGTCTTCAGTATTCTGCACTCTGCGGCAGGTGTCAGAAAGCATCCATTTTTAACATTTCCTGCTTCATAACCCATTACCGAAATACTAATTGATTTCAGGATGTTCCACTACATGCTCTTCATACAGTTCTAATCAACCCTGCCACTCAAAACACAAATTCTGGAGAAAGAATTCGAAACACCGCTTAGGTGAGCATGTATCTCTTCCTCAACTTACTTCCCACAAGATACTAATTCTGTTATCAGTTATTGACTTCAAATGAAGACAAATTCTACATTTTCCTCAGCCTTAACTTGCACATCATGGGACTACATAATTTCTTTTAAAAAATGAAAAGAAGGAAGTGAATTCAGCAGGAAGTGAATATAGTCCTGTAAGTATGTATAGATAATAGATTACATTTGTGACTGCTTAGGACAAAGTATGAGTTAAAACATGGTGAAGCTAACAAATCTAACAGGTCTGTCATTGACCCCTAAGTTGCCTGAGAGTTGAGTGGGGAAGTACAAATGCTATGCTTTCCACTTACTAGAAATCCTTTATTTAACCCAAAATTAAAAATTTTCCTTCATTTGGAGGTTATGTGATTTTTTTTTAAAAGACATATGAAAACAAAAGAAAATGTTTAGAGGCTGTCAGAATTAAGTGTTTCTATAATTTAAGATTATGAATGATAAATTTAATTTGAACTGAATTTACTGCAGAGTGGGGGGGCAGGAAATGCCAGACACAATGTTAATGATATCACAGAAATTCAGCTACAAATCTTAACATGCTGTGTCTACTGTCACCCGATAAGATAGAGAAATATATACATCAATAATTAAAAGATCATCTCAAAATTCATCCATTCAAAACATGTTCTGATTTACATAAAATTCTAATCAAAATAAAAAAAGAAAACAAAAGATATCTCCACGAATATAGAATTTTGTCTTTTGTTTTTGTACTATATTTGAAAGGATTTATACTCTTGTAGATCTTTATTTTCCTCATTTGCAATCTACAGAGATGTCCACCAGAATAAAATAATTCAGGCTAGGCTCACATACATAAATAGAAAATTTCTGATGAGGGTATCATCTGCTGGGGAGGGGGAGGAGGATTTATGCATGTGTGTCTGAATCTACATCAGAAAATCTAGCACGAAACATTTACAATATCACTACCAGCTGCTATAGAAACAGCTGTCGTTCAGAAAACAAAACATTTTGGACTTCAAAGTAATCATTACACTACGCAACCAAAAAGACCAAAAAAACCCCAAACCTAATAAATTCAGTACCCCAGCCACATTTTTCTTTCAGCACAGACAAGTATTTATTTTCACTGCACAAAAGAAACTTTTTGTCTGGTTATCAGCATGTTACCCAAAATCTTAGCTAAGACAACACCTTATTGTGAAGTAGCTCTTTTAAAGATGAATCTGCCAGACTGCCCTAGAATAAGCCAATACAATAAGATTTTACTGTCAACAGATAGGTCTCATCCTTCATAAGACCTCATTGCCTCTTTTGCAGACAAACAATTCTTCTGCAATAATAAAGCACGCTAACTTGGTGTGTCTTTCTCCCACGGACATCACTGTCTACACTGAACTACAGCAGGACTTCAAGAAACTCCAGCAGGAGTTGGAAAATTCTTCCAGGTATAGGCCTTCATTTTCCAGGCAGCTCATACAAAAATTGGCATGCTAGCACTTTGCCTTGAAATTTTAACAGATTTCGTAAAAACATTTTAAAAATTATGTTTTCTAATTCAGTGGAGAAAAAGGAGTAGAAGATAGAGGGACAATATATTCAAATGCTGGGGGATGACATATATGCATATACATTCCACATTTCAAATGCACTCACTTGTTTTCAAAACAGCGTCAACTGATACAGAATTTCCAACATTGCAAGATATTTCAGTAGCTATCTATGGAAGATTTTTTTTGAAACATTGTAGGAACTCGGTTATTTATCTGCATAGATGGACTGTGGAACTGATGAATCAGACCTATGCTTTTTATTATTCTGTTCAGATGTGTTTAAAAGGAGTAACAAGCACATCTAAACAGAATGTTAAGTACCTCTACTACATGTTGAGACACGTCCCTAGCTGTCTAAGAAGGAGGGAGGGAAGAGAAGGAAAAATAGCATAAGGAAAGAAAAAGCAAGATGGCTAAATGTTTGCACTTACACACTTGTGGAGGTTGCTTCTCAGACAACAGTAGGGAAGTGGGTGGGTACAAATGTCAATCAAATGCCCAGCATAAAGTATAAACCAGCATAACCAAGAGAAAGCAATGGTATTAGAAGCCTTTGACTTACAGCAGGAAGAGGCAGAGAAACAAAAGGTGAGTATTTAATCATGCTTATTAAAACTGGATAGGGTAATGGACCTGTGGGTGAGCCATAAGCAAGTGCATCTGGTGAGCTTCTTGTATGCCTACCTGACAGCTGACAAGCCTGAAAGACTAGCAGAATGGGCAAGACAGAGACACCATAAAGCTGAACAAGGAGCGTAGGTAGTAGTAAGGGGCAGGGCTTTAAATGTTAATTACTCTGAATTAAATGTTAATTACGCCTGATTCCAAGAGCAGTTGGTTGTGCACAGGAGTGGGTGGGAAGAAGGTCAGAAAGAGGTACAAAACAGGAATGTAAAGAAAAAGACAAGAACATGAAAATGAGACCTGAGAAGAACAAGGTGCTTTTTGATACAGAACAGAAGGTAAATTGCTCTAAATCCCATACACAAAGCCTCTCCCAAAAATTCTGCAAGAATTTGGGATTAGTTCATATCCCCTTGTCTTGTTCTAGGATGGGAGAATATGGGTACTTCAAAGGTTCACACAGGGCATCCCTGTATCCCTTTCCCTTCCTCCTAATATGTCCAACCCTTCCACCCATATATCATCTCTTTCCTCCACTGCAGAGCACAAGAAGCATCTTGGAAGACAGGATAAAGAAAGTGGTTTTGGTAATTTCTTGCAAACATGCAAATAGTTTTTGTGATATCAAAAAAATTGAAGTATTACTGTCAAGTCAAGGAGGTCCTTTGGTCTTCTTACTTGAGTGAAGTCTGCATCATAGACAGGCCCTCAAACATCTCTTTTCCTGTAGACATATACCCTGAGCCTCATCCACTCTCCTTCCCACTCCACCTAAAGTTGTAGACATACCTACAGATAAACTTCATCTCAAAAAAAAGCAAAATCTAGAAAGAGAACTGATAGAAATAGTTACTAGGTGGCTATCCTACATCTCCAAAATACTAAGACAAGAAAGCAAGACATGTATTGAACAAATTATCAACTGTACCCTGAGGGAAGAAATCCTATTTTATCCCTGAAAGATGATGTGAAAATTTAGCTGCAGCAATTGCTGCTAATAAAGTAAGTTGATGGCAAGTGTATTTAGAGTCCAAAAACATCCAAATTCAATTCTTCAGACGATATTAGATTGCATCTATCTGTCTATTTGACTAGACAAACTTCCAGAACAGTCAGTCTCTAGGTAGGACATTGTTATTTAGATGAATAGACCATAGTTGAAATCATTAACAGAATATGATAGACAAAATACATCTCAATGTTTAACATTTAACACTGATCAAGCACTTAATCATAAATTTACAAAGAGTTAATAGTCTAGCTCTCATTTAGTACAAACAAATGATTTTCTTATAAGCCAAATTCTATTAGAGAGAGCTATCAAAGTATTAATGCATACTTACATAAACAATGACTGCTCCAAGTCACTGTAACATAGGCAAATACTAGCAGCAGGAGTTTCCTCTCTCTGGGCAAGCCATAAGACAATATAAGCAAAACTAGCATGATACAGTATCAGTAATTCACTCTCGTCTTATATACATATAATA
Organism: Oceanodroma leucorhoa; assembly: GCA_030449065.1. Classification (NCBI taxonomy): domain Eukaryota; kingdom Metazoa; phylum Chordata; class Aves; order Procellariiformes; genus Oceanodroma; species Oceanodroma leucorhoa. The sequence continues at coordinate 2,747,343 of JASVER010000081.1, forward strand.
AAAGAGCATACCAAAAGTAGCTCTACAGCTAGAAATGAACACACGCACACATATACACATGCAGACATACACACTTGCCAGCTTGTTTTGCATAAGAGCTTCTCCAACTGTGGGCTTTTACAAAATTCCTCTGCAACTTTATATTAGATGACTGGATTTCACTTTCTTCTGGTGAATTCAGACACAAATTCTAAAGTGCTGTTAAGGTCCAAGCTCTTGCTTTTTCCTGTACACAGGACACAATTTTAGACAGCCTGATCTTCTTCAAACTGCTTAGTTATATGGCTTATGGAATGGTATAATCCGTATTTCATTTAGGTTTGAAGACACTGGCCACACAGTCCAACCTCCTGCTCAAAGCAAGGCTAGCTTTAAGGCTAGATCAGGTTGCCTGGGCATTTACATAGTCAGGTTTCTTCTACATAGAAATCCACAAAATTACGGAGGAAGAATTAAACCCCATGTTTTTAATTCCCTACATCACACCCATGACAAAAGACGTGAAAGGTATGTAAGCATGAGAGCTGCAATGAAACAGCCAACACTTGCTTAAAACCTTAAGAGGCATTCCTAAGACAAATACAGATGGTCTTGGCAGAGACAGGGGTGCTTCTTGCCAAGCAGTGCTAGTTGCAGGCAGTGTCAGGCCACGGCATCTTTCAGAAGAACAAAGTGACAATCAGAAGACACCACTGCCGTAACTATGACCACCACTTTCATGCTTGTTTTCTGCAGTTTTATTTTCTTCGGGAAGCCACACTTCCTCCTTTTCCTGCACAGGCCTTTAATTCCCCTGGCTTGCCATGATCATTTCCCATTCATGCTGGTTCTTTACAACACATGCCAAGAAATGGACATGAAGTCCCAGGGCAGCACATCCTGCATCACCCTTCCCATTCTATCAGCTGCACTGAGAAAACCAACAGGCAATTCAAGATACTCAGTCACTAGAAGTCTCAAACAATGACTACTTCATTACAAAAACTTGCTTTTAGCATCACTAAGCATATGCCACCTCACAGGTCTGTTAGTCTCAATCAAATTTATATATGCTTATAGGTGTTAAACAGTCCTTTCAAGTATGTTGCATGCTTTAGGATAAAGCTAAACTCCTTGTTATAAGGAGAGTGTGCAAGTGATGAAATACAGATTTCTTAGTCCATACATTTGTGACGTAAGACATCTTCCAGAAAAATCTAAGTTTGGGGCTTTTTTTTTTTTTAAATCTCTGATAAGAAAAATAATACAGTGATTAAAACATTAACAACATTCTTTCTGAGCTCTTGTTTTCATCAAAATCATCTTAAGCAGAAAAAAACCTATATACTAGAACAGTATTTTCAGGATGAAAAATGTAGGGAAATACTGCCACTCTTTCTTGACAATCCATCATCAATAGGTTTGCTGTCTTAATTTGTATCCTAAATTGACTATTTTTGTTCATTTTCCTTTTTAATATGCTTTTTTTCTCTAAAATTCAGTCACTATCCCCTCTTACAGTGATAAGGCCCCAGCATGTTCTGCATAGTATAAAATACAAGTAGGCTACTCAATTAAAGGATTTTTCACAGATGTGAATCATTTTAAGCTTTGTATTTAAAAACAGTATTTATCTGTTCAAAAAATGCCTTGTGCTTGACTCACAGAAAGATCACAGAATCAGTGAGTGGTGTCATATTTCATTTTAGAAATCTTTTGGGGAAAAACACCCGACCGTGTAGAACACTATTAAACATTGGAAAAGAACTATGATTTTGAAGTTTAAATGTTACTGAAACGCAGAGTGCATTTCACTTAAACCTAATATAATTCCATAATAACATATATCGTATTATGAGAATATTTCCAGAAATCAGACTATAGAAATGCAAGTTTATATCTTTCTTCACTAACAAAGTACTTCCATCAATTCTACTTGCAATGTAGAAAAAGCAAAGATACTTCTAAGCCCTTTTACATCACATTTTAGTATACAATAGCTTTTAGTATACAACTGTTTTCAATTGTGGGCTCAGTGCCCTAAGATCAGCTCTCACCTTGCGGAGCTCCATCATGCTGATAAAGAAACAAAGGAAGAAATTCAGAGACCAAGCAAAGAGCATTTTGCTTTTTTTTTTTTTTGTACAACACAGATTTTAAAGTACAGATACTACAGGCACTGAATTACAGGGTTCAGTAAAGTCAGAGATTTCTCCTACTCTCCTGAGCAAGCACATGAGGTGCTCTGCTAGCTGAGACACACTCTTACTGAGACAGCTGAAACAGGAGGTCATTTTCTAGTTTTCATTTTCATTTTTTCTGGGCAATATGGGGCCTGATGAAATAGAATGGCTTTTTTCCCATGGAGATACACATCCCTCACTGAGCTAACAATTTAATTCTTCTTTCAGGGGCTTTTTAAAAAAAATACAGAAGCACATGTCCCACAAAAGGAAGGAATATTTATCACCCTGTCTCAGGTGGAGGTGCAACAAATCTTTGATAGTGGTTCTTAGTAAAAATATCGTTAATGACTTTCAGCAATAGACATATAAACGTGACATTCAGCTGGTCAGAACAGCTGACAAGAACAGAAATAAAACATTATTTTGTCACTATAAAAAAAACATAGTTTGCTTGTATCTTGAGTATTGCATGCAATTCCAGTCTTTGAATCTCAAGAAGAGTGATAGCAGAGTCAGAAAAGGTCCAGAAAAAAGGTACTTATCAAGGGGACAGAATTGCTGCCCTACTAGGAGAGATTAAAGAGGGTAGGACTGCTCTGTTTAGAAAGGAGAAAGCTGAGGAGAGCACATCCAGGGCTTACAAAATCGTGACAGCTGTGGATGCAAAAGATGCACTTGATGACACTGGAGAGTACAGCTATGCTTGTGGTTTCGCTGTAACCAGCCTTTTCCACTGACAGAGACTACTGAGGCCAGAGGGATCACTGCTCTGACCCATCAAAGTGTTTCTTATTATAGCGAAGATATGAACTCACAAAAGAAACCAAATATTATGAGATTTCATTTTTACAATGTATCTTTCAGATGTGTGTGTAATCGTGCATTTGTTTGTTCAACCAAATAAAATGGAGATACACAAATAAGGAAGACATCTGCTAACTGATTATTTTTGTGGGAAAAAAAAAGCTTGTGATGAGCTATATATCAGGAGTAAGTATTCAATAACTATGAGTGAGTATAGAAAACATCAGAGAAAGCCAAAGATGTTCCCAAGATGCCAAGTATAGCCCATTTTACCTATCTTTTGTTACATAAAAACCCATTATATGGGAAGGAGGAAAAATATATATATTAGTTCTCAGTGTTTAGGCTCTACTTGTACCCAAGACTGTCATGGTCAGAAGTCTTCAAATAGTTATTTTTATTCACCAAAGAAACTAGAGGAAGAAAGGGAAAAGGGAATTAAATTGCTATGACTTCAAAATCCAGCTTCATTGATGCAGCTCTCTTTGCCCTTTTCCCCTTGACCAAACCAGTTCATCCAGYTTTTTTTGCTGGATGAATCAATCAAGAAACATGTTGTGAAGAAACAAAATCAAATTTTTATTCTTTCAGCTTCAAAGTTTAGATTCGCACGTAAAATCTCTCCCCTCAAAGTCTAACTTCAGCACCGTTGCTTTATTTCTTAACAGCAGTGTCACGTACTTTTGACAAGTTTTGCACAAAAAGAGAGAAACGTCAGCTGTTCACCACCACCAAGCAAACCTGGAGACTGATGGCAGACTACAGGAGGAAGTACACAGAAGACTGAAGCAGTCAGGAAGCTCCACAGCCGTCTGGCTCAGATTAAGCAAGGAATGACGTACCCCATCCTTGTTACACATATCTGAAGCAGCAAATATCCAGCAAGTTTCGGATACTGGAAAGTCACTGCTGAGAAAAGCACTGTCTCCACAAACTCCTACTGTCCTGCAAGCACGTGTCACACATGAGAGGAAGAAAACAGATCAACTACATAGGTTACCTCAGTCTACATAGGTCAGCATTCTGTTTCAGAAGGCCTTCACAACAGTTTTTAATAAAGGTAATTAAGAGCATGCTAGTCTAATCTGCAGCCTAGACATGTCCTTTGTTTATTAATTCCTCATTTTTGTTTCTTTTTGCCTGTGATGCAAGGTTATTTTAAGAATTCACTAAATCAAATGTACTGCTTCATCAAAAGCAATGTATTTGAGAAGTAATAGTGATCGAAAGGATAACTATCTTCAATTTTTAAAAAGTTATAGAAATTTTTATGTAACTAAGACTGGACATATCAGAAATGTAGCAAAGAAATGGCAGGAACACAAGTAATTTTTAGAAGTAAAGTTAGTAGATTCTAAGTAGATGCTTGTAATTGCAGTTAAAATTATGCTATCACCTGAGAAGTAAACAAATAACAAAATTGAGATATTACATAGAGACTGATTAAAAACTTGGATATGCAAAAGACACAGTATCTGTAGGACAGTTGTGTAACATGCATTTAGCCAACATGCACAATTTTTCCTTTTAAACAGTCTTAATTAATCAGGACTTTGAATATGCTGCTGCAATCCACTACACCTTCATAACACTTCAGCCAGAGGACAAGTTCTTAAACATATATGAAAGGTTAAACCTTCCAATAACTTTGGGATGATATTCATACATTGGTAAACCAGCGTGGACTCTCACAATCATCTCGACTGACCTCCTGCATAAGTGGTTGTTCAGTGAAGGTTCCCCTCTGCTGCGCCAGAGGTGTGCTAGATGGGTTAGAACCGGAAAGGTGCTTCTTCACAGTAACAGAGGCCTCTTGGAGATTCACAAAATTTAGCTAAAGTCTGCACTAACAAGGGAGGGATGCTTGCACTGACCTATTAGAAAGATTACTTTAACTTTGGAAATACTTAGAGTGAGCAATTCAAGTGGCAGAAGAGTCAGTGAATTAAGGGAATTAAGAGAGACAACTAATTCTCTCTTTTATTTCTTGCAGCAGAATGTTATATGACTTGCGAATTAATCTTAACAATTGCTCCTAAAGAGCTAAGAACAGACACTGCTCCTGCCTTTAAGGAAGGAAAGCAACAAGAATATCAGCCAAGCAGTGACATTTAAACAGTAGGTTAAATACCCATCAATGCCTAAGGGAGCACTTCCCAGAATATTTCCTGCGCTAGCGATGACAAGAAAGTTCATAGAAATGATCTTTCACTCTGATCTTCATCTTACAATTAGCTTTCACATTAGCTTTCAAAAAGCTCATGACTTACTGAACGCTCTTTTAATTTAAGAATATGCACATCACCTGAATGTATTTATTAAAGTCACCACTGATTTTTAACAAAGGTGTTGATAAGCAGTACAAAAACACAACATGTTTCTTGATTGCAATTTATCTGTTCATATTTTAGGGGTAAAAAATCAAAACCAAAAGCTGTTATTTTTCCCCTATTGGAAGAAGCTACTTGTTTTTACCTAAACTACTGAACAGTATTCAGACCCGTTCTAGTAATTAGACGGACCATTCTCAACTATGCCATATCTTTGCAAAAACGTCACTGAAAATAGGTGCTTTCCTTTCACTGGCTTAATCACTTAGACATGCACAGATGTCTGTATTAAAATTCTCTTTTTTTCTTTTTCCTGTGCATCAGTTTTTTTCTCCCACATTTGTTCTATTGAGTTTTTGTTTCTTTTTTCTAATTATTATTATGATTATAGGGGGCTAATGAAGCATAAATGACTAAAAGCTAATAAAAGAGCAACAGGAAGTTCTCTTTCTGCTACTTTCATTGAGATGTGGCAAGTTATGTTAAATAGGAATGAAAATTACTGTTGACTTTCAAGATATTTAATAGATATTTTTGCTCCCACTGTTGTCACATTGTGAATATTTGCTGTGTCAATATTTCCAGTTGAAATGACATATCCCACAAGAATGATGATTTATTATTGGATTCAGATACACTGCTCCTGCTAAAAAGCAAAGCATGTTAAAAGAAAAAGATAAATTTGAAATTTGAAATTATATTGTGTAATCTTTGAGAATTAATTTTTAAACACTCCAGAGTGTGGTCTTTGAAATATCAAATTTCCTTGTCTGTACATAAAGCCCACTTGATCTTAGCTTTTCTGAGCTTAGCCCACCTTCTGCAGGAGTTGACAACATACTTCATGAACCCAGGTCAACCCAAGACAGCATCTGCATCATCTCTTGGTCTTGAATCCTGTTGACCATATCCCAACGTGCTGCTTTGATGCAAGAACATGAGCTGCAGCCTCTGACAGAGCAGGGATTTCCTCTTCTACAAGGGAGTTCTTAACTTCTTTTAGTATTCCAGTGATGCTGGAAATTCATTTAAAACCCCCATCCTCAGTATTGTCTATTTTTCTCAGACCTAAATACCTTCCCCAAAGCAGGAACTAATCTAGAAATCAATAAAGTAGTCTACACATAACATTCATACTCCTACACGCCCAAAATACAACAATTTGAAAGTGAAATCAGGAAAGCTAAAACCAAAATTAATCCATTTCAACTTTTTTGGTTCAACGGTGATCTCTGTTAGACAACTGTAACAACAACAGATCTCTGTAACAACTCCATGGATTACTCTTGTGGTTTTAATGGATGTACTCAAGATTTTCAACCAGAATTGTATGACAAGAAACTGTCTTAGTCTATAAAAGTATGATTTTAAACACACTACACATATGTTGCAACACTTGTTTGAGGGCAGCATTGCTAACTTAGTGATTGTCAGTATTATATCCTGACTGTATTACTTCCATTTTTATGTGCCTCGTGTCCCTGCATACTTCAGTACAAAATACAAAATGGATTTAATYAAACTGTAGGTGGTTGGCACCAGATTTCTCTCTTATGTGCGGGCACTGCCAAGAACATATTTAACTTTAAAACCCCAGAAAACCAAATATTGTACAAATAGTAGAGGGCTAATTTGTCCTTCCCCACAGAACATATGCCTAGAGAAAAACCTGAGAAATGGCAGAATAAAAGAGCCACATCAATTAAATAAATAAAAGTAGGCATTGATCTGTCTTTGTATTTATAAAGATCCAGATGGAGAAAAGACTACAGTTAAGTCTGAAAGCTTGAAGACTATCCTGCTAAACTAATTCAGGAGGAATGTTTAACATATTGTGCTCATAGGCAAAGGCAGAGAAACATTTGTGGGGGAAACAGAAACAGCTTGTCAAATCCTCATTAACGACATAAAGAGGCCCAGGCAAAGATGATAAAAAGTAAGCAGGTGAGATAGTAAGTTAGAAAAATTTGTGCACGACGTTGAAGGTGCTTCATTTAATTAAAAAGGAGTAGTGACAAATACCGTCAAACAAAACTATTTAAGCAGCTAAACTACATTTGAACAGAAAAACAGGAATGATGTGCAATCTGAGCGAGTCAGAAGGTGTGAGGATAACGAAAGACAGAAGATGAACTGCCGAAAGCAACAAATAGGCAAAAATTTTGGCAATATTTCTGAGAAAAAGACCAGGATTAGCATGTGCAATAAGATAAACTTCTCATGTTACAGACCTAAGAAACAAACTGATGACATCATGCATGAAGCCTCCCCAGACTGTCAAATTGCCACAATAAAGAATTAACCTGTTACTTTAACCTAAGTAGACTGCACTGGGGCAAATAAACAGAATGAACAGTTTTCACTGATGAGCAGTAGGAACAATCTTCCAGTTACAAATATCCTTAAATAAAACACCAAATGCTGCTGAGAAGTAAACACTGTAATTACTATGTTTATAATAAAACTGAATATATATTTTCAGAAGAATGTGACATTTTTTTCTGAAGATGCAAATAAAAATAAAAAAACTAGCTTAAGCAATTTAAACTTGCAGGAAAGTGTGTGCTTGTAATAAATATATGTTGTGTGTATGTATATTTTTGTATAATTGCATTGTATTACACAAGCACTATTCACCAGAAAAATACTTCCGTATATTTTGACTGTATGATTAATGATGTCTTTTAATGGAAAATTTTCAGAGAGCAATTAGAACAATTTCCTGGTGTGACTGCACAGAGGAGGCACTCCTCATGCACATATACTTATCAACAGACAATGAAGCAACTTGACTTGCCATCTAATGTGAAAGTTCCTTGCATGCAGAGCATTTGTAGCAGCTGGCAAAGCAATCATTAAGAAAGTAATTTTTCATATTTTCCTCACACACTGTTGAGCTTCCAGTAGCTTTCAATTATACTATAGTAATTTAATCATATACGATTATATTTCTGATTATACTATAATCTCACATAAATTAATTTACAGAGTCATCACTATCTGAGCATGAATCGACATTACAGTCAATGAGCACTTTGGGGTCCCATCCCTCCCTCAAAAAACAAAGGAAAGAAACTGCCTTTTCACCTCCCCTTCAAATTTCCAAAAGGATATGCTGTTTTCAACCATCTCAACATTCACCTCTAGCATTAAACAGTAAAGTGCAATCCAGTTTTACAAAATCTACCCACTGGAGGTTGAACATGCTCGGCAGTTCTCAGGAGGGTATTCCTTCCACATTCCTCAGCCTGTGTGTGTTTAATGTCACTTATAAAAGGCTTTCCATATGGGCTTCACACTGCAAAAATCATATATATGTATATATGTATACATATACACAACATCACCTCTTACTGAAGCTGATGCTAAGCAAACATCAGGAGGTACTCAGCACTTTACAAGACTGCRTCATTTTTCTGCGCCAATGATATGTCTGCAAAATGAAAGAATTTATATTTTAAAAGTGACCTCAACCATCCTGGTGTTCTCTTCAGAATATTAAATTATAACTGAGGGTTGGTTGGGGATTTTTTAATTACTAGTTTCACTGAATTTTGCTCAGCCATAGCTGACATCTGAAATTTTCTTCTCTGTATTCAACATAGAATCATAGAATCATAGAATCATTAAGGTTGGAAAAGACCTCTAAGATCATCGAGTCCAACCATCAACCCAGTACAAATGCCCACTAAACCATGTCCTGAAGCACCTCATCCACACGTTTTTTGAACACCTCCAGGGATGGTGACTCCACCACTTCCCTGGGCAGCCTGTTCCAATGCCTGACTACCCTTTCGGTGAAGAAATTTTTCCTAATATCCAATCTAAACCTCCCCTGGCGCAACTTGAAGCCATTTCCTCTCGTCCTATCGCTTGTTACTTGGGAGAAGAGACCAGCACCCATCTCTCTACAGCCTCCTTTCAGATAGTTGTAGAGAGCGATAAGGTCTCCCCTCAGCCTCCTCTTTTCCAGGCTAAACAACCCCAGCTCCCTCAGCTGCTCCTCGTAAGACCTGTTCTCTAGACCCTTCACCAGCCTCGTCGCCCGTCTCTGGACACGCTCCAGCACCTCAATGTCCTTCTTGTAGTGAGGGGCCCAAAACTGAACACAGTATTCGAGGTGCGGCCTCACCAGTGCCGAGTACAGGGGCACGATCACCTCCCTATTCCTGCTGGTCACACTATTCCTGATACACGCCAGGATGCCGTTGGCCTTCTTGGCCACCTGGGCACACTGCCGGCTCATGTTCAGCCGGCCGTCGACCAGCACCCCCAGGTCCTTTTCCTCCGGGCAGCTTTCCAGCCACTCTTCCCCAAGCCTGTAGCGTTGTCTGGGGTTGTCGTGACCGAAGTGCAGGACCCGGCACTTGGCCTTGTTGAACCTCATGCAATTGGCCTCGGCCCATCGATCCAGCCTGTCCAGATCCCTCTGCAGAGCCTTCCTACCCTCAGGCAGATCAACACTCCCGCCCAACTTGGTGTCATCTGCGAACTTACTGAGGGTGCACTCGATCCCCTCGTCCAGATCATTGATAAAGATGTTGAACAAGACTGGCCCCAAAACTGAGCCCTGGGGAACACCGCTCGTGATGGGGAGCAGAGTAAACATACCAGTAATAAATCTTATTTTCTACTTCTCCATGCTTTGAATTAGAAGAGCAATGTTTTCCCCCATGTATCTAAACTGGAAGTGTTTTTATCCAATGCCTTACTTAATTTCTACATGACTGCATAATACAATCTTTCAAGAATAACAGTGACACCTGAAGTAAAAATTACCTTTTGAGAAAGTGACAAATAAGAACCCTGTTTTAACTTAAATAATATTAGGTGCATTTAACTTTCATTTGGCACCTTACAGCCGAATCAGCCTACATTACAGCAGATACAGTGTCACCACGCTATGCATAGTTCAGCTGTGTTACTGGGACTTTTATGCTTTTACTAACAATGAACATGGGGGCTTTGAGCTATACTGCTCTATGTAACCATCAACATATGCTGAGAAGACCAGATTAAGGACAGGGTACTCACACAGTATTCTAGCGGGAAAAAGGTATGCTACTGTGCTTAGAAAGGCGATTAGCTACAACTACCTTCACATTACCAGTCAGATACTAGCGTATTACAAAAATAAAAGTGTAATTGCAGGATCCCTGCTGCAACTTGCATTAAGATACTCTGGCCCGTATTTAAGTAGCTTTCTAGTAACCAACATAGCACAGCAGTACCCTATCACAGCAACACTGAAGGGAAGCAAGCAGACAATTGATTTTCTCTGCTACATATTAATTTGAAATAAAAAAACAAACAAACAAACAAACCCATACAAGTACCTAGGAAGCTCGCTAGAAAAAAAAAAGCATCCATCTATAATGTAATGCTTTGGGACATGGTTTAGTGGCATGGTGGTGTTGGGTTGACAGTTGGACTTCACAATCTCAGAAGTCTTTTCCAACCTTTATGATTTTATGATTCTATGATTCTATTATTTAACATCAGTATTAACTATTGAGTCCGTTTCTGTGCAGCACTTGCACATAAACCAAAATACACATTTTCTGCCAGTTACCATGTTCTGCAGTTGCATCGTCCCCAGTTGCTCTGTACCTCCTCTAAAAGCTAAGCACAGTAGCTTCCCCATAAAGACCCTAAGGTCCGTCTCTCAAAACCACTGTGAGAAGTGAAGATAGAATCATTAAATTCTAAGAAAGTGGTAACTTTAAAAAATGAAGCTTAATTAAACAGTGAAGCCTGAAATAAGACCAGAAAATTTCTAGGTTTTTGATTGCAAAAAACCCAAGACCCAGAGCCACGTCCTCTACAGTCTACCTTTGTTGTTGTTTTGTAGTGTTTGTTTTGTTTTGTTTTCTAAGCCCTTTTGTGCAGGTAGCAGGCCTGAACTACAGAAGTTACACGACCCTGTTACAAAAGGTTCACAACTGTACTCTGAAGACAAGCTCCCTCTCAGCTGTCAAAGAAATGAGGGAATGGAAGAAAGAGGAATAAATTCCAGCATTCAAACATGGATCAGGCCATGGCTTTTTTAAAGGAAAATGTGGCATCTTCTCTCTCGAGCAAATGAGCAAGGATACACTTGAGCAATACGCCGCTGTCCAACAGCAGCAAAAACAGAACTTGCCAGGAATGACAAAACCTGCCGGTGATCTCACAGAGCAGATGGGATCCTGATCCCACACAGCTTTCCACGCACCCACTTCTACACACCAGCAGCTCTACGGCTAGGCTGCTCTTGGGAAAGCCAGCCTAGACCTCTGCTCTGGCACCACAGCATTGATACACCCCCAAAGAAAAAATTAAGAACCCCAGCATTTAGTGTAAAATGTTAGATAATGTACACAAGATTATTTTCTGTGAAAAAGAGATTAACTCTTCTAGCTATCTTGAGTCAGGGCTGCCAAAAATTGAAAACCAGCACTGGAAAAACACCCTAAACGTCCCAAATAGAGCAAATCCTACTGAGCTGCACAATGTCTTCTCTCCATGCTTTGTAGCTAATACATTTTTTGTTTGAAACGTCCTGAACTGCATTTAAAAACCCCATGTTTTTCAGTCAAGAATCCTAGCCACTCTGAATCATCACTGCTAACCTCCAGAAGATGACAACAGCCACCTTTATTATATTCCAGAAGAACACATTTGCCACTTTTCACTTTTTCCACATCATTAATGCACACAAAACCTGTCCATCATCTTCACTGACCCATTTCCTTGATTTTGAGAGAAAGTTTGGTAAGCTGCAAATGGTTCTCCCAATTTACATCCACTTTGTAATGATTTACATGTTCTGCAGCATTGGGCTTGTTTCATTAAAATGTATAACATCTTCATTGACACTGTAATTTTGTCCTGCAATAATGTCTTTATAAAATCAGAATAAAACAGATATCTCCTAAAGGTAAGTGTATCTGGTTTACAGAGTATAAAAAAAAATCTTAAACATCATAATACAACTGTAGCACTACTAGAAAAATACTTGCATAAAAATATGCTGCATAAAACAGCAATAGATTTTAAAGTTATTCTTTTTTCCCCACAGATTCCAGTGAATTGCTTGAAATTCTGAGTGCTGCTTCTAAAGCCAGAGATATAATTTCATGAAAACTTCATTATAATAATGTTCCTTTGGGGGAATATAATACAAATATCTTGACCCTTTTGCCAGATAGAAAGAGCACTGCAATGATTATTTTGGAATCACATTTGCAATTCTAACTCATCTCACGTCAGGATCATACATGACCATGGAGTCCATGCGTATCTCAGATCTTCCCACTAAAAAAATCTTTGCAACAATAACTACATTTGTATATTGACAGAAAAAAAAATTCTGAAACTGTTATTTTCAAATTTGAGAAACTCTCCTTCACTCACTAGCTGCTACCTGCAACTCCATACAGCCACAATTTTATTCTTCCCAATTCCTCCTCTCTGTCTTATAGCGCGGGAGTACAGCTGGGCTACAAGCCCCTGCTTATTACAGTACCTAACCTTCACTCTGCTTGCACTGCTGTATTCCTCCTTCCTTTATTCCAATACTCACAGCTGGAAGCTTTCGCCATTTCGCCTGCGTATAGAAGACCTGTCAACAAAGTCAAACAACAGTACCTAAATATGTCTGAAATACGGGGCTAAATATTTGAAGTCACAAGTTGCCAATACCTGCTGATACACAGAAAGTTTCAAGAAATACTTGCAGTTTAGTACATTTTGTTTGGGGTCATCAAGACATTTTGTTTATTTTTTCATTCCTCGCTGGTGTATATATTATCATGACACATACTCTTTTCTCTCTATTTTTCTACATTTCAAACTGATTTTTTAGTCATTTTTTTCTTTCTTCATTAGCCATCAGTATACCCCTCTCATTGCAGCCCTTAGAAGTCCCTGATGGAACAGAAGTTTCTTTTCACCTGTGTTTGTCCTCCAGACCTGCCAGTCAGCAGATTTCAATACTTTATCTGAAAAAAACTTGAAGTTGCATTTCTTGTTTGTGTGAAGGCTGAACATATCAGTCCCTTGAAGTAGCTGAAAGACATGTTGGCCCCTTCACTGTGACAAAATCATGCCCAGGACTCAATTCTCAGACTGTAAATGTAMGTAGGCTCCAGATTTCTCAGGAGTTGCACAGGGAAGCTCCCTGCAGAGCTGAGAGGTTTCCTCAAAGATGTCCAAAGAGAAAGAGAACACAGGGAGGGGGTGGGGGTTGCGGTGCTCCCTTGGGGGTTGGGGTGGAGGGGGGTGCTGTTATCCAGCAGTAGACTTCCACTGGCCTTCAGGTGGATTGGAACTTCAGTAACAGCCTTCACCGCAGACTGTCTGCAGCATGCAGGGATGGCCGGAGACCAGACTGGCCTGCTTTGTTGGAAAGATAACATCAGTTCTGCACTACTGGTTATACATAAAATCCTACTTCATTTTATACTGAATTTGCAATGTGCCTGTAACCAAAATGCCATGCAATGCAGGCAGGCAAATAAAAGTAGCTGGAAGTTTTCAGGCATTTTCATTTAGCTTTGAAAGAATCCTACAATCAATTATCAACATGACAAAAAGGTAATTTAAATAGCAGGATTTACTTAAAAATTGCCTAGATTAATTTCACATACACTTGTGTAAATTAATGCCATTCAACCCAGTAAATTATTTTCTTTTCCTCACCAGGCATTAGAACCACCAAGTATTAGAATCTCACTTAGATTTTCAAAGAATGAAAACTCATAATACAATAGCTCTCATCTTGAAAAGAAAGGAAGGATGTAACCTAAAGACTCCCCTGCAGCACATCCCAAGCATTTGCAATGAGTATTTCACTGCAAGTTGCTTGAATTGGTTTAGAATAGCTTATGTGAAATGAAGAGGTGCAGGCTTTGACTTCTAAGAAGAAATAGAAATAAAGGCCACTAAGAAACATTTTATTAAAAACCTCTCAAACTGAATTCCAACATACTCTTCTAGTTTAAATTACTGCAAGATTTGTTTTCCTTGTTTCCTCTTGCATGAGCAATATAAAAAAAMCTGAATATCCTTTCTCCAAAACCACATATTTGAATCCATTTAAAGATATACCACAAGCAAATGTTCCCTCCCTTTTTTTTTCATTTTATTGTGCATCTTACAGATGACTAAAGGTTATTCCACTGTTTACTTAAAAAAAAAAAAGTATTCAAATCCATTCATATCAAATGTTTTCGTTCCATATAATTATGAATGAAGACCTGCTTCAAAAAAAAAACAAGTAGGTGTTTCATACAGCCTGATATAGTTTAACAAGCAATCAAATCCCAGAAAGAAGGCAATACACTGGCATACCACTGACCACAGAGATCAGACCTCCTTCCTAGCCTGCAACCCATAGGCTCTGAGAGCTCAGTTATCAGGCAGATTTGATACCAGGGACATCTGATCAGATGATCAGTCTCCTGGATCCTCCAAATACCATTAACAATTTCAGATGTTAATTGACCATTTCAATTATCTATTCAATGGCTTCTGAGCCGACAGAGGAAGGAGGATTTGCCCTTCTCACCATGGAATGCGATAGCATCCAACAGCCACAGCTGAAGATATTGACAAAATCAATTTGCAGAATCAGATTAGCAATGTCAGAAATAGAAAATTTTTGAAGTATTTTGAGAAAGGGAATAAAGTTGTCTTCACACAGTAATTTCCAGCAAGACAATTAGGTTTTTCTGCACAGAGCTATTTGTCATTAGATTTGCAGACGATACAAACGTGGGAGGAGTGGCTGACAGACCAAATGGGTGTGGTGCCATTCAGAGGGACCTTGACAGGCTGGAGAAATGGGCTGACAGGAACCTCAGTTCAACAAAGGGAAATGCCAAGTTCTGCGCCTGGGGAGGAATAACTCCAGGCTCCACCACAGGTTGCGGTCTGACCAACTTGTGTTGGATTGTGTCTTGTCAGAAAAGGCCCTGGGGTTCCTGGTGGACAACAAAGCTGACCAAGAGCCAGCGACATGCTGTCGCAGCAAAGACCAAGGGCATCCTGAGCATATTAGGAAGACCATTGCCAACAAGTGGAGGGAGGTGATTCTTTGCCTCTACTCAGCACTGGTGAGGCCACATCTGGAGTGCTGTGTCCAATTCTGGGCTTACCACTACAAAAGAGACATGGAGCCACTGGAGGGAGTCCAGCAAAGGGCCATGAAGATGGTGAAGGGCTTGGAGCATCTGTCGTATGAGGAGAGGCTGAGAGAACTGGGACTGGAGTAGAGAAAGCTCAAAGCGATTTTATCCATGTATATAAATACCTGACGGGGAGAGAAAAGAATACGGAGCGAGGCTCTTCTCAGTGGTTCCCAGTGACAGGACAAAAGGCAATGGGCACACATTGAAATACAGGAAATTCGACTTAAACAGAAGCAAAAATCTTTTCAGTCATGATGGTGGTTATGCACTGGCACAACTTGCCCAGAGAAGTACTGTTGTGTGTCCATCCTTGGAGATATTCAGAATCAAATGGACACGGTTCTAAGCAACCTGCAGCAGCTGACCCTGCTCTGGGCCAAGGGTTGGACTGAGCAACCTCCAGAGATGCCTGCCAGCCTCAACACTACTGAGGCTGTGGGATCTCTCACGATGACTTTGCTGCCATTTCATCACTACTTATTGATGAAAAGGAACCAAAATTTTTTCCTTAGCTATTTCACTGAATCAGCTTCCACAAACTAAGTCAGGGGCTGTATATAGTCAAAAAAGTCTAGAATAAAATGAAACTTCGGTCCAGGGAAATATTGACTTCTTATGAGAGCAAGCTGGCCCCACAGTATTTAGTAAAAATACTAAAATTCAAGAGCTACAATAAGCGCAAGATGGTACCCAGCCATTGTTTCCAGTCAGCTCCAATTTTATACTTTACATAAGGGTAGAAAGAGATTCCTCCATTTTACACCCATGTACATCGTAAGAAAGGCTAACCTGGTATAAATTGATACAGTGTTTCCAGATAAATCTTTTGAGAGTGCTTTTGCAAACTCTTAATTATGGAGCATATTAGAAGGAGAAGTTCAGTATTGTGAAAGATTAGGTCTCACTAAAGTTGACTGGCATCTCAACAGCAGCCAAATTTATTCAAGGAGTTTATCCAGACCCCACAAGATCAAAAACTCTCTCTTTAAAATGACACAATTTCTCATACCAAGTCTAGGGAATGCTTTCAAAATCCAATTCCCATTATGTAGAAGCTATAAAAAACACTCCTTGAACAGAGGTCATCTTTTTCAGGCAAGAAAACAGCTCTAGTCTAGTTGTGTTAGCCTAAAACAATGCCTGTCTTCCCTGCCGTTATTGCGAGTCCTCTGGTTTAAGACATGACACAGCAGAAAAGACTAGGAACAGAATCGCAGTATGCCGTAAGAATGAGTTCACCAAAAATGCACAAAGGGTCCTGTTATCTCCCTTAATACCTTCAGAGATCCATGAGCTGTCAGTGGAGGAAGCCCATGCAGAAGCACACGTCAGTGCGGCACAGCTCAGAGTAACCCTCCCACAAGTTCATCATGGGGGAAACAGCATGTCAATTTATGAAGAGGGGTTTGGTTTCTGGAGTGCCAGCTTGCAGAATGAAGTGCAGAAACTTTTTCAGGGGCCCAATCTGTTCATATACAGCACAAATGACAGACAGGACTGTCTAAACACATCTGTGATTGTGAGCTATAGTGCTGAAAATCATGCCGTTCACTTTCCTCTTGCCATGTGCTGAGTGGAGGTCTAATGGTCCCAAAGACACTGACAGATCCGATTCCAGCTGAGGGAATCATAAGGAAGAATGCACAATGAAGAAAATGCACATAACTAAGCCTATTCCCTTGGTTTTGATATGGTTAAGTAATCCATATCATATATGCAAACTATGAATATACTGTTAAAATACTTTTTTCTGAATGAGTGGATACGTGTGTGCATTACTGATATCCCTTTACATATATAAAGATTAAGCCCTGGAAAAAACCAAACCCACAGACCTGTAAGATGTATGCCACATCACCACTATTGTCAAACTGTAGAAGGTTTAAAAATGACATCAAACCATGAAGTCTACAGTTTTATAGGAAAAAATTAATCAAGGCATCTGCTCCGTGTCAGGATTCTCATCTTTTCCTGGAAAGGTGCCAGCACTTTAAATCTTCTTTTGAATTTTTGCCCACTCTGTTACATAGATAATGCATATTCTCATACTCCAGAAAGCAAAAGTTGTTATTTAATAATTAAGGGTGAGACAAGAAAACACCACAAAACCCCACCTCCTTCCCCATATTCTTCAAAATAGCTGCAATATTACAGCAACATTGTTATAACTACAGCACTTAGCTGCTTGGAGAAACTACCCCTGCAAGGTGACGTAGTCTATACTTCTTTCTATACTATAGCTTTAACCTTCAGCTATGGCTTTTTCATTGTTTTAATTTGCTTTTTTTTTTCTGTAAATACACATGTGCAGCTAGTTTTCAGAGGTTATTTTCAAAGGATTGTGTAGTAGGAGTAACTGGATCACTTTTAAAAAACAATACTTGAATTGCCTTTGATATTTTCCAGTGTTGGAACATCAACTTCATTTAGTGACAAGATTGAAAGAATGTTTTCCCAGTCTTTGCTCTTCGTTTCTTATCCAGAGGAACATTTTGTCTTCCTACTATCTGATTATTTTAAACTTTGTATCTTGGCAGCTGAGCCTCCTGAAAACAGCTGTAAAGTCAGATAAATATTACTTGTAATGCCAAGGTAATACAGATGGTTAAATTAAACCACATAATGCACTGATGAGCTTTTTCCTTGCGATTAGACCTCAGCAGGGACCTTCTGCTCTGGAGAACAGTGCTACCGTATTAATGTTGATAAGCAGTTTAGCAACACTGCTTCTAAACACTCTTGCACAAAACACTGTGCAACAGATTTATTTTCCAACACAAATATTAAAGCTCAGTATGCAACAATACTTAATTATATAGGAATATTTTATTGACTGTGTTTTATGACTGTACGTAGATACAGAGAGGAAGCTTAGGAAACATTAGGAGTGCCCTAACCTTTGAAATCTTTACTCCAAATTATACAGTAGCTTGATGTGTATGACAAAATACAATGCACATGCATCACAATTAAAATAGTAATATGAATTTTTGGAAGCGCCTGTACAGTAAGTAGGCCTTCAGTAAGAATAGAAGCTTTTGAAACAAGAATCTTAGACTTTTCTCAGCTTGACTAGATTACACTTTCATGCAGTAATTCATATTGTTTCAGCCCTTTGCCCATTCCATCCATTAAATCAGTTCAATTCTATTTACTGTTTCATTAAAAGTATGAAATGCCCTTCAGAGGAGCAAAGTGCTAGGCTAAGGAAAAGATGTAAGAGGGAAAGAGGTTGTAAGATAAATAGTTTTGGTTGGATATTTTTCTGAAAGAATTCTGCTCGCCAATCTCCCACAAATGATACAGTGATAAAGACACCCAGAGAGAATAACCTCTGACAACAGCCAGCTTTTCTGTTAAAGCCTGCTTAGTTTAAAAATCCTCATGTGGAAGTTTTGTAGAAGTGTTTCTACACAGTGGTCAAAATGATTACTGTACTGCTGATTAGAAAAGAGAACTTGGGCCCTAATGAGGAAATTTATGACAGTGAGCAGCATAATGGCAAACATTTGCAAGAAACCGGGAAAATAATGCAATCTTACACACTGTAGTTTGTATCTGTGATCATTATCAGTATGGCTGAGGTGACCATGAGGAAGCAAAGATCTAGATTATATTCCACTTAGGGAATAGAACTCGGAAAAAAGTTTGGTTTAACTTCAGCAAGCTCTCAACTAGTCAACTTCCTGAAATGGAAGGTCCTACCACCAGCTGCAAAAGCCACATGGGTATGTGCAATGTCCTGCCCAGTCAACAGCAGTGAAGTGATTCCTTTGCTTTCTCCCCTCTGGTAATACAATGTAGCTTTAATGAGGGCAAAACCTGCAAATTATACCGTTTGCCATGTATATAAGGAGTACAAAAAGACAAACTGATTTTTATACTTGTCATTTGGATATTCCTTGCCTTTTTATGGAGACTTTGAAACATTGCATAAAAATGAAATATAAGATACCTTCAAATGGTTATCACTCTTCAGTAAGGAAGAGGCACTATGGCTAAAACAGCTTGCATCTGGCTACACAATTCTGATGTTCCCAAGCTTCTTACCAGCACACAGAACAAAAAACAAATTACACACCTCTGGTAAGTCTAGGGGTCCCAGTTAGCCCTGAAACTTAAAAAAAATATACTGTCAGGTGTGAGTGACTGGTCTGTGGAAATGGCTTTAGGGATATGCAGTGGTCCCTCAAAAGCATCACAGAATGTCCTCTGCAGCATCTAAATCACATCACACAATTCATTTCAAGGTGGGTCCATGTTGTTCCAGACCGACATATCAAGGCCTTGGCCACACACTTACGTTAGATGTTATTAATGTATTGTCATAATCCTCTTGCAAGACTCCTCTGTTTACCTTGTACACATAGGCCTCTTTTGCCACACAGAAAGTTCAGCTCTTCCAATTTGGGCTCTTTCATCTGCCCCCATTACAAACTTCTTTCTCCATCTCCCTGATCAGAATGACACTGGTATCTTTCCAGGAGCTCTCACATACACAGAAAGGAGAACGGAAAGCAAGATCTCCCCAGAAGACAGGATGGGAGCCATCCTCTGCTAGCAGAATTTATTTGTCAAATATATTCAGTATTTACTGCCTTTGTTTCAGTATGAAGATTCAACTAAGTTGTCAAACTTGTATCACAAATGACAGTGTCTGCCTTTACAAAAAGTCTGGCATTTTATGTAATGGCACTGTTTATCCAAGCCAAATATGTGTCAGGTTTCAAGACTATTTTTTAATTATAACTTGTTTCAGTGGAAGCAGAAGACTTAAGAGAAAAGATACACGTATGTGGGAGTCTGTAGACACTTTAATGCAAATGGCAATCAAAAGGCTGCTTGGAGAACATAAATGCCATACCTCATTCTTGTTTTGATCTCTCTGGTTCTTTTCTTTAATAAAGTTACGCTTCTTATCCACTTAAGTGCAGGACCAAACTCCATCACTAGTGCTGTTAGTGTATTAGTCCACACATTTGTTTTCCTGAGCCTCCCAAATCCTCCTCCCCAAAAACAAGAAAAAAAAACCCAAACCTGCCTTTTTCATACAGTTGTGCAGAAAAAACAGCTAGTTGTTTCCACTATGTTTAAGAGCTAAAACAAAGCATGTCGGAGGGACTGAACAGCCTCCTTAAATAAAAAGAGCCAGATTTCTGAACAAAGGAGAATATAGTAAATTTTATGTCTTTTGACTGTACTAAAACATTTGGTACACTGCCACATAGCAAGAGATTAGATAAGCTATAGGAGAATGAAATTGTTAAAGAAAGTCAAAACAACCACATGAAAGGGTAGTTAGGAATAAAACTCATCAGACAAGAGGGAGGTTACCAGGAGATTTCCTCATGTATCATTCCAGAGGCCAGTCTTAGACCGCAGCTTCATTAGTTGCCTTAATGTAAAAAAACTGTTCTAGTAACAACAGTCATATTTGTCAATGACAGCATCAGTCACACACAGAAACACCTGGATGACTCATCCATGTCTGCCAACAGAAGAAAGATAGTTTCATAGTACAAAAGGCAAGATCATACACTCAACAGTTGTTAAGTGACAAGGGGGATTAGATGACAAGACTATATGCCATCCCAAGTCCTAGGATGTATCAGGAAATATACTTCCAGGAGATAAAGTTATTTTCGAATTCTGTAGCAGTAACCTGTAATCTTTAACCATTTATGTTAAAAAAAAAAAAAAGGCAAAAAAGATTTGCTTCTCTGAGTAAGCACAAAGAAGGGCTGTTGAGGGAGAAAGCTGTCTGAAGAGGAGAGCTACATTAACTTCTAGCTGTCACTTACTAATAACACCAAAAGGATAAACCTTATCTCATCTAAGTGTTGACAACAAAACAAGAGCAAATAGGTCAACAAGGTAATGAATAAATTTAGACTAGAACTGAGAAGAATAACTGCTAACCACTTCATGCAAAATACCCAGCTGCCTTTAAAGTGATTATTAATACACTTAAGGAAGGGTCATAATGCAGTACTTAAAATAATGGGGAAGTAGATAGAGCAATGCAGAAAACACCTTCCGTGCCTTCAATGAATGCTGGTCCCCTGTTGGTTTCCGGGGAGACCACTGGGCCAATAAGCATAAGGGCATAAACAGCCTTCAAAATGAAAGCCAGTGCCCTTTGATTTCACATTTGAACTGAGGAACTTAAGTTTTGACAAGGAAAGAGGCAATGTTAGTCTCAAACATTAAAAAACAGAAAAAAAACCCATATTGCTTAAAATTTTTGTTCTCACAGGAACTGAAATCAAGTCAGCAATATTTCCATTAACACTTTTATAAAACTACAGTTTTTGTCTCATACAAGTCAACACTGGAATTAGTTGAGGTTTTGTCCACATTAAACGAGCTCTCAGCAGCTGATCTCCTCTAGCAGACCTCTAGAAGACATCTCTAATTGTAACAGGAATTCACCTAAATTAACTTCCAAACAGGCCAAAACATGCTTATGCAAGTGAGCTCTTGAGCCTAAGCTGAATCACAGGGTAGCTGTTAAAATGAAAAACAGCTACAAATTTGCTAAAGCTTGATTGCACAGTTATATGTGAACTGGGAAATTATAAGAAATTTTCTAAGTCACCTCTAGATTGTTACTAGATGCATCCAAGACCAATTTCTCTCACACTCCTATGCACCAGCCCTCGTTCTGTTGGGATATCTAGAACAGCTCCAGGCATTCAAGGATACACATGCCTAACACGATGCCAGGATTAGTATATATGACAAAGGCAAGTTTTGTACAATGTAGACTGTATAATAACATAGTATAACTATATTAGAACATAAAGTATAGCCAAATCCAGAAATGTCAAGTAATTTTTGGATTTCTGTCTTCTGAGTGTTTAGGTCCCATTACTAACTGCCTGGTCACCAACATACCAGTCTTATGCTTCACTTCCATATACCATCCTGGTTGAGCAAGAGCAATCCAACTGACTTGTAGTATCACACTGAGTATGCCACTAAAGAGGAATCAGAATTCTTCAAGTGTCATGGCAGGAAGACTTTGTGGAGATGACAGCATGCGAACAATACCCCATGCTATTCAGGTTAAATCAAGAGTTGCAGTGGCCACATATAGAACTTCCTTAAATCAATCATTACCATTTGACAAAACACCCTCCAGCCTAGCAGAAAACATAATGAAGCTCTGCAGAACTCCGGCACCTGTACAGCACTCTTAAGAGCAAACCATTCAGAAGAAATGATAAGCAAAAAGCTTTGTAATCATATTCTGCACATAGGGTCCCTTGAAAGCCAGAAGACTAATCCTTGTTCCCCCATGCAGTTTAGCCAGACCATCTTTAGCTTCTGCTCTCTTTCTGAGGACTCTGTTCAAGACTTATTTGCAAGGCAGGAGGTGTTCTCCAACAAGGCTGAAACAAAATTATTTATTACTACAGGCTGTAATCTAACCTTGTATGACTATGCTTGTTAATCAGTTCTCATGTGATACTGTCAAATGGAATTACATTTGAATGGAAATTTCTGTGATATACAAAAGTCATCAGATTTACACTTTTCCACTGCACACATTCAAGCAAGATTCATTCTAACATAAAGAACTGATTCAGAATTGAAGAGTCTAAATATTTGACTTAATGCATTGAGTTCTTTTTTAATTATAAAATTTTTGTTTCTAAGTCCACTTGCTGCAATAGGTAGACTGTACACATTTATACATTTCTAAACTCTGTGTTTCTCTACAATAGTAGTAAAAGTTTTTAATATTTTATTGCTAATATTTTCCAGACACGTCCCACAATAGGTCTGGCAAGTGGATGTCTATGTTAAACAAAAATTTCAGTCCTCTTTGTTCAGAGAAAAAAGAATGGTGATGAGACATGCCCTTCAAAAAGATTAATTTTTTATGTTTCTTTTCTCTCCCAAAAGCTACAGTACTTTTTTTTTTAAAGGGCAGACCTAACTATGTGTTGAGAACAGATTTACTGGACTTCTTTTCCTTCTGTTGTTGGCATTTGCTGACAGGTTCCAAACCTGATGGAGAATTCTGTAATAAATATTTCTAAGGCTACAAATGAAATACTAAGAACAGTATATACTAAAAGTGACTTTTTATTTAATTACTTCTTTTTAAGTCCTATATACTTCTGTAACATCTATACACTTCAAAAGTACTCACTGTTCAAGAACTCCATAAAAATCCTCTTTGGATTTTTATGTTTTAAAATATATTCTGATGATTATTCCCTTTCCCAATTTCATCTCATCTCTGTGGAGGTAAAAATTCAGTAATTCAATTCTGACCTCTCTTTTACTGAAACAAGGCAAATTATTAGGCTAGAATTTCTGACCTCTCACATTCCTGGTACCATGCTGAAGCAGACAAAGAAAAAGCAAATGGTCATCTGCACAAAAACATTTATAAAAGCAACTTGAAAATAGTGAATGGTGCTTGTCTTGATCTTTAAACTACCTGAAATTATGCCTATAACCCTTATCTCTCAGAGCAAGTCTCAACAAATCAAAAGAGCAGGCTCATGTTGCCTACATTATTGCAACAGGGCCTCAAAAAACTCTTTTTTTTTGAAGAGACTTTTAAAATATCCTATTTCTTCCATATCACCATCAGCCTTCCAGGAGTTCTAGAGTAAACAATAGGAGATATTTCATAATATACCAAGTCACTGCTTAAAATTCAGTTTGGCAAAGAACAAAAGGTTCCTTCTTCAGTGAGAACTGTATCTTTCTAGACTTCAGCACTGTTGATCCTTAAATATAATCAGTCATAAGAGAGATTTCTTAGTGGCATACCTCTGACATAAACAAAGACGACGTTCAATTTTGAAAGACTTTGTGTACCACCGGGACACAATTTCACCTTCATATATTTCTTAATTATTTGCAAATCACTGCTATGCCAGGTTACTTAGCATACAGGCTTAAAACCGTTTCAGACACATACCTTTGTGACATTGCCATTTATCTGTATTTCAGGTATTTTGAATATTTCTCCAATATCCTGGGAAGTGTATGGACTTGGTTCTCTCTATGTAAGAAGATGGACAATATCAGTGTCTAAAAATATGCTGATAACTGCACAAAGATTTTATTTAAATGTGAAAAGCAACAATACCCATCAGAGGTGAAAACGTCAAGCAACAAACACAATTTAAGTTTTTCAACAAAGTTTAGATTTTTCTTCCTTTTTGCTTTGAATTCCACATAAATATACTACTATCTTGTTCCGAATATGCTTAGAAATTCACTAGGTCCCCTACTGCACCTGTGAAAACATGTTACTTCATTGCCTGCATGTATGAGAAAGTCACAGAAGCATTTTCTTCAACTGTGCAATACTCATATTTTATCAAATGCAGAGGTCTTATACAGTTATCTAAAATAAAATTTAAAAAAAGAATTGTATTTATACACAACAAGCTCATCTCAGAATGAAGTCCTGTTCTTTTATCTCTAAAGTTTCCTTTTGAAAAAAATTTCATCCATACTGACAAGTAACTGTGGAAAATCTATAAAGATCATATTCCATTTCTTAAAGGAGTAAGGCTTTGCCAATGCCACACCTTGGTAGAAGAGTCCACTTTACAACCACAGTAATGAGAGGCTGTGTTTAGGACAAACTCTTCTATCTAGAAATCTGGGAATCCTATAGGTGGATTAGTTCATTCATGAATTCAGTAATTCATGTGACAAAGTCCTATCCCGGACTGTGAGTTTTTCAAAAAGAAAACAGTTGATGTGCTATGTACCACATGTGTGCAAGCCCGGAGCATTCCAAGTGCATCAGATGCCAGAGGTACCACATGTGCACAAGCTGGCTTTGCAAACTCTTGTTTTCTAGACGTATCAGATCCACTGTGCGTGTGCTAGATTTCTCATCTGCACATGTACACCAGATATACCTGGATTTCTGAACGCTTAACAGCATATTTGGAACTATAGCTGTGGGATATCTAGAAAATACCAGAAAAATCAACAAAGCCCATTGAACAAGGGCAAGTGGAGGCAAGTGGAGGACTCACAATGCCCAGATACACGTTAGCTATACTTTCTGTATCTGCTTCATTATGCACTGAATCAGCTGTGTATCTATTACCAGACCTTAACACCAATGTTCAGAGTGTTGTGTGCATGAATACACATCTATCATACTAGCGGTACAACAGTTGATTCCAGCAGAATCAACATTTTAACAGCTGATTTTCCTCGTAAAATTTCAGACTTATCACGTCCTTCCCTATCTGACAGCAAAACAGTGATTTCTAGTTAAGATCCAGAGGCCTGGCAATTACAGCAGCTGAAGTTCTGACATTAATAAATTGAATTAAGAAAATTATGGATTTTCACACAATGAATTTGAGACCCGATTCTCAGTGTATGAGATCTGATTATAAAGGTATAGGCATCTCATCTAGTCAGATTACTGTAACAGTGAAATATCCTCAACTTTCTTAATTTGCTTGAAGCATTCCTTCCATTAGAACACATTCTGCAATGAGATATGCAGCTGTTAGTGGAACACACACCCCAGCCACTAGCAATAAACTGTGATCTCCCTAGCCACCTATGATTGCAACATCATACTCAGCAAGGTCATTAGCACAGGAGGCACAATTAGTTATAGTTTTCTAGTGCCATATTAATAAGTGAAGAAAAACGCTCTTATAAGACTGCATTATTTCTTTTTTTTTTTTTTGAGTCACTGCCTCCAGGAAATTAAAAATATTTTAACCTCTATGCAAATGGAATACACCTGATATTTTCAACATGAGACTAAAGATTACCCTCAAAATCATGATATTAAATAAAATGAGCTACGAGACTAATTCTATTAGAAACTATCTCAGTCTCCATCCAGGTATCAGAATCACTTCGCTATCCTGTTACAATGCCAGGTGAGCAGATGGAAATGATCTAGGAAATGTCCTTATACAAATTTGCCATGACATTTTTTTAACCTTTGCCAGAAATTTAAAAAAAAAAAAAAAGAAAGCCAAACAGACACACATATTTGGACAGGCACCTTTGTTAAGCCTTGTCTCTAGTTTCAACATTAAATGGTTTGTTTTATGTCACAAGAGCCCTGACTATCTAGAGGAGCCTTTTCAATTCTAGCAGGCTGGGTCTGAGACAACTCTAAGCTCCAGCCCACGCTCCAACTCTCCTGACTCAGGAAGAGCCAGGTAACAGTCTAGGCATCATAATATTAACTACACCGCTGTTTCTAAGAAGACAAAACAAAGGAGGAAAGGTTGTGGGAACCAAAAGAAAAATAGTGGGTAGGAGATATGGAATCAACTGTGGTGCAGAATCATTGCTTCAAGCATCCTGTACTTGTCTACAGGTCTAAAACCCAATGAAGTGGGATGAGCCCATCAACGCTTTTCAGTATAATAGTACTTCTGCTCATTCTCCAAAAATAGCGCAATATAACCACATCCTTATGACTCAACTTTAAAAAAGACTGTACATATATATATACATATATATATAAAAAAATTGGAGTGGGAAGAGAGAAATATGCACAGAGACGGTAGTCTCAGTGTTGCAGAAAGTCTCTGTTTGAGGGATAGAATAGAACAGTTAACACGCAAAGAGGACAGTCCAGGGAAGACACAAACAGATAAACCACTGACTTGCAAGAAAAATGTGACATCTTTAGATACAATTAACTCCTAAAAAGGGAGACTGAACTGGGGAAGGTTCAGACAATCCCACAGCTGATGAAACAGGAAAAGTGGGACAAAGAGATGCTTATGATGGGCAAAGAGAAGCATGAGGATATTTTGGTGAGTGCAAAGAACAATCTACAGAAGCTGGGTGAACTGCATTTTTTCTTAAGCCAAATTAAGTCACAGCACATAGGGATATTTAAAGTTTCTCTTCAAATGAGAAACCCCTCCAACAGTGAGTATGGTGGTTGTTACCCTCTCCCCCTTTTAAAAAACAGAAGAAATAGCTAAGGCAAACTTCTGCTTTAACAGACATTTTTGTACAGTTGCCACTTTGCTATGGCTTTCCCATTGAGGTACCACAACCAAATTGCAATGCAGCAGTGGGTAGATTACAGAGGTGCAAGTAGAGACTTACACTTAGTTTATATCTTATAGCCATTGTTTATTTGGTCTGCACTGATGAACTTGTGTCTCTACTGAAATAAAATCCAAAACAGCATCCCTGTAGCCTAGAAACATCTTGTTCATAACAATGAGAAAAACACCTGATGAACCAAAATCAAGAGTGTATTTCTTTACTGACTCAAAATTAATCCCTTATTTGAGAATCTATTAATACTAACAGAAGTATATTAATTGATTAGGTTTTGAATAATATCCTTCTGTGAGTAATTTCGGTATTTTGCTAGTTGTACCCTCTGTTAACTACTGCAGAAGAATCATGTGATCAACAGCACTGTGTCTCAGTTAATGAAACCACTGCTTTCTACTGCGACATCATTTAAGAATGTCGTGCATTGCAATCCACCTACTGTATTTTGCATTTTCTTAATTACTCAGCCTGGATTTTCACCAACTCATTCTGCAGACTGAGTAGTGCCACCCTACTTGGAACATGAACTGGCATCTCTATACAGTCACACTTCAGCACTGACATAGGGACAAATCATTACTGCTCTACTTGCATCATAACTCAATTGATGCAATAGTGTGAAATAGGACATCTCTGAAGTCCTCTCAGTACCTCAGAGAAATAACCATCAGGGAGCTTTAGCAAGGTTGTCAAATCTACTGACAGAGAACAATCATAACTAAGGGCCTTATAACTAACTTTCTTAATGGTTTGTATGAATTAAGTTTAAGACTGTGACCTTTTAAAAGTTTTCTAGTATTCCTAGACTTTCACATTCTTATATTTAAAGGTTTTATATGCTCAGCATCAGGGCAAATTCCACCAACATCAAATGCATTGTGTCAGGAATTAATTTGAGCCTTTGTAGTCCTGGTCCACACAGGCTGAAACTTTGAATTCTGATGAAATTGTATTTTCATAAAACACAACATTTGTGTTCTTCCATTGTCAACATAAATGATTGACAGCATTCTTTTAATATTAGCTTTTAAAATAACTCTAATACCTAAACATTAGGGAAATATTTTCTTCGAACCAAAATGCAATTCTAAAATCAAAAGGTCATCATCTCCAGAACAGCTATATTGAATCAAATCCAGTCCTGTCACAATTTTTATAATTGAATGGGAGAACTACTATGCTCACCTCTGTGAGGTGGACCTCACTGCATCTACCTTCACTGCTAAGCTCATTAAAATCTTTCTTGCCTGCCTTGTTGCCTCAGTAGCTTTCCACTTGTCCCCAAGCTTCATTCACAACTTCTGATATTATTACAGCCCTACGCATTTCCTATGACATTTTTTTGAGACCCAAAGCTTCTCACCAGACCCTTTGGAAAGTCTAAGTCATCCAGTCACACGCAGTGGCCACATTTCCTTTTCTGTTTCATTCTCTTTTTTTGTATCCCCTTCTCTTGAGGGACAACTAATGTAATTCCCTAGAGCACATCTGACCGTGAAGAACTTCTGGTGCCTGGGAATCCTTCAACAACAAAGGTTGGCTTATGTTGGAGAACCAGAGAAAACTGAAGAAGTAAGATCACTGCAGATTTGGGTTCTCCACAATAACTGTCTTCAAAATGAAAAGAAAAAATGAGAGCAAACAGTGAAACATATTATAGCCTGTTTCAGCTTTTCCAACAAGAAGTAATTTCAGCATTCCAGGCTAGATTCTCCTTAGTTCGACTCTTAAAATAGAGAGCATTAGCATCTTCGTTAGATCCCATTAGCATCTTCAGCACATCAACTAGTCCAGTGAAGAAGGCATCAGGGTGGGTACAATGACCTTATTCACTCAAAAGAATAACAGCTCAACATGAAGGTAAGAGCCCTGTGCCAGACTATCCTGTAGGTCAGCATAAGGGCACATTCTGGAGGAGGAAGGAATACTAATGGAGGTCTGTGCTTGGAGTCAGAGGAAATACTAGGCTATTAGGTCCACAGAATTATTACAGTCATGTCTGCTTGTTCATGAAGAAGGTCCAGATTTAGCCTTTAGTTTCTATAGCTTTGAAAACAAAATCCCTCCAAAAAGTGTGAAGTTCACAGACTTTATTGTTCCATAGCTAAAATTTTCAGAGCATGTACATGGATACATAAGACCTGTCAGTCAACGCAAACTGGGTCTTTAATTTTTTGAAACATGCAGATGATGATAACTACAAAGAAGGAGCTTGTGTGATTCAACTCTTAGTTAACACTGCTAACTCTCCTTCTATGGGTAGAACAATATTTCAAAACCAATGTCATGAGCAACTAGAAATAGGGTACCATTTGTAAAGCCAAACATAAGCTTCTGCTCCCAGGAACTTCCTCTGCCTTCCTTGGTTTTAGATTTGGAAATAATTTTCCAATAAGTTGAGAAATAAATATACACATATAAATATACACATACATATTTCTCCATCCACTTATTCTTGATCTTAAATAGGATTAAGCATAAATACTTTGACATCACTGAAGTTTCACCTATCTTCATAAGATCTAAATTTTTCCTGAGCTGATCTATAAACCAGCTCAGCCGAGCCACTAAAAGTAAAAACTATATCTGATGTGTGTTGATAAAAAGATAATTAAATATATGGGTAAACCACTGAAAAAATAGTCACAGTAAATATCATGTTATTACCACTCAGGGGAAATAATGAGGAATAAAGACAGAATAAACAGCTATAATAAATTAGCACATTACCATCAGATACTTTTTCTCATTACACTTTATTTCCAGAGAGCAAGAACTTAAAGCCTAGCAATAAGTAGCAGAAAGTTTTCATTTGCTTGTTTATTTAGACATGATATTTTATTTTTTTCTCCTTGCACCTCTGCAATCACTGTGATTCAGTCTTGTAGCAAGTCAGTTTCTCTGCAATTCACGGCAAACTTCAAAAAGTTGCAACAGGAGATCGCCTACTTGGTATATTCTTTACACAGCATTTCCATTATGTCATTAAAGCAAACATGTTATCTAAAAGGACAAAGAACATAAGAAGAACAGAAAAAACTGACTTGTATTGGACAATAATAAGTTTTTTTTTTACATTTTCATTTTGAAATGTGACAGGATTGTTGGAAGTGCTGCTTCAGCAGAAGTATTACATATATGTTTCTAAAGAGTTGCTTTCAGCTACAAACACAGCAAATAGGTTATAATAGGATACTTTTATCACTTTCCAGCCAGTGTTGGACTAAAAAGTGCAAGTTGTGTCTAAAAATGTGCTCCTGATTTCCTAACTGATATTAACATCTCAGCTACTTTGAGAAGTACTTGTGATGAATAAAAGAATATTCCATAACTGTCAGGTGAATTCCAAAAGTCTACATGCATGCCTCACAGTAGTTGCTTCCTAAGGTGAAAAAAAAATAGTAAAAAAAATATACCACACATATCAAAAGACCACAGAGATCTCACTTGCAAAAGAGATTGTGGAAGGTAAAAGTGTCTCCTGATCTAGATACAAGTTTTCATGCTCCTAGTCACAGGTCTAGGGATTTCTCATCTTCCCACACCGCCTGGTTTCCTTTTTCCTTACTCCTAAATTATTGTTTGTAATTTAAAACTTTTTTCTCTTTTTAATTAAATCCAGTATTTTCAGGCAAGACCTGAGCAAGTTACAGAATAGATAATAGATAAAAGGTCCTACAGGAAAGCAAGCCTTCAGGGGCCTGCTTCGGCTTTGTGTGGGGTCGCCAGGGACAACAGTACCTCTACATCACCAACTCACAGGCTATCAGCTCATCCACAGCATACAATTAGAAGTGCTCAAGATTTTAAAAGATGTCTTTTGATTCTGGATGTTCAGTTTTAAATCCATCTTTTATTAAAAAGGAAGGCCAGCCACCACTTAAGAATTACCAGGCCCCAAAGAAGTAAATAGATACAGTCAGAAATCCCCAATTATTAATAATTTTTAAATTCTGCCCATGGAGTTTGACACTATCATTTTAATTATTAAACTTCCACCTCCTTTTGAAATACATGTAGTTTGATTTCAGATACAGAATAGACTGTACATTAATAATTAATAATTAATAATTATTATCCCCACAAGAAAAAAAGAAAAACAGCAAGGTAACTTCAGTCCTTGGTATTTTCTTAGGCACAATGTCTTCAATATAATAACCCCTGACGCATTTTCAGGGGAGACAAACAGATGACAGTTGTGGAAATGGAACTATTGTTCTATCATTTTAATGAGAATTCGTTTCCCCTCTTCGTTTGGGTTTGGGGTTTTTTTCCTGTTTTCCTCCTCTTCTGTGCTAAAAATCACATCCTAGCTCTGCAGTGACTTGCATCACATATGACTGCAGACAGTTATGCCACACTCTGCTCTACCAGGTACAGAGTACTACTCTCAAAAGCTACAGTCATAGAATAATTTAGCATGGAAGGAACTTCTGAGGGTTGCCTAATATAAGCATCTTCCAGAATTATTTAAATCCAAAATCTGAACCTTTCCCCTTCAGTCAAAATTTATCAATTTCAAAGTCACTTCATACTAATAACAGAGGATTATGGATGATTTTCCAGCATCAGACAGAACTCAGACCACACAACAGAGAATTTCTTCACAAGAATGGTAACAGGCAAGTAAAAACATTTTCCTCGGGACAGTTCTGATAAAAACATGATCCCTAAAATCATAATGAATTATTAACCTTTAAAAATCCAGCTGTCACACTACTTCACAGACTAGTCCACACATGCACCAAAGAAGTAAATGCATAGAATATAATTTTTTTTCCCCACCGGTAAAAGAACAAACTCAAGATCAGCTGTCCAGACAAGTACACAGGACTGGTCTACTATAAGAAGTTTCTTGGCAGGTTGCCTCACTGGAAGCCCACCGCAGGGAGACACTAGGCAATGCATTCAGGAGAAATTTTTAATGAAGCAACCTCACATTGAGGTGCAGGAAACTGTGTTTAATCTGAAGTATAAATAGCCATCGTTTTTGGTTTTGTTATTAATCCATCCAAATAAGCAGTCAGAAAAAGTGTTGTTTATCCACAACACACAGAAACAAACTAAAAAAACCCTAAAACATTCCACTATATACTACATATTTTAAAACCCCATTTTATAGATGCCAAAATGAAGAAAAAAGAGCAGTTACCTAAAAATAAAGGTAGACAAAATGTCCAATTTGTCATACATGACAAAGTATTTGTGCAGAGGATTAGTTATGCTCCCTTCAACTACCAAGAACTTTAAAAAATTCATGATAAAAACAAATATTTTCTTCAGAGATGGTAAAACCAGATCAGAAGTAAAATTCATTACAACTCATCTTATGATGTGAGTCCTACAGCAGCACAACGTCCGACCTGCAACCTGCGCAACCAACTCTCGTAGGCTTCATGCGCCCAAGCCCTCGCCTCACCTCCCAGTCACACTGCTGACAGCTTTCTGGTTTCCATTTTTATTGGATCTTTTATTGCTACACTTTCTGGACAACGAAACCATCAGGAAAGTATTACATTCAAATAAAACAGACACTTGCTTTTAGCTAGCTCCTGGCTAGCTTGCTTGCTAGAGGAGGAGGCAGTGAGGAGCTGGGGTTGGGCTGGGGGCTGTGGGAGAGAGGGGTGTACCCTCATGCCGAGGCAGGAGGGACAATGGCCAGGCAAGTATTACTTTCCATTTTAAAGCATTATCAGATCATTTTACCAGTCCCTGCCCTGGGCTAGAACTACTATTTTTGTTTTTCTTAAGAAGTGTGTTTTCACTTCTGATAACCACTGTTGGTACACTTCTAAGTTTTTCAAGAAGTTATTAAGATTATAGACAAGAGTTACTAGATATGCTAGTTGTAAATTAATTCTCAAAGGACTTTTTAATGTTGATTCACACAATCCCAGCGTAACTCAGGCTGCCAGGAACCTGGGGAGGTCTCCAGTCCCAGCTCCTGCACGGAGCAGGCTCAGCCTGGGGTCAGACTGGGCTGCTCAAGTCTTCATCCAGCCGGGGCATGAAACCCCCAAGGATGGAGATGGCACACCCTCCCCGGGCCCCGGCTCCACCGCTGGGCTGTCCTCCTGGGGAAAAGGCTTCTTCTTATCTCCAGTCTCAGCCTCCTGTGTTTCAGCTGTGCTGCTGCCTCTCTCCCTCCCACCACGCACCACTGTGAAAAGCCTGGCAGCATCTCCCCACCCCCTCCCATTGGTGCTGGGGATGACATTGGGTGCCCTCAAAGCCATTGCTCCTCCCAGCTGAACTGGTGCTGGTCCTGCAGCCCCTCCTCACAGAGCAAGGGCTCCAGCCCCACCGTCTCAGTGGCCTCCCCTCACCTCCCACCAGTTTGTCAGTGTTGTTCCTGTGTTGGGGACCCAAACTGGAGGCGGTACCCAGACAGGGTCTGACAAGTACCAGGCAGAGGGGACAGTCCCTGCCCTTCGCTGGCTCCTGGGCCATGTCCTGCTCGCACTGCCACAGGCACCGCTGGCCCTCATTGCTGCCTGGGCACGTGGGTGTCCCCGGCTCAGCTCGCTGCCCGCCAGCACCCAGGGCCATACATGCCCTCCATCCCCTCCTCCGGGTCGCTGGTGGAGGTGCTGAACAGGACAGGCCCCGCACAGACCCTGCGGGACCCCGCTTGATACCGGCCTCCAGGCAGTGTCCGACCCATAACCACCCTGTGAGCCCACCACCCAACCAGGTCCTCACACGTCAATATGTCCTCTGTCCCAGACTCTAATGTCACAACCCAGGTACAAGAATATTGGGGGAGACAGTGCCAAAAGCCTGGCTAGAGCGGAGGTAGATGGCATCTGCTGCTCTCTTCCTGTCCCCACGATTTTGTCACAGAAGGCAGTCAGGTGGGTCAGGCATTTACCCTTGGTAAATCCTTGCCGACAGCTCCCCGTCACTGTCTTTTCCCTACTGTGCCCAGACGTGAGCTCCAGGAGGTCTCGCTCCTTGATTTTACCTGGGACTGATGGGAGGCCAGCCGGCCTGTGGTTCCTCAGGGTGCCTTTTGCCCTTTTTTGAAGGCAGGTGTGACATTTGCCTTTCTCCAGTTGTTGGGGACCTCCCTGACCTCCACGACCTTTGAGAGCTGATGGAGAGCAGCTGCACAAGAATATCAGCCACCTCCCTCAGCACCTTGGGGTGCAGCCTGACAGATCGCAGGGACGTACGTGGGTTGAATGCTCTTGAGTGATCCCTAACTCCTCCTGGAGCGCTGTCACTAAGCACAGAGGCCTGGAAGACCTTGCTGGTGACAGCAAAGAAGGTGGTGAGGACCTGCCTTATGTGCATCTGCTGTTGCTGAATCACCTTCTCTACCTATAGTGATCCTGACAGGGAGACCATTGCACCTTCTCTACCTATAGTGATCCTGACAGGGAGACCATTGCACATCAAGAAGTCACATACCAGTTAACCTGAGTACACCCTGGCCTGTGCTGTGCTGCACCGCACATATGACTTGGCCTTCAGGTTGTGTTGTGCTGCACACATTCCTTGGCCGCAGGACAAACTCAGCCAACTAATTTTAAGAGAGGAGCCTGTGGGCAGCTCCCACTTGTCACTTGTGATTACACTACCTGCACCACCTTGCCTTCATCTAAAAGCACAGCAAGAAGTTCTCATGAGAACATTGTTTCTGCTTGCCAGCAGAAAAGACAAATAGAGTTGTTTCTGTGGGAGAAAATCCTATAATAGCTTGACTGAGCAAAATGGGCCAGCCTTTCTATAGACAGGGTCTGCACTGTGTGCTGCACGAGGACTGGAGGACCATTCGATAACAAGAAGTTATCCTTGACGCCTCCAGCAATCTCCTGGATGGCTGGCGTCCTGACACATTAAAGTTCTCAGCGAGGATGGGAGTCTGTGACACAAAGACTTCAGGTTTTTCAGGGAAAGCTTCATCTACTTCCTTACGTCAGCCAGTGGTCTGAAACACATCCCACCACAGTGTCACACTTAGTGACCTCTCCTCTGACACTGACCCACAAGATCTTATTCAGATCTGAGCCTCACACATCTGAGTTGCTCCTTCACACAGTGGCAGCCCCCTCCCACCTCTTCCCTGCCTGTCTCTCCTGAAGGGCTCATCTCTATCCATCGCAGCACTCCAGCCAGATGAGCTGTCCCACCACGTCACAGGTATCTCAGCGATGCTGCAGCTCTTTGAGTACACGCTGAGCTTTTGTCCCTCCTGCTCAACTCCCAGGCTGTGTGCGGATATGCACACACCCTGCAGGTGGGTGTCCTTTTGTCCTGGTTTAACATGCCTGAGCTCTGCTTGTTCCCCCCACCCTGCACTTCTGCTTCCTGCCCTTGCCCCACTATTTTCTCACCAAACTTGGGGCTGTAATCTCTCTCCCATGTCTCTCCTAGTTTAATAGGCTCCTCACCAGGCTGGCCAGCCTCTTGGCAAAGATGCTTTTGCCACAATAAGTGAGAAAGAGAAAATGACAGCTGATTTCTTAAATTCACAAATGTGGAACTCCAAGGGCAAGCTAGGTTTTGTTCAAGGTCCCCTAATCTGCTCCACGACAAGTGACTCTGAAATCCAGCTCTTCACTCACTGGGTGACAGCTAGTGTACTTATACTGCTCCGCAGCCACATACACATGTAACCATAGCTCAGCTCTGCCACAAGGTAGCTGATTTCTCCCTGCCAATGTTTTGTACTCAGCCCATCTGATTTTCAGTGTCCAGGACAGGACCCATGACCTGGTTCACAGCGGTAATTTCATTGATGCCACAGCAAGATAAAAGAGAAAAGTTATATTTCATGTGTTCATGCATTTCTCACTAGTCATCTTGTTTCTGAGCTACTGTAAATACCCTGTGGGAAAATTCAGCTCAAAAGCAATAAGGAAAAACTATTATCTTTGAACAATAAAGAAAAAAAGTTGCTGTAATCAGAAACTGTACAGCAGAATAGCCATTTAGCTCCTTTTTACTAAACTAGAACACTATATTGTGCAGCCCCTGGTTAAAATGGGTTGAAAAACTCACATAATTCAGAGGCCGTAAGTACAAATGACAGTCAGGATCTTGGTAGAAAGAAGCCAGACATTACTCTTTATGGGCAGAAATTTAACATGATCCAAAATGTGATCTGTTGT
The DNA here is from genome assembly GCA_030449065.1 of Oceanodroma leucorhoa. NCBI lineage: Eukaryota > Metazoa > Chordata > Aves > Procellariiformes > Oceanodroma > Oceanodroma leucorhoa. The sequence continues at coordinate 2,783,978 of JASVER010000081.1, forward strand.
TTGGAATGGCAAAACTTTCATCAATTTGAGCAGGGGGTTTCCACTCATCTTTCCATTACCAGAGTAACACAAACAGATGATGGAGAGAGGAAAACAGCAGAAAAGGCTTCATTTCTACAGCAACAGCCGTACTTTAGTCCCTTAATATATGGCTTTACTCAAAATGTATCCGGGGTCAGTACATTATAAACAAAGACAACAGTTTTAAAGTTAGAGATTGTTTAGAGGCAACCACATGTGTGACATAGCCAATGTTAGCTCTCGCAAACCTTTTCTATCTCAAATATCCTTCCCTTCCTCAGCTCCTGCCAATAAAACAACTCCCTCTCTATCACTCAAGGACTACTATCAAAACAAGCTAAATAAAGTAAAAAAACCTGCTTTGGTAAAGAAATAAGACTACAAATTATTCTTCAGGAATTAACAATTAAAAAAATAAAACGAAAGGCAACTTTTAGGATTGTTACTTGTTACTTTTTCATTGAATAAGTGTGAAACATCAGGATCAGCAATTTCTACAATCACGTGAAGGAAAGGAAGGGTGGAAAATTCAGATATTGGTAGACGGTACCTGATAAGAAGGATGCAGAAAAATAACATAGCTATTCTCACCACGAGCCACAATTTACGATTACTAATTTAAAACTTCTCCATTTGACATAGAAAATCTAAAGCAAGCCTTAATAGGGAGGAAATCAGTTCTTCAAAATGCAGTTTTCCTCTTCTTGCAGAAGAACACCTACCTAAATGGCTTTGCAAGACATTCAGATGAGACCCTTTATGCAAAACACACACACACACATACACACACACACACTGGGGTTACTCTGCATTTTCTTTTGAATAAATCTAAATTTTAAAGAAGTAAGTTTGTCACATAGGTTAAACCCCAGAGATTGCTCTAAAGAAGTGATGTTCTAAGCTTTCAAGGAGGTGCTGAAGGATTACCCACATCATCTTTCACCTATCCAAAACCATCTGCACACAGTAGTGGCCTCTTCCCTAAGGCACATTACAAAAGGCTGTTAGGCTAGCCTGCTTAAGGAGCGAAGAAAGCACGTCCACACATCCTGGCCAGTTTCCTGACCAGAACTCACCCTTCTTAATTAAAAAGGCACAGAAATCATCTGAGACCCCAGAACAATGGTATTAAGACAAGATTAGGGAAGAACCATGAACAAAAAAATACATGTGCACAGCATCACTTGTGCCAGCCTCCTACTTCAGCAATGACCCCCAAAAGTCCTCCTCAGACCAGTGACAACCTTTAAAAAGTAACCTGTGGCAGACAAATAGAAGTTACTACAAGAAAAGCAATCAGGGAGGCAAGGCTGGGGGGAGGCCATAATGCTAATRCTGAAAGGATTTAAATCTTACACTTTTTTCCAGGGACTGTTTGGGGGCAAGGGGGAAGGAAAAGAAAGGAGTTGGTGGGAAATGTCTTAAGGATTAGTATGTTCTGGCATTGCTTTGGAAAATGATCCCAAGTGAATTATTCTTAGTGATTTCAGAAATCCCATGCTTTCATAAAAAAAAGAGAAGTGTATAAATGAAGAAAACACAAATAACTACCCATTCACAAAAAACAGTGTTTTATAAAAAAACTCACATCAATTAAAAAAAAAACAAATAAACAAACAAAAAAAATTCAGAATCAACCATTCCCATCTGTCCTGCAATTTATGGAATTTAGCAGTTTAAGTGTAATCCAAATCCACTAGTATAAATACACCACTTTAGTACTGCTTTAGAGAAGATAACAGGAAGAAGTTGCTCATCCATTCAGACAGATTCTGGAAATGTAAAGATTAATCAAAGATTAATACAGACTTTCAATTCTGGCCAAACACTTGCAACCTGAATTTCACTCAGGGTTCTGCCTGGAGTAAGAATTCACCTCTGCTGTACCAATTTGTTTAAAACAACAGAAACTCAACAAGCCCTACAAAAAACCCCAATCCTCAACTCCATTGTGCATTTTTCTGATGAATTCTGGTGACAGAACCTTTACCTGGGAATTAAATTTAAGGCATCTACTGCAAAGAGAAGTTAGTGTATTCTGAAAGAGAAAAAAAAACACCTAAATTACAGTATTTTAATCTACAGCATGGTACAGATTAATGCAATGCTCCTCCTCTTCCCCYTCCATAAGAGAATATTGTTACTTTCTCTGATGCTTTCTTGTTGCCATGGCATCCTTTCTACTGTAGGTCTCTTCACCCTTATGTTATTTCCCCAACTGGCATTCAACCTGTAGGCATCTTCCACCCACCTCAAAAGCTTATAAATCTTATATTTCTTTTTGAAACAATACATTTGATCTGTTGAATAAGGCATATCACTCCAGACCTGAGAGAGTCAGCTTTCGGTAAGAACACACAACATTGTTTCTAAACACACGAGGACTGAGGTTGTACTTGGACAGCAAGCAGTTCATCCAACATCTTTGTTTGTATGTGTTTGTTCAGCACCTAGCACTAGGGTTCTGATCCCAAGGAAAAAGACCATCAAGCACTCTAATAAATGTCACTCACTACTTCTACTTGAATACTCAATTTGTTCTCTCAATTTCCGTGTATGTGTTGCCAAGACGTTCGTTTTCCTGACATGTAATCTATGCTGTGGCATGCATCTTCATCAACATGTCTGTCCATCCACCTCAGAGATTCTTGACACATGCCACCGAGCTGGCTGAAGGCAGACGCACAACCAAGGAAGACACCTTCCCAAGAAGAACACCTCTGGTTCCCAAGCGCGTGTTTTTAGTCTACCTGCCTTTAAGTCTTCCGCTTACGATAGCTGCCACCTGCCTCTCAGTGCCACCTGCACAACGCCAGCACAAGTCTCGAGCCCCTACTTTCCAGCCGCGCCGGCTGCGCTCCCGGGCGGCTCCGGCACAGCGCCGGGAGCCGCGCTGCTGCTCCCCCGGGAGCTGGGCGCAGCGTCGCCGCTGAACAAACACCCCGGCAGAGAGAGCGAAACGGGACCTGTTGTAACGGCGCCTGTTACACCAGCAAAGTCAGATTCAGCGCGTGGGCAGGGGGATTCTTCCGAAGTGCAACAGGTTTCTCAACACCACCCCCACCCAGCACCCGGATTCACGAGGTGCCCGGACGGAGGAGCCCGGTCCCGGTCCCGGTCCCGGTGGCGGGCACTCACCGGCGGCGCGGGCGCGGAGGGTCCGCCGCGCTTGGCGGAGCCGCGCCGGGAGCTCAGCCGCCGCCAGGACTCCGCCAGCCGCCCGCGGCCGCCGCCCGCCGCTCCCTCGGCGGCACAGCCCCTCTCCGCCGTCCCGGGGCTCCGCCGCCTCTGCCCCATGGCCCGCCGTGCCGCCGGGCCCCGCCGCTCGCTCCGCGCCTCTCCGCGCCGCCCTTAGTTTTAACGATGCTGCCCAGACACGGCGGGGGGCGGGGGAGGCGGGCTGGGGCGGAGCGGCGCCGCCCGCCCTCCGCGGCCGCGGGACTGCCCGGGGGGAGCCCCGGTGCCGGGGCGTTGGGGCGAGCGGCGGCTGTTCCGTGGGGGCGGTGAGCGGGGGGGGGAAGGGAGGGGCGCCCGTGGGAGCAATTGCAGGAGGGGAGATAGGTAGGGGACACCCGCCTTGGGGGGTGACCGGGCAAGCGTGGTGTGCTTGGTGGCAATAAAAGCTCGCCTATGACGGGCAAAATCAGAGTCTTCATCATTTATCCCACAGCAAAATCAGAGTTTTCGCCTAGGGCGTGAGCCGAAAAGGTGCCCGGCAGGAACTGGAAACAGGCACGGTAAGTGAAAGGGGCAGATAGATGTACTGTGCTTAAACGGGACAGGTTACACCACCTCTTCACTTCAGTTTCTAGGTCTTGCCAAAATCTTGCCAGGAGGCTTCTCCTCATTAACCTACATTAGTAGTTCTCCGGAACTGAATTAGTAGTTTTCCCATAATAAAATACGTTCCTTCTCAAACTCCAGTAGCACTTACAGGTGCACAGCTTCCACACCAAGTCCAGCGTTTTTCCCTCTGGTTTACACTCAGGAGGATGGAAACTCCAAGTCAGAAGCAAAAGACAGCATGGTACCTGTTGATAAGGCACACCTTTGGGGGGCCTGCTTTTCTCTCTTGAATTCAACGAGGAGCATCTCTGGAATAAACAGTATCTCTGCTAATATGGAAGGGTGTCCTGTGGTCCTGGTCAGGGTCCTGGATTCAATATGCCCTACCAGGCACTTCAGGAACATGCACATCGGGTTCATTAACTCTGCATGCTGAGCACAAGGCACTGGTGCGGTGCCACAGAGGAAAGCTGCCTCTCCTCTGCCGTACAAGCTCAAGGCTGGTTTTTCTTCATGAAGCAAGAGGATGCTCAAGTCCCCACGGCTGAACTAACAAGATGGCTAGTCAGCGTGTTTGTGTACAAGCTCAGGCAACAGCATTAAAAGGTGAATATTTCACCTTGTTCTACACAGCCATGTAAAAAAATAATAAAAATCTAGATAGACTGTTTTTCAGGGATCATTAAAAATACAGTGAGTGTTTTGCAGGCATTAAACCATCGGCTTGTACCTATGATGTAAGCCTTCGTACAAAGATTTCTTAGGAGACCATTTTACTGAAAAAGTCAGATGTATGCTGCTCTTTTGAGTAACTGAACTTTCTATTTTAAAAAGATGACACGACATTATAATGAATAATATTATTCTAGTTATAGCCACAGTGCTTAAAATGGTTTATGAAAGGACATATTTTCCTCATAGTGTACTTAATGCCATAATAATAAGTAAGAAAGATGGGTCAGAGTTTCCAAAGAACATGTTAAATTCTCTATTAAATATAGACTGGAAGCTAATGACTAAGGATTTTGTTATAGCATTAGGTAGTATAATGCCCTCCACATTGCTAATCAGACTCCAGACTGATTAAGTACCTTCCATTCAGTGGAGACAGACGTTATCTGGAAGGTCTTTTCCTTCCAACACCTGTGACTATAGCAAGTTACTTCATTTGGGTGAACTATTCTTATAAGTGTTTTTAGCTTCATTTATTCCACACTGAGGAACACTAGCATTTGGTCAGCTTTGCTGATTAAGTCAATTAGATTTATAATTTTTAATGACATCTATAGATCAACTCCTCTGATGTCTCCTCTATTTGCTAGTCATAGCTATCAAATTTTCCAACTCCGGTGTTTTTCTTTAATTATGCATTAGAGGAATCCAATGATTTTTAAATCCTTCAAAAATTTGTAAGCAAGTTAGTTTTTAAAAACTCGAATTACATAAAACCCAGAAGACATGCTCTTAAGGAGTCTTGTTGGGAGGGTGGGGAATAAGAATCTCTAAAGGAATTCATGGACAGTACAAAAATATTTGTGTTACTGATTTGTCAGTAGTCTTCTTTAATTCTTTGGCAGCAGGAATATGAAGTTTGGTGCCTTCACCTGTTTAGTTACGCAGACAGCACTGTACTGCTTATTCAGCTCACAGTACCATGTAAGATACAGCAGAAAACCAAGCAAATGTTCTTATTTAAAATAGCAAAGCTATGTGAGTAACATCAGAAGGTCAAATTTTGTGAAAAGCAATTCACATGTCAATAGATGTGAAAATATTGTTTCTTTTCAGATGTTAAGGCTGAAGTTTAAGCACAGAAAACAGCTTCCTTCTTCTTATTTCAGTCCATAATTCATTTGAACTCGACGATCTGAGTGCCAGTCACCTTTTGTATACACCATCATAACAGTAAGTTTCAACTTGTTACATGGTCTGACAGGATTTAATGCAACATGTATGTTTAATAACCACCTACGCAGGATTGGTTTCTAACATTTATATTATACACACCATATGTTTATTCCTTGTAAACACTGCTGTTATGACTTTAATCAGGCATACTGTATGCCTGGCAAGAAAGTATTTTCATCCTGAGCAGAGAAGGACATGACCGGATGTTATATATACAGTAGCCTGATATCCTTATTTCAGCCTTTCTCATTCCACCTACATGTTTGTTCTTCATAGTCATTTGTAAGTACGTTCAAATATTTATCAAGAATTACAAGAAGGCATGTCAATAGGTGGTGACAGGGCTCCATTTGCCTGGTTTAAATCCTCTAGCCTAGAAGAGTCCAAGACCCACTGAACTGTTTGGGACGAGTTTGAACTACTCAAGAGGCTTGGAAGCAGTCATTAAGGGCCTATGAAAGGTTTTCATTTCACTTTGCCTTAGCAAGACAGAAGCTATAGAGTAATTTATGTTGGAAGAGGCCACTGGAGGTCACCTGGTACAACCCTCTGCTTAAAGTAGGTCCACTTGGATCAGCTTGCTCAGGGCTTTATCCAGTCAGATCTTGAAAAACCCCAGAGCTGAAGATTTCATAGCTTCTCTGGACAACATTTCAGTGCTTAAGCATGGTGTCAGTGAAAAAGCTTTTCTTTATAGCTGACTGGAACTTCTCGTGTTCCCACTTGTGTTTGTTTCTGCTTCTGTCTTCACCATACTCCTTCAAGGAGAGTCTGTCTCCATCATCTCTACACCTTCCCATTCAGCAGTTGTAGGCAACAGTTAAGACTCTCTGTAGGCTCTGTCCTTAAGGTTGAACAAACCTAGTGCCCAAGTCTCTTCTCATCAATCATATGGAGGAGGCCTTCTACAGACAACTAGAAGTAGCCTCACATTTACAGGTCCTCACAGGGGAGCTTCAACCACCCCACTAGCTGCTGGAGGAACACCACAGCCAGGCATAAGCAGACTTTGGCCTCTTCATGGATCTACTTGAAAGTCCCATAGGATAAGGACCTGAAGCAAAGAGGGCTCCAAGAGAGCTGGTTGATATTCAGGGATCACCTCCTCCAAGCTCAAGAGCGGTCCATCCCAATGACCAAGGAAGTCAGGCAAAAAGACCATGGATGAAGAAGGACATCTGGGCAAAACTCAGATGTAAAAGTGAGTATACAGGAGGTGAAAGCAGTCACAGGTGGCCTAGGAGGAATACAGAGATATTGTCCCAGCACACAGGGATGACGTTAGGAAAGCCAGTGCCCAACTGGCATTGAATCTGGCAAGGATGTCCTGATCAAAGGCCTGAGAATGAAGGCCCTGTAGATATTTTATACTTGTGATGTACTTGTGATGTAAGAAATAAAAAAGAAAAGCAATCATAAACACTGTGTAAATATGTACTATTCCTTGCCGCATTTCAGAGAACAGTTTTTGGCATCACCTTCCTGTTAGTGAAGAATGGATTTGTGTTTATTTGTATATATATCTGCTTTAGGCAGAGTCAGATTGCTATCACAGCAGCATGGTGTTGCCAGAGGTATTGAGAGTCTTCCTTGGGACTGACATCTTTGCAAGTCTACCATTGCTATGATGTTGTAGGGCACAGGCAACTGACTTTTGGGACAGGTGGCTTGAAAGAAGTTCTGCTTTTGCCTCAAACTCATAAGAGAAAAGATCATGCTGTTGCTTCTGGTGAGTGTTTATAAACCTGCTGGAGCACAGAAGAGTGCAATTTGCCTGGATGTTATCCTGGGAGCTACATGTGTGGGATTTTCTCAGCTGATAGTGCCTGCAGTGAGGCCATCTTGCCCACCTCCTGGAAGCAGCTGAGAAGCAAGAGGCCCTAAAGAGCAGGCTCTCCCCTCCATGCTCTCCTCTGATGGAAAATGAAACAAAGAAGCAGCAGCGAGCAGCACCAAGCTGATGTGAGTGCAGCGTAGATGCAGGCTATGGTGCCACTGCTAAAATAGCATCCTAGGTCCATGGTGAGGGAAGTAGAAACTGGAAAGAGACCAAGACTGGGAGAGAGGAGGGGTGGGCTTTTCCCAGTGGATGTCAAATTCTTCATCTTGTCTTTGATGTTAGTGGAAAAAGGTCTGGGATGAGTTTGGTCCCTTCATTTATCCTCAGCATCTGTACACTTGGAAAACACTTATAACTAATTATTCTATGTATATGTATGAATTGTGAAAGCAACTGTGAAAAGACAGTCACTTTTGAAGGTATGAGAGGATTTTAATCTTTCAGTGGAGCAATATTCCAAAACACAGCATTCGTATACTGTGTTACCTCTTAAAACCAGCTCTTTATCTCATACAGTCATTGGAAATAATTTGGATATTGATTGTGCTTACCTTGTGAGGTAATGTCTATTTTTCAGCAACTTCAACAGCTTCACAAATAAGCTTGGAAGTTTCTGCTAGTCATCATCAGACATAATGGGCCTATTACCTGGGGTCTTGTATACAACGTCTTGTATACTAAAACCAAGCAGAAACTTGAGCAGATCAAAGGCTAGCACAGACCTAAACTACCACAAACAAATGCAAAAGAGTGAAAAAATGAAGTCCATATGGAAAACAGTGCTGGACAGTTTGGGGCAGAAGTCTATAGAATGTTCAATTTTGTTCTTATGTTATTAGGAAAGAACAAAGAGGAGCAAATTTGTTAGTATCAAGTTATTTTATGTTCAGGTGAAGTAGCAAACCTATTATTAGCTATTCTAATAATTCCTGTGGCAGTCTCCTTGGGCAATGAACAACACATGTTTCAACTCACCTAGGGCTAGGTGAACACTGATAGGCTGTCAGCAACCAGCTGGCCAGTGTAAAATCTCTGATTTCTTACTGCTTATTTGTATCTCTCTACTTAATACAAGCACAATTTTTTCTTTTTGTTTTGTGAGATCTAAGGGTATTTAACTAACTATCAGACTTTTGCCATTTTTTATTCTGACTGGGTAAAACTGGTCAATGGGTTCAAAAGCTAGGTGGTGAAGCCAGAGAAGGACTAACAGCCTGTTTTCTTTGGATACCTTCCTGAAAATGAAGGAAGGATGCCAATTCATATGACTACTTCATAGTAATTTCCTCAGTTGTGCTTTCCCTCTAAAACTAACTATAAATAAGATTAGTATTACAAATATTTAAATTAAAAGTTTTTGTCAGAGACATTTGGGAAATAATTTAGCTGAAATAGCTTGGTTGAACTAAAAATGGACTAGGGATTAGTAATTAAGAATGTGTGGTAACATTCATATTTTTGGAAGTGGAGAAAACTCTTCACTTATTTGTTCTTGTTTTCTGTCTTTCATTGCAGAAATACAGAAGTTAAGATGCATGTATAGCAGAGTCTATAAGAGTGCAGTAGTGCCCACACTAAAGGCATGCTTAACCCACTGGACACACAACAGTCCATGGGACCTCACGGGATGCATCCAAGGGTGCTGGGAGAGCTGGCTGATGTCAATGTGTGACTCCACTTCAATCACCTTTGAAGGGTCATGGCAATCAGGGGAGGCTCCTGATAACCGGGGAAAAAAAGGCAAACAACACACCCATATCCAAGAGAGGCAAAGAAGACCTGGGGTACTGCAGGCTAGTCAATATAACCTCAATCCCTGGGAAAGTGTGGAGCAAATACTCCTGAAAGCCATTTCCAGGATCATGAAGAACAAGATGATGATTAGGAATAGCTAGCATACTTTTACCATAGAGGTAAAGTCTCAGGCCTCACTGACCTGATTGCCTTTTGTGATGAGATAACTGACTCTGGGGACAAGGAAAGAGCAGTGGATGTTGCATAGCTTGTCTATAGCAAAGCCTTTTATATAGTTTCCCATAGTACCCTTCTAGACAAACTGCTAAGATATGGACTGTATTAGTGGATAATAAGATGGATGGGAGACTGCTGAACCATTAGGCTCAAAGGATTATGATCAGCATAAAGTACAGTAAAAAGTCCAACTGGTGGCTGGTTACTAGTAGCATTCTTCCAGGATCAATACTATCAATACTGGTTAATCTCTTTAATGACATAGGTGGAGTCTGCTCTCAGCAAGTTCATAAATGATACCACATTGGGGTAAAGCAGTAGATACCTGAGGGGAAGGCAGTGCTGCTATTCGGAGGGATCTGGACAGGTTGGAGAAATAAGCTGGTAGAAACCTCGTGAAGTTCAACAAAGGAAAATTCTTTTTTATTTTACAGTATGAACATTTTGTAACATCTTACCTCACAAGTAGATCGCAGGTATGAGATATCTGAAGGGTTTTCATTCCCAGGCCTTTGGTCATGCTTTCATGACTACCTTAAGCTCCACAAAATTATGCAACTATTTTATATACTCTGTCAACTCCATGAAAAGACATAAACAAAGATTACATGTTTTCTTTGATTAGCTTTTCATGGAGATAATTACTTCAAGGATATTACACAATTGCAGGGGGGCAGAAAGGTTGTCTGTGAATTCTCCTTTTCAAAGTGTGGGTCATAATATAAAAATACAGGTTTTCAAAGGCAAAGTTATCTGCCAAACTTTTTTTCTTTTTAGAAGAAAAACAATTACTCACAAAGTTTTGTCCTTCTACAGAAAAAGAAAAAGAGATGATGTAAATTATTCACTTCTCTTAAAAGGGGAACAATGTTATATTTTCTTTCATGTATCTGCTGCTAGGAGTGGATCATACATGCCTGCTTTTTATCACCTGCATTACGGAAGATTTTTTTCATTTTCCAGTTTATAGCGTTTTAATTAAGAAAGTTAAATACACCAGAGTCAAAGTCTTGCAAGAGTCTTTTTCAGAAATTCTGTGCTACAGTTGCTGCTTATTGTTTGTATTGCCTCACTAACGCGCTTTTTCTTTTTTTTATACCTTCCAATTTTGTAGAGAGATAGATAAACTAAAGCCGATACAAATATTCTTTGGTGGATACTTACAAAACGCTTGTTTAGTTCAACCATAACACCTTCTGAGAGAGGTAGGACTCCAACAGAATACAACTTTGACTTTGAAAGAAAAAGAGTGATCAGTCTTAACTGCTTGCACAATGAATGAAGGTGATCATTCACTTTTCCATAAGTCAGGCAACAAAACCAGCCCTGAAACTCACTTAGAATTCATACTCTGACTGGGCTACCAAAATATCTGAAATATTATATTTTAGGTAGTAAAGATATCTGTGTTGAAATTCTTGGTAATTACCACGTAAAAATTTATTTTCTAAAGCACAAAGCTACAGCATACTCTGGGTTTTGAAGGTTATAGATGAAATCATTTACATTAAATACCTCTTGTGTCATTGACAGAAAAAAAAAGTTATAGCCTAAATAGGAATACATTTCTTGTTTCAAAACAAACTAAACATTGGATTAAAACAGTTTTATTTTTTTCCTCCCATGCAGTGTGAAAGATGTGGAGGTAGAGCTTTGTTACACCAGATCATTAGAAAATGAATTTTATATCCTTATGTTTACCTGAGTCATCGTCGTAGGATAGTGGACTAAAGAGAAAAGCACTGTTGGCAACTTATGTCTAAAAAACAGAGGTAAAGTGACCTCCTGTGTGTCACGTCAACTTTAAAACTGAACCAGGTGATGTTAACCTGTATCCTCTTAATTCTGTCTAATGCCCTAGCCACCTGGTCATTCTTGCCTTAGAGTGTTTAGACAGGGGAATGCTACAAATAAATAGTTTGGCTCACTACTGGATGAAGCAGTATAGAAAAATACTGGCGATTAATAGCATCTCTTTCTAAAACATGCCTGGACACCTCATTAAAGTATGGCAGGACAAACAAAGGCACAATTTTTACAGTTTCTAAGAAGCCCTTGTGTAGTGTTTATTCAAGCTGAACTCCCACTACAGAGAGAAGTCATTTTGAGCACAGACTGCAAGATCAAACTTTCAACATTTAAGTTTTAATTACGCTCAGCTTTTCTTTCTCCCGTCTGTTCACATCAAAAGGTCACAGTCTCCACTACAACATTGTCAGAAACATTTATAATACCTTAGAGAGCACACATCATGAACAAATACTGTACAGTATTTTGGCTAAGGCTGTTGTTCATCTTATGCAAAAAACAGGCAGCAAATTCAGAACAAAACAAAGAATTGCTCAACTTGGAATTTAGCCTATTTTTTACAGAAATGTTAAATTGAATATTCATTTAAAGACACATTTAGCACTTGGTAATACAGCATAAAGACAGCATTTGATGACACAATATATTTGTGCTTAGACCATGAAACTTGCCTGTAATGCAAGAAGTGAACAATGTTTTGTAAAGTTACCCTACAGAGAAGGCACAGATGCTCATTCTGCCTTCAGGAGAGGCCCCCTTACAGTTCAAGATATATAAAGGCTTGGAAGCAATGTTCCTCTTGGGACCCATGCTGTCAAAATACCAAGTGCCTAAGAAACACCATAGCATTCTCACAATATTTATGCTTTTGTTAAAAATATGCAACTGTCAATTAATGGAGACAAAGAAGTCAATATAGCAAGTGATGGAACAAAGAAGATGGTGATAAACACATTCCAATAGCTGTTTTAAAGACCTGGTTACAAATATTTGCTAAGTACCCTGGTCTGCATCACAGGTCAGGCCATATTGCTGGATACAGCTGTCAGTGACTTTTATTCAACCATGTAAAACTCAAAGAGAATAAGGGGAGTTATCGTTTCAAAAACTGCACTTATTTTGAGAACTACAATTTATCTTTATACAGTCATTTTATCAAATCACACTTTCACAATCCAGCATGAATGACAATCCTAGCCTTAAACAATAATTTTGTGCTAATATAAGTCCATGGTATTTAATTCTTCAGTCACCAAGTAAGGCACAACGGTTTTGTTAGATTAATCTCAGTACTATTATGTGGCTTTAAAAACTTAGGTCAGTATTTAAAAACTGAGTGGTTTTCTTCAGCATATAAATTAATGACTCCTTGCTGGTCACTAAAAAACAGGTATACTGGTTTACCATATGCTCAACATGAAAGATGGAAAAAAATAACTTCTGCATCTGTCAGGAGTAGTTTTCATCCTACTGCTACACGCTATCTTTCAAACATTTCCTTTCAATTAAAAAAATATAGCAAACTAAGATGTTCCTGTGCAAGTTTATCTCTTTTGCTCTTACACCCCATTATAGTAATTACGTATTAGTAAATGTATGCATAGTTTTGGGACACATATTAGCCTTAAACAAGTGACAACACTGGACTCCATCCTGTGACAATTTTGGATTGCTGAAGTAGTTGTGACTTAAATTGTGAGTAAAGGATCTTCATTGGCTATATGGTTGGCTGTCAGGGATGAAACACTGAAGCACCGAGGGGAACAGAAGGGATGCCAAGGTTAATCCATTCAGATCAGAGAAAATTGAGTCTTTGCTCTGATTTTGCATCTCCATTTCCCTGTTAGACTATTAATGCCCAAAATCATAACTAATTCACTGGTCTGTTCTCTCTATAGGAATCTGTCATACAAATGCTTGAATAGCAGGGAATGAACCACACACAACTCAAAAAACAATTTGCAAGTAAGGAAGAAAAGCTTCCAGGGAAAGAGGGAGGGACAATATTTTTCAATTCGGTTTAGCTCTGGGGCCCCCAACATAAGAATGACATGGACTTTTTGGACTGTGTCCAGAGGAGGGCCACAAAGTTGATCATGGGGCTGGAGCACCTCTCCTATGAAGACAGGCTGAGAGAGTTGGGGTTGTTCAGCCTGGAGAAGAGAAGGCTCCAGGGAGACCTTATTGCAGTCTTCCAGTACCTGAAGGGGGCCCACAAGAAAGCTGGAGAGGGACTTTTTACAAGGGTATGTAGTGATAGGACAAGGGGTAATGGCTTTAAACTGAAAGAGCATAGACCTAGATTAGATGTAAAGAATAAATCCTTCACTATGAGAGTGGTGAAGCACTGGCACAGATTGCCCAGAGAAGTTGTGGATGCCCCATCCCTGGAAATGTTCAAGGCCAGGTTGGACGGGGCTTTGAGCAACCTGGTCTAGTGGAAGGTGTCCCTGCCCATGGCAGGAGGATTGGAACTAGGTGATCTTTATGGTCCCTTCTGACCCAATTCTATGATTCTATGATTCTATGATTCAATTAATTTATCAGATTTTCCTGTACAGTGGACAGCAGTTCTGTGGCCCTTGCAATGCCCTTTTTATTTATTTGAGGAAACAGTAGAGGCATTCAGTGCAAAAGTTCTGGAAAGCTTGGTAAACCTAAAAGATTTTTTTCCTCACTTTCCTTTATTTCTAAAAGAGAATTCCTTGTGAAAGCCACCATAGTGCCCTTTTCCATAGAGGACCTCTCAACACTGAGAGGTCAGCTTGAATGAGGTCGATGTTTATCTGATAGATAGAACTGTTCTGTCTCACCCACAAAAGTTATCAATTTCCTTTTCTAAATGAAACCATCATAATCTTTATCCATCACTCTAGGTTTACCTTCATTCTTCTAGCCCTTCTGCCAGACTTAAGGCCAAGCTGGAAAGGCGGTGACCCCAGAACTGCTTCATCTGGCTATCATGCATCAGTCCTTGCAGAAGAGAAACCCTGAAGAGGATCAATATTGAAATGGTCCAGCCAGCATTAGCCATTAAATTTATATAAGAGGAATTTCACGATCTTTTAATCTAATTCTTACTTCTGACACCTGGCAGATGGGAGCTTAATAATTTATGTATTATTCACATACATAAAGACTATGGCTTTTATTGAGTTGAACATCATAACATTTTCTTTCAAATAAAATTAAGATCTTAACCCAGCAAAGCACTAGGACCCATATTGAACTTCAAAGTCAATAGAAATGCCAGAGATTTTTATTGAAGTTACATGTCTGCTTCATGAAGTACTGCTGAATACATAAGTACTGCTACACAAAGTATGCAAGTGCCAGCTATTAAAGGTTTGATTTTCACGTCACCAAAATTTTAGATAAGAAAGGTGGCCCTATACATTGCATTCTGTAATAGCGTTATTAGATACAATCCCAGAATACAAAAATTACTTGTTGGGCATGAATGAGTTTACGTGTGTCAATAGATTAGCACTTGAACTTTTACAAACTTTTGCAAAATAGAACCACTAACTTTACTCTATTGTATTCATTCCTCTGCTTATAGCACTTTGAGGGAATTTAACTAATGAGTAGGGGAAAACAGTATTTTATGCACACTTCAAAGTGGGGAAAGGACCTATAGGGGCCATTTCCAATTAATGTTCTATATGTTTCCAATTAATGTGCTATATGTAGGCATTAAACTATTAAGTGTTACACTGCAGTCAAAAGTTGTTAGTCTTTCAACACCATTAAAAATAAAAAGATTTTTGTTAGTCCTAAGCATATAGACAGAAGATTTTCTTAGGACAGGGATGAAAAATAAAACAATGGACTTCTT
Organism: Oceanodroma leucorhoa; assembly: GCA_030449065.1. Lineage (NCBI taxonomy): Eukaryota > Metazoa > Chordata > Aves > Procellariiformes > Oceanodroma > Oceanodroma leucorhoa. The sequence goes on from JASVER010000081.1 coordinate 2,799,151, forward strand.
GTGCTTTATGTCATTAGCCTATACAAGATATTTTCCATAAATAGTGATAGACATCTTTTTAACTCCAACTGTAACTTGTGAATGCTGGAAATAATAGTTACCATGGTATCCCAAGTTCTTTTAGCAAATTCTTTCCCAGATTTGGTGCTGCCATGTCATTTAATGTGATCACATACTCAAAACGACTGATATTTATATCAACAAGAGAATGCTTGCTATCACCTGACATTCTTTTTTTCCACTAAGTGACAGTCACTTTGATTTTATAGCAGAGATATTTGTTACATTGAAATACAGATAAATGATTTTTTTACCTATTTTTAAGACATAGACTATACAATAGAAAGACAGTTAAGCAAAGTACTCCAGACTTTTTTTCCCAAATACTTCACCTTTTGATGCTGTAGAGGTTTTTAACAGACATGCTAAAGTTGGTGTATGAATGAAGTAGGTATGAATGGAAACACCTGCATGTCCACTTGGACACATATGTCTTGGTGCTTCCGAGTATGTGCGTGTGTGAGTGAAAGAGTGAGTGCATGAAGACCATGAGAGAACAAGTGTGAATGCATAAAACCAACTTGCTTAAAGATTTCATAAACAAGTATCACATTTTCCTTCCAAAAGATTTCATGCTGAGTTATATTGCACTACTTTTCCTGCAACCTGTATGCATAAATCTTAAAGATCAGTTGACAATGAGAAAGTAGAGCTCAGAGTCCAAAAGTCCCTGGAGCCAGCTGGAGATTTGGATTGGAAGCAAAAGATAGAGGGGACAGAATCTGTGCCACAATCCTCCACTTTAGAGACTAAAAAAAGAAATCTTTATTTATGCTAAAACTTACTTCACTCAGCCAAGGAATTTCAGTGTTTAAAATGATCTGGTTCAATGTACAAACAATGTAGCTGGAACAAGAGCTTCTCTAGAGGGTGGAATAATGGGAGCATGGCCACACTTCATAGCAACTCATTGCTTTTACAGGTATGGAGCTATAAATGTACAATGTGAGGGTTTTCTTCCAGAGAGCATCAGAATAAAAAATATAGCAAATGAAATTCATTACTTAGGTTATTCTTCTTCAAAAAAGACCCCAGAACCAGTAACATCTCAGGAGAAGATTTAAACATTCAGATGTTATAAACAGGTACTGATCATTTAAAGGGATTACACTGAGGCTGAGTTCTTTTAGGTCTGATCTTGTATTAAACCTACTGTAATAAGAAGGGGGGGGAGGGCAGTGGTGGCGGGAGTGTGTGTGTGTGACAAAATTCAGGAAGACAATACTATTTTAGCTTAGTTTTTTGGTAGAATGGTGAGCTTGGGAGCATGAGGAAGAAGATGAGGAGATAAAGAAAGGAAGATAAACCGAAGGAACAAAGAAGACAAGACAAAAGGATCTTACATGAGACAAGGAGAAAAATGGTATGCCGGAGAAAAGCTGTCATAAAGACATGGTGTGCAGGGGTGAGGAAGGTTATCTTTTTTAGACTTTAGGGAGTCTTGTACTCCCCAGAATTCCCATCATTAAAAAAGTGAAGTGGAATGGATATTTTTCTGAAAGGGACATTAGAGGTTTCTGAAATAATTCGTGACCGAAAAGATTATGTACATAGTGGTCAATAGATATAAGTGAAAATCTATTAGAGATATTGATGGTTAATACTGTATTGCTGGTAGTGTAATAGCCCTACACATCCAGTGCCTGGCCAGTATACCACTCCACTGTAGTTATAGAGACTATGGGGAAACATAGGGCATGATTCCTGCAAAACAAGGAAGAGAGATTGTGGTTAGGCCATGCCAGCTTGCACTGATACTGGAATACATACAGTGATGTTATTTTTGAAAATCACTTATTCAAGGGTCATAAGCCTGATTTTAATTTTACTGAATGATCCTGCTAAACACAAATAAAAATTTACCAATAAAAAGTATGCATTAATTTCACAATTTTTTACCAAAAAAGGCAAAAAAAAAATTAACAGATTCTTAATATTGCATTGATTTGCATAGCTCCCACCTTCTACAGTATTTTTTTAATTAGCCACCTGCTCCTGTTATGCAAAACATCTATTTATGATTCTGCAGATAAGCAATTCTAGGAAGTAATGGTAGCGTGAAAAGCAAATAGCTTAGTTTGACCTCTGCTGATCCCCAGCAGTCCCCATATAACAAATTATTATGATGATCTGAGAGTCTGCTGAAGCCCTTAAAAGGTAAAAAAAAAACCACAAAAACCCAAGTTATTTTCTGTGAACATGTTTGTTCTATATAAATAAAGTCATTCAAACACATTATTTTTCTGGATACTGGTTGTGCTGCTGCAGCAGACTCAGTATCCAGAAATATTAAGCTATTTAGGGAATATGCATAAAATAGGTTTTGCTTATAACTTTCAGAAATAATAATTTAAAAATCTAATTCAGACATATTACAGTAATAAATCAAAAAGTTTGACATGCTTCTAGACTAAAGTTCAGGAGATATTTTCCTAGATACATTGGAAAACCTACTTCCTAAATTCTCTGTYAATGTGTTAAGCACTACATAGTTCATTTACTGTAAAAATCGCAGTCTAGCAATATTTTCTTAACTTAATGGCTCCCACTATGTTTCGGAAGTTAAAGTAAAAAAAAATCTAAATTGCTTATACCAAAATTCTCATTTATCTTGAACATGAGTCTGTTCCATTTTTGCTTTGAAGAAGGAAGGAGTTTTGAAGAGGTTTCCATAAACTTTTCCAAACCAAGAAACCTCTGAAGAGTTAAACTGGAAAAAGAAAAGAGGTTGGGGCAAAAAAAAAAAAAAAAGGAAAAAAAAGAAAGTGGTACATTCTGCATCCCTAGATGTTTTAAACAGAAAGGAAGAAGTGAAATGAAGTAGCGACAGAGTCGCTGTACCCCAGATGGGGAATGAAGAGGTTTGCACCAAGAACATTTGAACATCATCACTCACAATAATTACTTTACCAAGAGTTCAGGCCTAACCACAGGAACAAAAAATGTTTTTTCACTCCAGTGAAAGAAGAAGGTGCCTTACATCAGAGAAACCTGGGAACTCAGGTAAAAAAACAAAACAGTAAAATAAAAATACTGAGAACAAGACTGCCGTTTCACAAAAAACAACATGAATGATGTTGATATGCTGGACATGTGGAAGACATTCTATTCATGTAGACTGCAATGATTTCTTCTGTCATCCTTAAGTAAGCTGAAGGAATAATGCAAAAAACTCTGTACTCTACATATTTATTGGTATCAGTTGAGGGTGGCTTACTAATACAGGGCATTTTTGAAAAGTATGTAAACCTGGTTGTAATTGCAAGACATGCAAAAAATATAAGAAATTTAAGCCTTTTATGACTAAGTATTATGGGAGGTTTCTGTGTTATTGAAAGTACTGGAGATCTTGATATGTACCAGAGTATAACTGAGCCAATGTTTGCTGTGCAGGCAAAGATATTTCAAAATTGACCAATCTCCCACTGTCTTCTATAGCTGTTCAATGTGTGGAAGGTGTGTAGGGATGAAGAACCAGCCACTCTCAGGAGTGTTAAGATTGGATTTATGAGCTTTTTTAATCACTTCAAGACTGTTGCATTCCTCCTTGTTCTGCGACAAATGCAACCTTTTTACTTTTATTAGTTAATTTAGAAGAAAATTAACTTCACCAATATAGCGTGAAGACAGTTTACCCACTTCAGTCCAAAAGGAGAGGAAAAAAAAAAGAAGATACATACCCAAAAGGAAAATATGGCGTGAGAGATTATTCCAGAAGTTCTGTGTAAAATAACCACCCATACAAAGACTCACACCAGCATTCTTCACAGCTAATACATTTCATACTGAATAAAGACACCAGAAGAAATGTATTTTTCCTTTGTGTTTGCACAGGTCGATTCCTACTAGAGCTCTGCCTGCTTATTTGTACTGTTTCTAACTGAGATTATCCTTCCCACAGCTGCAGAAAGAGAAGAAACTGAATGATCAAAAGAGCTAAACTAAACAGAAATTGCCAACATATTGGCATCTTTAGGCTCACAGCTAAAAAACAAGTGGTGAAAAAAATCCAACCCGGATGACTTGTGCTATGTTTCTTCTGCAGAGCCTGTTTACTGGTGCAAAATGAAGCAGTGTAGCTGTTAATCTTAACAACTAGCTCTGGTAAATGTGAAAACTTCGCACAACTTTCCCAAAGCCACTTTAGAGGTCAAATGCCACAGTAAGAGGCACCGTATCATGGCTTTTAGTCAGAGTAACTTCTGGCTTCTGTTTTCAGTGAGTTTATTAAAGAGGATATAATTCCTGCAATCTCTTGCTGAAGCAAAGAGAGGTTGTGGCTAGGACATCCCCCACACAAATTTTCTTGTCTGGAAAGCAGGTCATTTACATAGAGATATTTTATTTCTTAAACTCTCTGGGACCTATTCTGAAATGACATAGAACAAGCTGCCGGCAAGAACAAATTATGAAATTTTTATGTCCTAGATCTCTTGTAGTCTGACGTTCCTGTGACTACAGGAAGTTTCTCTGGTGCAGGGCCTTCATTTCTACAGCAGGGGCTGGTTGAAGTTAAGGTCCCTGGTGGGAGCACGGAGTCCGACTGACATCAGCCAGGGGCACTTGCTAAGGTGGTAAGAACGGGCCTCAAAAGGACAGCTTTTCAGGCCAGGCTTAAACAGTACTCAGCATGGGAAGTGTTTTGCAATGGCTGAGCTATTCTAATTTAAGACATGGGTAGTTAGTCCTTCTTATTTGGAAGCCTTCAGCACAGCTCCAGTCAATTTTTTTTGTTCATTACTCAAATTACACATTTTTTAGACACATAGAACACAAAATCCCAATTTCATATTTAAATCCACCAAGCTTTTGCATACTTAATGCTTTGCTCTCCTAAGATATCTTCCCTCATTTGCAAGGATTTAAATAAGAAAGGGGGTGAAATGGATCTTGTCTATTATTGATTTAAAGCAGAAAGTAACATTTATATCATCAGTGCCCTCTGTACCCATCATCCAGGGTTAGGAGCTAGAGGACAGCAAACCTTGGAAGGAACTAAGAGCTTTTACCCACTGAGACCACAGAGGCAAGAGGGAAACTTAGTATGACTAAGATTACCTGAGAAACTCCCTTAGCRTCCTCAGCAAAATACAGTGTGAGAGTGCCAGTTGCCACAGAGCTGAACACCACATTTAAGGAAAAAATCCACTGTGTCCACTTTGATATCTGCTGGGTGAGAGAAAAATTTCTCACAGGGTTGCATTGCCTGGCTTCCTTGGGTCACCTCCTGTAGGGGACATTTACACCTGGGTCAACCTTCAGTGGAATGAAACTGTTTCAAGCTGGTCTCTTTCCAAACCAGTTGCTTTTAAAGATTATCTTTCCATATTGCAGATCTTGAAAATTTAATAACCTTCTGGTGAACTGTTTTCCTCATGTTGGCATATAAGACGTGAAAAACTACATCCCTTCTCTCTTGCCAGTGAGTACCTTTCAGCAAAAAAAAGGCTGAAAAAGATGTGTGTGGGGAAAATGAGCAGCAGCTAAACTGAGTTTACTAAGACAGTTCTCCCTCCATTGGCATGAAAACAAGGATGTTGAAAAATGAGGGTAAGATGTATTCACTAACATTAAATATACATATTCACTTGTTCCATGACATTAAAATTAATTTAGAGTATAGAAATCCAGATAATTCAAATAGCTGAGCAAATCCTAATCTGAAGAATTCATTCATCCAAAAAGGTGAACTCTGGAAAAAAGGACGGTTGTTATAACCCCTTCCCCCCAATTTTTCATTAATAAGAGCTTTACCATAGCAACTACATACAATTATATTTTCTAGATCTCCAACACAGATTATTCTCATGCATAGTCAGTCAGACCCAATCTTAACAACTGTTGAAAGACTAAAAAGAAAATTATGTGGCTGATCGCATAACCTTCCATCCAAATTAAAAGTGGATATTACAGTAATTAGGCAGGAGCAAAAGAATGAAGCAAAGGGCCTAAAAGGGTTGTATTGTAACAGGGTAAACTTGCAGTTTTAGGTGAAAACAACCGTTTGTAATACCTAGCTTAAAAGAGTATTCAGAAGACATGAGAATTAAATGATAGCGAAGATAACTGTTGCGTACCTCATGACACACACCTAGTGCAGAACTGTGATTTCTTTGCACTCAGAACACAGAGGGGAAGGATACAGTCAATTGGCAAATTAACAGTGATATATTGCATAGAAGAGGGGAATCACAGCTAGTGCCTTTGGACAAAAAGGCCAAATGATTATTTTAGTATCCCTTCAATAAAATGTCAGTTAGTGCTCTGCTGCACAGTTTGAATAGGAGAAGTGAACAATGGTTTAATGTTAGATTTACACAAGGGATCCCAGAGCTCCAGAACTTAGAAGAGATACTGGCTATTTCAGCAAATAACAAAAACACTATTTGTAAAGCCATTCAAGTAGGAGAGTAGAAGGATGCAATATGCTAATATCTTTACAGGGGAAAAGTTCCCTGCTTTTTTTAAACAAGATTTTAGTACTTCCATATTTTTTAAAACAAGTGCAGCAGCAGAAACCAGAATTCACTGTGGAAGGAAATCAAGAAACTAAGTTCCAATTTAACTCCTTGGGGCATGTTCTTAGGCTGAATTTCAGCACGTGACCTATTTGCCATAGTTAATGAAGCTGGCTTGTAGTAAGTGCCTGTATGCCCAGCTACAGGCTATGGTAAATATAAGGCAACTTGATTCAGCTTTAACCTCTCTTATTGTGGGCCAGGCTAAGCCCACAAAGAGACTAGGACATGCCAAATTGCCTGTAAGCACACACTGCTTGACAGTAACCACAACTCAAATGCCTGACAGCGGCTGTGGAGGCACAAATGCCAGGATCAACTCTGATTTAAAGCACTGAGGGCCATGACGTGTAGCGCACATAGACAGATATTTTGAGCTTCAGAGCTGTGTTACAGTAACAGCCAGGACAGGTTTTCCTAGAGGACCACACCAGCATTTTGGGACTCAGTCAGGCCATTTATGTTATAGCAGTGATTTTGTTTGTCTCTGTCATTCCTAAAGCATTTGACAGTAAATGGAAACCTCTATCAACCACAGATCTGCCGGACTGTCCCAGAGGTGAGATGTTCTTCCTTTTCATGCCAGAGGATGCTCCTTTCCCCTCTCCTCACCTCTTCCGGGAAAAGGAGAGGGAACTCTGGTTATTCACTGTTTTGATGAGCAAATTAAACTCTGTGCTAAGTGAGAAGCTAACAGAAATATTGGATCTAAGAAAGACTAGAACACATAACACACCCATAAGGTTTCTTCCTAAGCAAGGGTGCCTGGAAAGTAAACAATGAGCCAGGTCATTAAATAAGAAATAAAACTGTTGCTAGCAGAGATAATAATGATCCAGGAAATATGTATCAGTGGAAAACGCAAATCTCCAACCAGGAGCAAATGGACAGCACTCAGAAGAAGGGAATAGAAGCAGGAAAGGAGCTACATTAATGACATACCATCCTAACAAGTCTGGGAACGGGAAGCCTACACACCATAAGTATCTATGGTACAAATGAGTGACATGACATGTATTTGGCAAAAGGGTCTTTAGCTACTGGACACTTTTTTTTTTTTTTTTTGACCTTTTAAGAATACATGTAGTTTGATTCTGGGCAGAAAATCACAGATGGGACATACTCTTCCCTGTGCTAGAACTTTGCATGCATGAACCTCTGATTATAACCAACTAATTTCAAATAGATTTTTCTTTAGCGAGAAGTCCCTGGGCAGTACACAGAGTAAGAGTTTACTAAAAGGCATCTAACAACTATTTAATCAACTGTTTGCTGTTCCCCACTTCTTTTCTTACTTCATCCTCATGTACAAAGGTTGGGCTCTAAAGAGCGAAGAAGTGAGTTGAGAGAAGGGTGCAGGGAGGCAGGCAGAGGCCCCACCGCCTTTTTGATTCTCAATTCCAATTCTGAGTGTATGAAATTGCAGCAAGGCAGAGGCAAGCTGCACCCACTTGTAGGTGCCCCAAAGCTTCATCTCCCCAAGGGAGAAAGTCAGCTCTACCATCTGGAAGTCTGGTTGTCTGTTACGATTTCTCTGCTGAGCCCTGTTGTCTGCTCTCCACCAAGGTGGGGGGTGGCCACGTGATGCCCTGCTACCCCAGTGCTCCTAGGTGTTGGATGAGGCCGCTCTCCCTTAGGACAGGGAATGGGCACTTCCAGCCTGAAAAAAGCTCTCAATAACTGCATGCAGTTCTGTTAGGAAAGTACACTTTGACTTTATTTCTATCTCCACCTCAGTGCTATCATTAATACAGAGTCACCTAGAAAATAAAAAAAAAGTATACTCTTATTTGTTTCTGTAAGGCAACTGCATGAAGTTCAGTGCTATGAAAAGAAGTGACCTGAGAGACTCCAAGCATTCAAGGACACACAGGAAAGCAAGGACAGAAGTTGTGCCGTGTGAGACTGCTGGAGGATGAGGAGCTGGTGAAAGGCTCCAGGCATAGCTCTCCTTTCCACATTGGCAGAATAACTCTACAACAAAATAGGAGAAAACTGAGGATAAAGTAATCCTATCTATTAGGGAAAATGATATTTTTGTGGTATCTTCCTTCTGGATTTTGCACGTATGTGGTATTCATATTCTAGGAGGTGATTTTTTTATTTTTTTTTTGTAGTATACTTAACCATTGTTACAGAGGATATACAGTGATTTTACACTACTTCTTTGGTCATTTCAAAATAAGCTGTAGCAGTGTGATATTAAATTGGTACTGATTATCACAATGGGTAATGAAACTGCTGCTTCTATATAAACCCTTACCTGCATTATGATCTGTAGATGGATATACCTGTAGATGGATCTGCTGGTGTTCTGACCTCCCTCCCATCCCTGGACGATTGCTGTTTCCATGACTCCCACATACTCTCCACTCCTAGGAATCACTCAGCAAGCCAGCCATGTTAATGCATTAACCCTGACCCAGTAACTTATGAAAAATACCTCATGCTTTGGGGTGGGGGCTGGGGTGGAAGAGAAGACCTTTCCCCTTAACATGTTTCTACCATTTCAAATCACAAAATCAAGGCAAACCTTTCCACCTTTTTTTTCTCCATCTCTGATGTGAAAGAGTCATCTGCAGTTCCCTTCTGCCAGTAGGATGTCAGAAAGGAAAATTTGACTGCTGGAGCACCCTGCGAGGTTGTTGGTCTCACCTGGCCTCTCTAAAAGCAGCAGTAACATTGCTCTATTAACCACCACTGACAAGCTTACTGCTGCTTGTTGGGAGACGAAAAGGAGAAAAGGCAAGGAAAAAAACCCACCCAAACACACAAGTTCCAGACAAGTTTAACAGATAGAGGTAAGGTACGTAAATATTTTCCAAAGCCACATTAGTTTTAAAGCTAAAAGAAACAAAATTTCTCAACTACATTCTCTTTGTTATTCATCAGCAGGAGAGCAGAAAACCTGGAATATACATTACATGCCCAGTGTCAATTTAAAAGAAAATTCTTTATCCCAAAATGCTCAGTTTTGAAAATGTCTAAATTTCTGGTTTGGAAAAAAAAGCCATACCAGAAAAGATGCAGGTACTTTTTGGTGCATTATGCAACATAAATTGAGCTTAGATCCAAACTCTTTTAACCAAACTTCTTTTGGTAACACAACTTGAAAAACAATCTGCCTGCAAGACGGTTCTTCGGTAGGAAGACTGAGCACCTTTGAGTAAAATTTTAAAAACCTTGTCCAAATGCTACAGCAAATTATATGAAGGACCAAAGTCTCTCCCTCTTAAACTTAAAGCACAGAGTTAAATAATCCCCATTGCTATTCTTTACAATTGCACTCACTGTAGAAGTTATGAGAAAAATCCCAATCCATACAGGAAAAAGTTTCTTTTAACAGCATTTCACTGTATTTTATTGTGCCTTACTTACCTACGAGTAATTGAATGCTTACAGTTTAAATCACGGAGCTTGTTGCCATAGACATTGGGAAATTTAATATGTCTAGGTTTATTATTATTATGATGAAGGTTTATGACACCACAGCTGAAACTTTCCACTTTGAATAGTTAGCTCGAATTAAAGCACAGAGTAGCAGATAATGCGTTGCCTAGCCATATGCTTATTTTTCATCTCCTGTTTTGATTACTAGATTTCAGTCCATTCCAAAGGGGATTTACGTGTTATTCTGTCATCTACATACTTTGTAGACACACAAACTGCTACGCTCACATCAGAACACGTTAATATTACATCACAATTTGATGTAGTTTGCATAATACTTAACATTAACAAAGACAATTGTCTCTTCCTCAAATTCACAAACTCAAAAATGTATGATTTTTAGATCTTTATTTCACCTGAAGAGGAAATAGCTTACATTTGTTTAAAGTTACTCTATTGCATCTGGGATTTGTCTAACAGGTTAATGAGTCACAAAAGTCTTAATGCTCTAAAATCCATTTAAGTGTCTAATTCAGAATGTATGCCAGAGCCTCTGTGACAAGGATTTTATGAAGCTAATAGCAGTACTGTGCCTGCTAGGTTTTTTAGGTTATTACAAGTAAGATGAAGACATAGCACATGCATTTGAAAAAAACAGCTTTGTTTTATTGAACACATTCTGCTTGGAGACAGAGTCTGTTCCCTGATCATAAAAGAGTTTGTACCAGGATATTAAAGAGAAAACATGCAAAAAAGTTGTGCACCTCTATATAGAGGCAGAGAACTGTGGATAAAACATCATCCAGGAGACCACAAGGATCTCTAAGATAAGGCACTCAGGTAGGAGGGAAAAGCCACCTGACATCCTATGAACCCAGCCCTTCACTCTGCACAAGGGCACAGCTCGAAAGAAGGTGCAGGGCTTGTCCCTGCTCAAACCAACTTCCAGATCATTGAACGGGGCTCTCACAGGGGTTATAGGAGGTGCTCGAGCCACATCAGCCTGGGCAGAGCAAATACTCCAACCATGACTGGTGGCGCTGAGCAGAGCAATCCCTTCTCTAGTGATTACGTTTCATAAGAGATTTTGCTCAAGAACAATATATTTTGAGAAGGCTCTAATCATACAAGTTTGTGTGAGAACTACTATGAGGACTAAGTGAATGAGATCTGCCCGGTCCTTGGGCATCTGGAACACAACTCTTAACCAGTTTTGGCAGGAAAGTGGGCCTGGGGAGAGCCAGGTCTGCACAGACTCAGGAGCAATTTGGCCATATAGCCAAACCAGTCAGACGTACAGGTTCAGACACTCTAGAGCTAGTTATCCACTCCTTGGTGGAGTATTCCTCAGTTACAATTTTGTCCTGTATTGGGTGTAGCTGAGATGGAGTTAATTTTCCCGACAGTGGCCCTCATAGGGCTGTGCTTTGTATTGGTAGCTGGAAAGGTGTTGATAACACACCAGTGTGTTAGCTACTGCTGAGCAGTGCTCGCACAGCATCAAGGTCATCTCTCCAACATTCTCCCCTCACCAGTAGGCTGGGGGTGGCCAAGATCTTGGGACGGGACATAGCTGGGACAGCTGACCCAAACTGACCAAAGGGATATTCCATACCGTGTGATGTCTGCTCAGCAATAAAAGCTAAGAGAAAGAAGGAGGAAGTGGGGAGCATTCGTTATTTACATCTGTCTTCCAAAACGACTGCTATGTGTACTGAATCCCTTCTTCCCAGGAAGTGATTAGACTTTACCTGCTGATGGGAAGTAGAAAATAAATCTTTTGTTTTCCTTTGCTTCTGAGCGCAGCCTTTGCTTTTGCTTTATTAAACTGCCTTTCTCTTGACCCACTAGGTTGGCTTTTTTTTCCCCATCTTTTCTCCCCTGCCTCTCCCACTGAAGAGGGGAGTGATAGTGCAGCTTGGTGGCACCTGGCATCCAGCCAAGGTCAACCCACCACATGTCCCTACTACAAAGTCACCAAAAATAAAAATTCAGGCTGTTCTACTGCTCTTTGGTTTCAAACTGAAAGAATTGTTTTTAAGAGCATGATATTGACATTAAAAGAAAAATTCCCGAAGTACAAAGTATGAAGAGTTTACAGTATTTAAGTAAGATGGTGTGACTAACTGAGTTTAGGAGGAAAGGAGGAAGACATTTCATCCTGGAACTGTAAATAATCTTCTCAAAATTATCATCCATGTAGTCTTATGTAGGACTGAAACCATCTCAAACTGAAATACAACTAAACTATTGTAGTGAACATGCTTATATCAGGCCAAAGTCTTTTCGAGGTTGCTCATGYGACTATTCTAAATTAGTAAAATATTTGATTAGCCGAAGTATCCTGAAGTCAAAGGTTCAGAGTTGTACAAAACACTGGTGATACTTCATAGACTAGATTTTTTATACCCTACATTAGAGGTAGGGTATCAATGAGTAAGCTGCACAAAATAGGAGTTGTAACAGGACAAAAATATTTACACATATTAGGATATTTAATAAGCCTGATAACACTTTAAATCAAATTCTCCAAGAAGGATTTAGTGATCAGATTGCCATTATGTGCTATGTAAATGCCAACTCATAATCTAATTACAATTGTTTGTGACTAAACAGCTGAGCCATAAAATGCTTCTCAAATCTTCAGCAAGTGCGTTTCAATAGAAAGGAACCGTGACCATATTTCTTCTTAATTTGGACACTTTGGTAAAATATGCTGGATATTGATTTAAACTACAATACGGAAATGGTCACTAAGCTTAAGTGACTCTACTAAGGAATTTATTGTTCCTGCCCTACTTTGTACAGCAACCAGCAGAAGTGGGAAGAAGTAGGAGGCTAAAGAAAAAGACAAGGGATTTTACAGCCAGACAGAAGGTGCAGACATTTGCAGCAGAAGGGAGAGAATGAACTTGGCCTTCCAACCCAAATCACAATTACCTAAGTGTTTGCAGAAGCTGTTGGTACCCAAACAGTGCAGAAAGCTGCCTTGTGTCTCTTTGCCTGGGTCTTGCAGGTCTCACTGTCAGTATCAATTTTCTCTCTTCCTCACTGTCTTGCCCACACTTACTCAAGTGCCTGTCAAAGCCATTTTTCTTACTTACAATTTTCACTATAGTTTAATTCTTGAGCTCCTCCAACAGCTCAGGCATAGAAATGTGAACACCTTATTACCAGCTTCAGGTTCAATTCTTTATTCCATCTTTTCTTATTTTTTACTTATTCTATTTTGTCTCATTTACCCATTTGTCAGCTTTTTCACAAGTATTTCTACATGTTTTTAGATGCTGTACACTAGACGTGGAAAGCCTTTCTTGTCAATATCCAGAAAGCTCTTGACTGTTAATACTGGTTTTAAAGATATCTACTGAGAAAATTGAAGTGATATCAAAGAGTAATTAGAAACAGATTATTTTTTTATTTGAAAGTGAATCGCATAAACACTAGCTAATAAAGCTAGTGCTGCATGTAGTACAGAATATGTGATGTTCTTACCACCTAACTTTAGAAATCCAGAGTTAGTGTCTGCTTTACAAGCCTAGATTTATGAAGTTATTGATCATCTTTATATTCCTTTATCCTTTGAAGAAGAAAAATACCCATATAAAAACATAAAAGTTTAAGGAAGAGAAAAAGAAAAAGAATGAGAAGTGCATTGCTTATTCATCTTCAACAACTGGGAAAAGTATGTTTTTAAAGTAAGTAGCATTTAGAATTTAATTGACTGAAAAAAATAAAGGCTATGTTTTGAACGGACTATCTAAAAAAGACATTCACCCTTTTGTCCAGCATTTTAATCTAATAAACCTAAAAATTTTAACATTTTAAAGTATGCAAATGATTTTTGCAAAAAATATAGATGATAACTGATATAGCAACTCTGATGATACACATTATTTCTCTAGTAATGATTTATTTAAGGGCATTACATGCATGGTTATGTTAAAAAAAAACCCTATTTACTAAAATGGAATGACAAAAATTTGAATGTTGGAATCAGAACCAATAGCAATGTGGATCCTTTACACTGGGATAGAAGAGAAGTAATTTTTCTCTTGTTTCTAAAGAGAAAACCAACAAAATTGAAGCTAAGAACAAGAAAGATCTTATTTGACTTAAAAGTATTCATAAATATGTATATTTCAGTTTTTAATTTATTCCTTCTCCTACCATGGGTACAGAATATCTCTAGAACCCTGCTACAATGGAATGGACAGTATCATTTAGGTACACAGAAACTTGTAATCTCTGGTGTAAAAACAACAAGTAGCTGATCTGTGTGAGGGGAATGCTTTCCAGAGCATTTTGGCTTTTGGCTTTTTATTAGTGCTTTGACATCTTTCTAGGACAGCATTTTCTGAGTGTAGGGATGCTTGGAGCCGTTTCAGGTGATGTGATACCGACAGACTAACGAAACTGTACTGTACTCTCCATTTCCAGAGAGCACAATGCTTTGCAAGGCTGTAATAGTTAAAGTCGGGATCCAGAACACAGGAGAGAAGACAAATGCTTTCAGGAAGGGATGTTTATGGACCATGTGGTCATATAAAGAGTAGAAAGGATTATTTTATTGCTGTTTTCTTCGAAATATATATGTAACAACTACCCAAAGTAAGAGATCAGTTAGACATGCTACAAGATATTATAACTGCAATGTCCAAGCATGACAAGACTATGACCCATGGTCTGTCTCCTATACTCAGGCTATTTCTGAAGGTGATGTAAAATTGTCCTACCGGGATACCTGGCCAAGTACGTACTCTTGTGTCATGCCCCAGACTTTATTTAGTCATTTGTCAGTAGATATTTCCCTGTGTGATCTTTCCACAAAGAATTATTGCACAGATTAGCCCTATATTTGCATATCCACTGTAAGTGCATTGATTTTCATTTAACTGGCAGCTTTCTGCTTGTGAATGCTAAAACAAGTAAAAAGGGAGGATCTGGTTTGCCTTTTTGTATGACTAGATATAACAATGACTATTCTGAACTTTTTTCCTCCAAATGAAAGAATCTTTTATTAAAGAGATTTTCTTCTTTCTCTGAAAAGCATTCATCTCTTTGCTCCCTAGCTTAAAGTAGCATGAAAAGCAGCAAAAACTTTAAATAAGGCTACATCTAGACATTAAAATTGTGCCTATTTTTTGATATTACGTATAACAACCATTCTCCTCAAATTGCAACACACCATTCTTTATTCTAATTGCTGCTCAGCACCTGATTTACATCTCAACCATATTCTCAGATGAGCCCTTCTCTCCCTTATAGGCTATAAATAGCTGCTAGTTCCTTTTTCAAGAGGAGAAGCAGAAGTTTTATTCCCACACATGTAGGACTGCCAGAACATAAACTGCCCAGGTGGTAAAAACCAAACAATTGCCTCCCCTCAGAATGCCTCTGCCTGTTAAATGAAAGGCCAGCCACACTTCATGAAAGCCCTTTAGTGTTACTGGCAGCTTTCTGAAGGCCAGTGAGAAGATGCCTCTGATTAAAGGTCCCAGTTCCCAGAAGGTCTTCCTATTACTGATGTACTGAGAGTCTCCTTGGGGTATGTCCACATAACCAGGTAAGGAATTGAGCTTTAATACAATAGTATTTGGGGTTTTTTCAGTTGTAAGAATTTGTCATGTCAAAGCATTGCTCAGGGCAGCAAGGAACTGCGTGTTAGCAAAACTCCTTCTCGTTAGGTTTCCCTCGATGGAGGAGTACTGAACCTTCCTCGGCATCCTCCTTGGTCTCCACAGTCTTGATGTCTGCAAGACCTTCCCTTCTTTTAATCTTTACTGTTACATTCATCACACAAGCCTGCTATTTCCTCAGATCTTTTCAGCCTCTGAAGCCTTTTCCTCTCTCAAGCCTGGGGAATTTTTCAAGAGGGGACCACCAGAGGGCAAAGACAGATCATGAACAACTGAGCTCGCTGTGGCTCTGTCCTGCAGCCCAGAGTGTGGTGGGGTTTTAGGACAAGCCTGGCAGCTCCCTGGATGCTCACAGTTCACAAGGTACATGTCATGATTGTAACTATTTGCAAGTACCAGCCAAAAAATCCCTGCCTTCAGGAAAGCCTCAGCATCTCTGGGATCAGGAATCAAAGGCATGGCAGTGTAATTAGACAACAGCTTCATTAACCTGATAACCTCTTTCAGTGCTTGTGGGAATCTTAAACATTTTGCTGTAAGAAATTAAGGAGAACAACATGAGAAAAATGAAAGGAAAGATTCACATGTTGGACACTTCAGCTCTTCATGTTGATCTCATTAAGAGATACTGCACTGTAGAAATCTCATTTTTTTGTAGACAGGCAAAAGCTTTGCAAATTCATCTCTACACCATTTGCTCTAACTCTGAGTAACCCTCAAAGTTGGATGCGGTCTCCAGTTCAGCAGGACACCATCACTGTGTTCATGTAGCACATCTGAAATCACAGTAGGGTAACCAGCTGTCACAAGAGAACGCGTCTTCTATCTATCAGAAGATACTTTTTATTTGAAGTTTATCAGAAAAACTTAGCAAATATGCATTTCTTCCACAGAAAGTATCCAATCCCCAAAACATATTTCAAACCATTCATGCACATGATCTTTTAAGAGAAGGTCTCATTTAAGGCAAACCAAAATTCACCTGCATCTGCCTAAACTTCAGGGAAAACACCTGTCCCTGATGCTCCATAAAGGCTGATTCTCTTCTCTCTTTCAGATCAGTGTCTTCCAATGTTTATGTTCTCCCCTATGACTGTGTGTTATTCATACTGAAGATAACTAATGATAATACAAAAGCAAATTCTTGATCAGCCCTATCAATATGTCTCTAGAACTAATTCTGTGAGCACAGATTTTCTCAAGCAGCAATGCCATCAACAACCAGCCATTCATGGCAAAAGTGAGAAGAGGCTGTTGCATGCCACGAAGACTTCACACCTGCTTCTCAAGAAAACAAGCAACCCCCCCACACACACATACCCATCACCATAGCTGGTTTTCAGTTGTAAACTTCTGCTGACCCAGATACTGGCATATTATCTCTCCAGCCTAAGCAGTGAGTCATCCTGTTGGTAGAGCATTTATTTTCCAGTAAGATATGATTTGGTATGCAGTGAAGATCCATGCAGCACACCTCATCATCAACAACTGACCTCTGGAAAACTCCAAAAGCAGGGAGACAATCCTTCGGCCAGCAGAGCTCAGTGTCAGAAAGTGGAGCAGATTGATACCCAGACGGATGAAAAATGGCAGTTTTAACAATCAGTGGTATGCCCACAGTCTAGAAAATGATCCATCTGGTACTGATTCAGGAAGGCACCCATCTGTTTAAAATCTGTGAATGGAAAGTGTTGTGATGTCTAATTCACACATGCTTTTTGGCCTGACTGTACTGAAAATGTGCTCCTTGGGGTACCATGCTGGGTCCTCTCCTGAAACAGGCCCTCCACCCTCTGATGTGAGCTGRTGAGCCTGGGACAGGGATGGAGCTGGAGGACACCAACAGAACCAGACTCTAATAGGCAAAAGCTCTTAATTCACTCAGTGGAAAGCTACTTCAGAGATGCATAATGCTGAAAACCCTATGCTGCTTTGCTCTTTTGTGCTAGTCACAGGAAGGCTTTACCAGTGCCACCCTGGGAAACTTGGTCCTCCCTGGCCAACTTTGACACTTCAGTTTCCTGGAGAAGAGATGTCATGCAACAGCGGGAGTCTTCCGTATTCTCAGCCAATATTGTTACAATACCACCAGGAGGGCTTTTTCCAAGACATACCCTTTAAACAACAATAATAGTTTTCAATATGTTTCAGTGTGTATGCATGAAGATTGGGTTGCTACTGTTCAGACAAATATTGTACTGTACTACTGATCTTCAAAAATATATCGGTACAGGTAGTAACTACATCTGCTCTTTTTGCAATAAAGAAATTTAACGTGAGGAGCATGCTATTGCACAGCTAAACTATCATTTTCAATGTCTAGAAGCAAAACATGCAAACAATTAATCCTTTAATGTTTATCTTGTTATAAGTGAAATCTTCTAAATTACGTTCCTAGCCATTTTAAAATGTACTGATGCCTTTCTGAAAGGAACCTCACCCTTCAGAAGAATTTGTGTTGTTGGACAAGACAGTTTTTTAATTTTCTCCCCCTTTTTTAATATTATTTTGTTCTCATGTGAATTTATGTTTATTGTTTTAGTGATACTCTCCTGTTGATTATTACCCCCTTCACCATTTGTGACATAACAGTTAGTGATGTTGTGGACAACAATATGACACTGAGATCAGCAGGAATAGGACCTTAAAAATCACCAGATACCTTGGGTTTGTGCAATTCTTTGCATTAAAAGGGGAAAGTACAAAAGTATACAAAAATATTCAATCAGAAGATCTCCACGAGACAAATTTATGAAAAGCTAGCAACTTTCAAAGGGTATTTGTATGTTTATAGTTGCATGGAAGGAGTGGGATTAGAAAAATAGTCCTCTTCTATCATTGAACTATAAAAAATAAGATCCTTAAAATAAATGTTATATATAATTTTAAGCTACTATAGAAGTATGTTTGGGATCCAGAGACTACAAACTATTTCAGTGTCCAGTCCTGAGTTCCCCCCAAGCCCTCTTCCCCATATACTTTTCAAAGAGACTTGCAGCAGTTTAGCTAACAACGTAAACAAGAAGTATTTTTAAGAATCCTTCAGAAGCGGTAACTAAGCTTTTATGCTTTCCCTTGCTGGGGAAATACTCCTGGATGTCTTCAGCTCCTTTGGTATGCTTTACAATGTGAGAGCCTCTACATCTCTGCCTCTGATGCTGCACACAAACAAGACAGACCTGGTACTCCCTCCACTTGCATCTCAAAACATTTGGGCTCTAAACCCTGAGATAGAAGTGGAAAAGACCCAGCAAAACCATTTTACATTTCATCTGTCCCTTCTCCCAATAATGAGAATGTTATAATTTCCAGTCACCTATAGATAGGTCTTAATGGTGTCAATAAAACAACTTGAATGTTTACAGCAAGCCACAAACCTAAAATGCAGGTCCTCGCTCTCCTACGCCAGAGGGCTGTGACAGCAGTTCCATATAATGCATTCTTTTTTCTTGTCCGGCCCCTACTCTGTCCAACGACGGCTCCTTCTGCCCCCACCCATAACGCCGCTGTCAGGCAACAGCTCTCAGCACTTACCTCACTTAGCAGTGCCTCTAAACCAAGAGTTCTGATAAAGTCATAGTATGGAAAGCACAGGAAGCAAGACAAATCACATCGCAGTTTATCTTTTAAGAAGTAGTAAGATCACTTAGCATAGTCAGAAAACCTTTCCAAATTAGCCTTCTGTGAGAAAATTCCTTTGATTTGTATAGTTTTAGTCATACCTGAATATGTTCCATTTAAAATATATTTCACAGAGCAAGAAAATTTCTATTATTTTATCATCTAAATTACATTAAAATAATTATTGCACATAAAACAAATTAGTCTTTTTAGACTATTAAATGGTGAGGTCCAAAGCAATAACAAAGCAAAACCCCAGATGAAAACATCTCACTCCAAAATGAGATATCCCAAAACAATATCCCTTGTTTGAAGTTCTCAACAGAGTTAAACATCAGCCCTCAAAAGGCATTCGCATATCGCTTATAGAAGCAAACTGTCATTTTGTCTAGTGGATACTTGCTATCCCATACAACAAATGTTACTGAAAATGTAGAAAAATTCTGCAAGTAATAAAAACCAAAATGGCGTGCACTCTGTGTATACACTGTGTACATGAATTAAACTTTCAACAATCAGAATAGAGAAGGCAAAACACTAATATTCTTTCATAGCTTAAAAAATGTTTTGTTTATTTTGTATTTATTATTTAAACATTATGAATTATTTAACAAAGTTATATTACATAAAACTCTGTGGTAGTTTTGAACTTCATCTTTTTGCTCCCATGGACAGTGTCAATTTATTTGAGAGATTTGAAACCTTTCTGTATTCATTATTTTGTTTGCCTTTCCTGGAACAACAAATGTAGAAACACCTTATCGCTGTATGATACAACATATCCAGTACCCTGACGCTGCATCAGCCAGGAAGATTGATATTTTCAGGCATTTGTGGCTTCGCAGCCATTCTATTCCACAGTGCACCTGATCTCAGAGGGAACTATTACAGTAAATATCCTTTCCAGACTTTCCCAGCCATTCCAGTCTCTAGAGACTTAGGAAAGAGCAATCCAAATACCTGAAATTAACTTTAAAAGAAAATCACCACCACCAAAACTCTTACTTAATTTCAATACATTTAAATAGAACGGGAAACTCACCAAATTTGCCTGTTTATTCTTCATTTGGGCAGCAAACTCTCCGCAGGTGAACTGCTATGAATCCAGCTGCCTTTCCCTCATTCTGGGAGATGTGGGAGATGCGACAGGTTCAAGTCTATCAGCAGAGTGCAACACTGGTGCATTTCTACAGCAGGGAGGGGAAAAAGCAGGGGTGGAGGGAGAAGAGTCAGCCCTCACAGCAGTTTAAGAGTTCTTGCATGTTGATATTGCCGCAGGTTCCCGTGGCTGGCTTTAGCTGATCTCCTCTTCTCTGACATTGCTGCCTGTTGAGCTGGGGAGCGCAAAGGAAGACTAATCACTGTACACCTCGAGCCGTCTTCTGCAGTAAACCCTGGTGTTTTATCAACTGTGGAGACAATCGATACCGGGGGGGGGGAAAGAAGTTTTGCCACCTGTCACCTAAGATAAAATGATCAATTTCCTAATTCTAGTACTAATGCTGGATTCAAAGCTGAGTGACAATTATCCCAGCTGGTTCTTAAAACAATGTATGAATGACACTGATCGTGATTATTAAAACTGATGCGAAAGGCATTATGGCACACGAGTTCATTGGGTCTATTTATAGATTAATTTTCCTCTGTTTATGGAGTCATGTTGAATTCAGGAAGGGATAGGAGTTTTCCCTTGTGAGAAGAGCTTCCCTTTTTCCTAGTAGGTATCATTACTTGCTAGATGCTTAAATTGGCAAACCTTTCACCCTAATGGCAAATTACAATAAAACAGCTGGTGGTTACTTAACAATTCACTTTATTTATTTATGGCTGACTAAATAAAAGCCGTAGTGAATCAGCTTTGCCTGTGTCACATGGGGACTGAGAAGATGCTGTTTTCTAACATCTTGAGGGTCACGGGCTACCAGACAAAGCACCCCTACAGCCTGAGCTCTGCTTTCAAGCATTGCTTATTGCCATCAAAAGCAACATGCTCATCAGATCGTTTCACTTCTTTGTAAGCAGGTGAAGGAGCTTTAAGAAATTTCAAGTCACTGTTAGCAGCAGCAGGACAAAATCACTTTGTATTACTAAAGCTTGCCTCAGTGTGACTTTGGACAAGTCTCAGAATATTGAACAACTCACTGGTGAAGTAAAAAATAATACTCTGAGCAGAAACAATAATAAGGATGAGAATTTTTTTACCATAGATTATATGTGACATTGTTTAATTTTAGTTTACCAAATATGAAAAAGTTCAGTGACTCAGTAAATCCAGACCTGTGATTCTTTTCTGTGCCACGTTCTAAAACTTGACGAAGTTCCTTAAATGCCTCCATTTTTATTTTAGCCTTAAAGCCTTCTAGATACTAGAAAGCTACAAGAACCTCAGGTACAGGTTTCGTACATAGGCCTGACTGTGACATTCAGCCAGAAGCATTCCTGCCTCAGCTTCCTTAGCAATGCCCTCTGCTAGGCAAGCTATACATCAGACTTTATATAAATACTTTTTACAAGACCTCTGTCTGTTCAGAACACGCTGGCAAATGCTGCTCTCATTTAAAACAGTCACCGAGGGCTGGCAAAGAGGAAAACAGCTCCATCAGTTAGCAGGGTCACCTGTTACACGACAAAGCCAAATTCAGTTCCTTTCTCTGCTGCAGAGGATTTAAAACTTCTCTCCCATCTCACAGCAGTCACCCCCGCTGCTTCACTGCAATACGTGAGTCAAGATTCATGTGGGACTGAGAGAAACTGAGGACAGTACCTCAGTGCAGCAGGGAGCTCAGGTGTCCTGGAGGGCGTATAGGTTCTGATCCTCACATGAAGGCTCGTTATATATGCTATAACATGCATTTGTTGTCCAATGGCTACCTAATGACCAAAATGTTAGGAATCCCAGAAATGGGGAGCAGAATTCCCTCCCTGCAGGAGACAGTGTTGTTGCCTGCTCTCAGTGTAATGCTTGTTCTTGCAAACTATCCCCTGGTCCCAGCAAACCTTGAACATTTCCTAAGGCTGTTCCCAGTGGGATGTAAGGCTCCTTGCTCCTCTTGTCTTTCCCTGGGTTCCTGCAGGTGCCTACCACTGGCCTGCACCCCCCAGCAGGCAGCATCCATTCGTAAACATGTGGATTTCCATGTGTGGATCTGCACAGCAAAGAAAGTAGATGAACCAGTGCTCTCTCTTTTTAAGGATTGTATTACATACAACGAGACCCAAACACAACTTTTTGCGGCTTTTTTTTTTTTCCCCCCTTGAAAAAACAGGATACCAGGACCAGGTCCATGCAAGAATTTCTTCTGGAGCATGTGTAGACACCTCTCTGCAGCCTTGAGTTAACATTTGGAAGTTCTAATGAAAGTCCCTGTTCATACCAGTATTTTCTTACTGGCTAGCCTTAGACAGTGCTGTTTTGGGGTAGTTTGCTGTTCAACGTGTAGACAGCTTTGAACTGAGGTCTGAGGTGCACCATACATAAAGACTTTCCATGCCAAATTGTATTCCACGTACGAAAAAGAAACTATTCCATGTACCAAATATCCAGATCCTTTCTCTATTTCAGCTACATTTCTGTCTTTTTTTTTTGTCAGATGTTTAAAAAGGTTGACTCCTTCATTTTTTGTCTATTTGCAGACTTTTACTTTTTTACATTAAAAAGTAAAATTTCTAAATCACATTATTATTGAACAAAAAAGAAAGGAAAGAAAGAGTTTGTCTTGGAGAGATACAAGGATCTTTATCCTCTCCATCTCACTCATATTATTTGCCTCCAATGAAGGTTTTGACAGCTAAGATAACATGTGGATAAAACAGCAGGTATGAGTCAGACGTTTCTCCAGATTTGATCCTGGAGAGAAGAACAACTACAGTCTAGTTTATTTTAAAACAAAAGATAGGAGGATTGGTAAGAAAAACTAAATAATGAAGATTTTTCATTTAAATGTAAAGCTACAGTAAAAGTTCAAAAATTTACGATGTAAAAATGTAGATTATTCCTACCACCTTAAATGTGTCTAAAATCAATGAATGCTAAGAATTTAATTGTCCCGTCAAAATGCACTCTTTACAAATTAAAGTCTTCTAAATTGTAGCAATGGAAGAAAATTAATTGTATTATTTATGATGTTCTTTCAGTTATGCAGCAATGTCTGGGTTTTAAACATTTTGTGAACATGTTACTATTTAAGAAACAGTTTTCACTTGTATGTATGTATATAGTGCCATGAAAAACTTT
Source organism: Oceanodroma leucorhoa (assembly GCA_030449065.1). Taxonomy (NCBI): domain Eukaryota; kingdom Metazoa; phylum Chordata; class Aves; order Procellariiformes; genus Oceanodroma; species Oceanodroma leucorhoa. The sequence goes on from JASVER010000081.1 coordinate 2,822,613, forward strand.
TAAGACACTTAAGGATTTTTAAAAGGTTGGTTTTACACTTCAATGTTTTGGTGGGCTGACTGTTAAATTGTTTGTTTTGGAGTACAAAGCACAAAATAATAACAAGAATGACCAAACTGTAGTGTAGCCACTGAAATTTAATGTGAAATAGAGTGACATGGTAAACTCTAGAAATAAAGAACAGACTGCCATTAGCTGTTCTCAGGATTTAAATTATAACAACATAATGCAATGAGTAGTTACTCTGGTGCAGAACTCAAAATTATTTTCGCTTTTAATGAGGGTGGCTCTTTCCTTGCAAGCAGCAGGGTAACCCCACCAGAACTTCATAAACCTTGCTAAAATCTTTCGCTGCTGCTGTCTTAAGAGTGACGTGCAGTGGCAGCATAACACAACAGAGGTAACATATGACAAGGAAATGGCATGTAATGTATCTCCCTCACATTTTTTTTAATTATGCTAAAATTCATGACGCTTTTCAAGCAGCTATAGACATGCACAGTATCTCTCTGTGGACTTTGCTACTATTCCCAGGCTTGCTGAGATGAACCATTGACAGCTTGGGCGTACAGGAGTAAGTTACAAGCTTCTTTTCACTACCATCATTACAAACCTATGCTGTTCTTGTGTTGTACAATATTGTTCTTCACTACAAGAATTGTAGTACAATATTGTCCTTCACTACAAGAAGGACATTGAGGTGCTGGAGCGTGTACAGAGACGGGCGACGAGGCTGGTGAAGGGTCTAGAGAACAGGTCTTATGAGGAGCGGCTGAGGGAGCTGGGGTTGTTTAGCCTAGAGAAGAGGAGGCTGAGGGGAGACCTTATCGCTCTCTACAACTACCTGAGAGGAGGCTGTAGAGAGATGGGTGTTGGTCTCTTCTCCCAAGTAACAAGCGATAGGACGAGAGGAAATGGCCWCAAGTTGCGCCAGGGGAAGTTTAGATTGGATATTAGGAAAAATTTCTTCACTGAAAGGGTAGTCAGGCATTGGAACAGGCTACCCAGGGAAGTGGTGGAGTCACCATCCCTGGAGGTGTTCAAAAAACGTGTGGATGAGGTGCTTCAGGACATGGTTTAGTGGGGATTTGTACTGGGTTGATGGTTGGACTCGATGATCTTAGAGGTCTTTTCCAACCTTAATGATTCTATGATTCTATGATTCTATGTTCTCTTAAAACTCTGCTTCGTATGTAAATGTGCACACATGTGTTCAAGTCTACTACAACATTTTCTTTTGAGACCTTCACCAGCTAAAAAGCCTTGGAGCCACCACTGCAATGCATGCAAAACCTTGAAATAATCTTATTAGATACTCATCTACAATCAGAAGCTTTCGATTTACAATAAGCACATTAAGAAAACTTTTTACCAAAATCGTATATTAGATTTGGATCTACAAACACATGGCTTTGCTTAATCCTCATGTGCTCAAAGAATCATTCATCGTAATCACATAACTAAACATACATGAGATTAGGCTGAGTAGCTGACTTGGAATAAAAAAAAAAAAACGGATTCATAAACCTGAGTCTTCCTTGTCATAGCTTGTACAATTATTGCCAATGAAAAGTAGCTTTGAAAAGGTTTGCTAGAATTTGATTTTTGAACACTGAAAATTGAAGTGGAACATCTCACCTGAAGTTAAGAGTTTGAAAGTAAAAGACACTAATTCTTTTTTTATTGTTTATTTACATATTTATCTTGCTATTTGTCACCAGGTACCCAATGACTTTATTGATTTTCTAACTCTGAACTTTTTTTTTTTACAGGAGAAAACTGGCAATAAGGTCAAGTGGAAAAGATTAATACATCCAGCCAAAAATCTTTTATATATTATTGAATCCTTTTGCTGAAACAATAGATCTGAGAGATATCTGAGACCAGTTGCTACAGTAATATAGTTTGAGAGAGCCCTGTGTTGATGTTGTGCATATGGAGTAGAAATGCAGAGAGGAAATGAGCCAGTTTGTTTTTCCATGCACAGCAGGGCCAACCTGCACAACTGTAACAAATGAGCAAAAAATGTCACAGATTGGTAGCCAGTTGGAGGTGGGTGGAGGGGGAGGTGAGTGGAGAAGAAACAGGTCAGATCTGCACCGCAAAGTTGGGGGAAGGTGTAAGGAACGGCTATATATATTCTAATTATCTCGTCAACTAACAGTGAAGATACCAAGAAGAGAAGGGCATTAGAGAAATGCGTTTCAGCTCTCTAATTGGACTAACGCCTCTTGCTTGCTTCTCTCACCTCCTCAAGCCAGCTCTGGCAGCCACCTGACAACCCGGTTCAAAGCCTTTGCAGCCAAACTTCACTAACTTCAGAGGTTTTTCTGCTTGAGACTAGAAGCTGGCAAGCAGACCAAGTTTTCTTGGTTAGTGTGAGTGGTTGTCTCCCTTCTCTCCATTTCCCCCACTTACTGGCCAACAAATGGTGCCACTGTCATCTTTCTGATTGTGAAAGAAAGAGAATAAACTGTGCAGTGGCATTAAGTGTCTCTTACTGGACTGCTAAGAACTTCTGTTTGATGCAGTAGGTACTTAAGTTTGTTTCTTTAAACTTCTCATCTTTAACTTCTCCCACGCAATGGCACTCATGCAAGCTGTGACTACACAGACTCACACTTTTGAAAGGCTCCCACTGAAGTGAAGCTTGGGAAAACAGGACAGGTGGAAATTCAAGAAAAACTGGTGTCCAAAATAATGATTTTTTTTAAGTTATGCAAAGCTTGAGATATTAGTATCAGTCTTACAAGCTAGGAAGTGATAATGAGGTGAGAAAGAAAGGCACTTTGCCTATACAGAGATCTTGTTTAATTGTGTGACTGATTGCAAAAGGAAAATTATTGGGAAGTGGAGGGTGCAAAGAGAGAAGCTGAGACTCTGCACCTTGGCAAAGAAACCCTTTTAGGATTGGGGATCCTGGACTCCATAGGGAATTCTGACTTATGTCCAAGAGTGGTGGAGAAACTCAGATAAGCAAAATGTTTGTAGGGACATCCGTGGTTTATCCAAATATTTGACCTTGTTATCAGCCACTAAGTGTGTTTACTGTTTATGTTTCAATCTAGTCACAGTCTATGCATATTCATGTGCCTGAAGAATTAACTATAAACCAACAGCACTTGCAAGTTTTGGGCTTATGAAAGGAGTGCTAGATATAGGGAATTCCTATGGGATCAGAACTGGTCCTGTGGACTTAACTCTTGGGGAATTCATTCCCCATTGGCTGTAGTTTATGCTATGATGGATTAAGGCAGAAGCAGTGAAACTAGTGCTGGTTTGCCTTTATACGTTGTCCTGTGAACTTCAGAGGATCAGGAATGACTTCTCAAAGAGTTAGGTCTTCCCAGGTAGAGGTTGGAGGTTCATTAACCTTGTCAGCCTTTCCAATTTAACCTGCCGATGTCTGAGCCAAGAGGCACCGAAATCCCTCTAGTCCCAGCTGCAGGGACAGCCTAGAGCATGTTGAGCTGGGAGAGGTAGACCATGGCCATGACAGGCACAGGGGGAGGATGCGGTGCCAGAAGATCATACGCTGACAGCTGGGGCGATCACAGAAGGAGCTCTTGACTAAAACGGATGGACAATGATCTGATTTTAGATTTAGCCATCTTGGACTGTGAGGTGTATCAGAAGTAAATCCCTGGACTGTGAAGAAGGCGATGGTTGGTTATCCTGTTCTCGTTTCCAGCCATGGTTGGAAGATCGCTGCTTTGTTTTATTCAGCTAGTCACCTCTGAGTACTCAGCTGCCCGCTGGCCAGAACTATTTCCCTCTCTCTTTTTTCCTCCTGTACCACACTTTTTAGCAACACTTGGCTGCCTAAGTGATGTTAGTCTGGACTCTTCTGTCATGGGGCCACTTTCATGCTCACCCATTAGAAAAGAGGCTGACAAGAAGACCAAGTATCTGTGACCTTGCTTTGTCAGTTCGGAGGCACCAGTGTGAACTGTCATAAAAGGCAGCTCTGAAGCAGGCTGCAGTATTCAGAATGTAAAAGCAGAGAAGATCAAACAAGTAAAACAGCTTCGCAGATTATCTTTTATAAAACTTAGAAAGCAATTGCTTCTTTTTATCCCTAGTTTGACTCACGTGTTCCCGTTCCATCACAGTTTAACAAATGTGTCTTGAATGAGCTTCCTGCCACAAACTGCACAGCTAGACAAGTCACTGAGAAGATGGAAATCAATTGTGCGAATCAGTGCTCAAGGCTAAAGCTGTGACGTATAAGCAGCATTAGCTGCTTGCACTACTCTCATCTGTGAATGCAACATCATTTTAAAAATATAAATAATTGTAAATGAGAATTATTTTAAGCCAGTTTTACTGTCTGTTACTTAGTTCAATGCTACTAAACTCAATCTGTTTTCATCTGATAATGTCAGTGATAAGTTAAGAAACACAAAGAACATTAAGAATTGCCAACACTTCCCACAGTCAGTTTTGTAAGGGTTACCAAGTAATAATGAAATGCAGGTAAACACACCTTTTTATGCAAAGTCATTTCTTTGGCAAAGAAACATTCAAGAGAGGATCACATACAGACTGCACTTATTCAGGCTACAAAGGAGCAGATCCAGAGCTAGATCCAGGCTACCCTGGTGAAGATGCTGGGTAAATGAGTCTAGCTGTGTTTGGTGTCTCACAGACACCAGGCTGATTATAAAACTTATTATTTAGTTTTGCACACTCAGGTAACTTTAGAATGACTTAAAGAAAAGATAACACCCTAGAGGAAGTTGTGATCTTGATACATACAAAATAAACAAAACGTGAGTGAATTTTCTAAACAAAATTTTTTAACTGTTTAAGGTTTGTCCGGTACCATGGAATCATGGAATCACAGAACAGTCCAGGTTGGAAGGGACCTCGAAAGATCATCTGATCCAAACCTTTGCTGGAAAGGAAGCCTAAATGAGATTGTCTAGCACCCTGTCCCATCACATCTTGAAAACCTCCAGCAATGGGGACTCCACCACACCCCTGGATGGGTTGTTCAAGTGATTGATTGTTCTCATTGTGAAGAATTTCCTTCTTATGTCGAGATGAAACCTCTCCCAGTGCAACTTGTACCCATTGCGCCTTGTCTTCTCCACATGGCTCCTTGTGAAGAGAGAGCCTCCATCCTCTTTGTATCCACTCTTTAAGTACCGGAATACTGTGATGTGGTCCCCCTGAGACTTCTCTTCTCCAGGGAGAAGAGACCTAACTCCTTCAGTCTTTCCTCAAAGGGCATGTTCTCCAGCCCCTTGATCATCTTCATAGCTCTCCTTTGACCCTCTCCAGTCTGTCCGCATCTTTCTTGAACTGTGAGGCCCAGAACCAGACCCAGTACTCCAGGTGTGGCCTGACAAGCACTGGGTAGAGTGCGATGATCACTTCTCTATCTCTGCCAGTAATCCCCCTGCGGATGCAGCCCAGCATTCGATGTGCCTTGGTTGCTGCAGCGGCGCACTGCTAACCCCTGTCAGCCAACTCCTAGGCACTAATAGGATGAGATTTGAAGCCAGTACTGACTGTAGAATAACCCATATATCCCAATGGCTATGGTTAGATACAAAAAGACATAATCACACTTCCACTCACATAATGTGTGCATGTTAGTGATCAGTTATAGTACAGGAGAAGATAGTTATCCTTCCAAAGCCCACCAGTTCATCCAATTCCATATTTTGACTCTCCAGGGAAAAAAAGAAGCATCAGAAAAGGACAAATAAAATTTATTTGTCCTTGAAAGGAAGTTCTTTCTAACAGATAGACTTTTTTTTTTTTACCCTCAAGTGAATAAAAATGTATACTGCTAAGTATTACATGTAGGCAGGAAATGATCTTCCTCTGTTGTGAACTTTCAAGCCTTTCAAAAGATTCTATCCCAAATTCAGACAAGACTTTGGTTTCTGGTTGTTAATGGAATGGCTAAACAATTGCCCTGAACATTTTGTCTAGATTTCAGCTCGTTTTATATAATTAGTTGATATTTTCAAGATGAAAAATTCTCTCAGTTCTTGCCAACTGAGAGAATTGTGCTGGTTTCAGAACTCTTTTTCTAAGGATTCTTTCAATGCCAAGGAATTTCTTCAAGCCAACTTATTCAGAAATATTTTAGCTTTGACCACTGATATTCCCCACAAACTGTTGATAAACTTTCATACATCTCCAAATCACAGTCTGAAGAACACAAACTGTGAATTTTATTTGTAAGCATTCCAAGGCTATAAGGGTATGAAATAAACATTGAAAATAAAATCAAGAAAACCTTTGAATATTTCACAACATTATTGATTCACTAGGACAGTGTAGGAGGTCTGGATTGTTGTCACATTTTTAAGGGGTATCAGTACTGCTAACCGATCTGATTTCTCTATCATCTCTAGGGAGTAGATAGTGCAAGGAGATCTGTAATAACAATAAAATGATTTTGTTTCTGTGGTACTTCACCTCTTTTAAATTATTTTATTGGTTTAATTGTTTGGCTTAGCTTAAAAAAAAAAAAAATCTTCCATCAGGTTTCTCTGCTTGCCCGAAAAAACATAGCATCTTAACCAGTTCCCTGCTCCTCTTCCTTTATTTACACAAAATAAAACCTGAAGCGTAGTGTTGGAAGGATATATGGCCCCTGTGACTCCCATCTTCACTCATTGTTTGCCAGGTTTCTTCTTGTTCAACTTAGTCTGGGATTTGCATCTTTGAATACGGACTGGAGATCTTCTGACAGTAGTGAAGCTTAATTTTGTATCATACCTCTTGTTTCTAAAGCACTTTGCAGTCTGTCTGTCTCATTTTGTGTGCCCACACACAAACACAGAGCATCAGCCATCTCTAGTGGGAGGGTGACAGCCACACAAGCCAACTGGTAGCCAGCCAATGCACTGCACGGAGTGGGAAAAGGGAATATTGGCCAAGGATGCCACATCAAACCCTCCTCTCTGGAGTGTGCCATGGGATTTTCAAAATCCAGAAGGAGCAGATGTCTTTAATTTCTGATTATTAAAGAAGAGAAGCATGCCAAGAACGTGGGTTAGCAGAAGGAGGGGCAATACCAGATCGTCAATGGTCTGGATTAGCAGTCTTCCAAAAGAGAGACAAGGCAAATAATCGGAGCATAAAAGCCTTCACTTTTGTCCTTGGTGAACAAGCTAAGAGGACCAAAGATATGAAGAAGCTATCACCATAAAGTGCAGTGTGAAATAGGCAGCTTTGCAGCCTGTCTGGGGGTGCTCAAGCAGCAGGTTCCATGAGCCCCAGAATTCAAAAGCTACCTCAACAAATTAACTTTGACACAGCTGCAGAAAGGACAGTTATACACAACCAATTCTAATGTGTCTCAGGGTTGGATTTCATGCTTCTGCACGGCTGACATTAAGCAGCTGGCCTATACTGTACACTAGCATGCTGTGAGTGTTCCCAGCAGAGGGTCCGATCCTCCATGGTAACGCTCTTCAGGGAGCTCTGGAAATGCTTTAATTATTAAAATGAATAATTCCTACCAACACATTTAATTGGAAAATATTACACGTTTAAATGCGCACTAATGGAAGGGCTCTGAAAATCTAACAATGTAATAGAGTATGCTGTTTGAAGTGAATTCTAGCAATATTTTTTCAGCCAATAACACCATGCATTATTTATCCTATCTCTTTTTAATCCTATCTGATAGTTCATATGAAGAAGGAATCACTGGAACCTCAGAGATAAAATGCAGATCTGTGAATTGCCCCCTGCAAGCTTAACCTGCCACCACTACCTCATCCGACTTCCTTGCTTCCTGCCCCCTAGTTTCCAAGGAAAAGGCTCAATGAATTTATTGCTGCAGTATAAACTAACACCCCTGTTTCTGCCTCAGCACTGGGAGGACTGTGCAGATTGATGAATTACAGGAACACTTGTTACCCAGTGTTGTTACCACAGCCTGACAGAGACTGGGCACATCCAAAAGCAAGGGAAGGCCAACGTGAGTGCAGACTAGTGGGAGTCACGGGTGGAGAGGGAAGAAGATAAGGCTTCAGGGCATAAATGTCACCCAGCCAGAGGAAGCAAGGATAGTCTTGAACAGAGACAACCAAAGGGGTCAGAAAACATACTCGTGAAGAAGCAGAGGTGCTAAACACGTGTTAAAGACATGAAGCAGTGACACAGAAGGATCCTACCTGAAGCTGCAGAGCCCTTTTTAGATTAAGTGGCAGATACACACTTTCACAGTTGGAGGCATCTAAACCAGTGAAATAGCACACTGTCTTGGGGAAGGGGCATTCATAGAAGGATTTGTGCCCCCAGATTAAGTTCTGCCAAGCCCAGAGCCCACAGTGAACATTTTCAAAGGAAAGGACTCACTAGGTGTATTACAGCCTTGTAAAATGATTGTACTGGCAGTTTTTTTCTGATCTAATCTAAAAAGATTATGCGAATATCAGTCTTTGTATTTCTTTGCATATATTTTTCCTCCCTAGAGGGAAAATGTGTTACCTTCTGGATATATGCATGGTGGAAAAATCAAGAAGCCACCTTCATCTGAAAGGTACATCCTCTCCCTCAAAGTCTAGTAGGAACATAAAAAGATGCAGGAAAGGAGCATTCAAGACAGTTTTTGTAAGAAACAAGGTCAACAGAAGAGGAAAAGTCAGAGTATATTTTGAAAAAAAATATTTTTGCATTGAAAATGACATCTATTATTTTAACTGATGCTGAGCAGGACCCGTAGGTAACACTGTAAACCCATTTTGTTCTGACTGTTTTCTGAAATAAGCAACCACAATCCTTTTTGAGCTCTTTCTCCTCATCTCAAACTGGACTCAGAGTTTGCCACGCTTTTCTGTTCAAAAAATCAAAATTGTGGAGTCGTTCTTATTTACTGCAAATACAACACTTGTCAGGTCTGCCTCTTTTCTGTATTTTTTTTTTCCTCTCGGTGCATATTCATTAGCTGCAGGAACACGTTGAGAGTAACAAGTTTTCCCATGTAGCTGCTGAAGATTTCACACTCCCAGATTCTGAAAAGAGAGGTTTTGTAGCTATCTATTTTCTCTGCCCAAAAGATCAAACACAACATAGCATACCAATCTTGGGAGGGGAGCCAGCAACCCTTGATGTACCACTGACATGTTGGGCTTGTTTGGGATTACAGTATTCATTGGTATCAGGCTGTTGGCAATAATTACTGAACAGCCCCACTGCAGTGCACAGTTGAAATGCAAGCATACGCAGAGCTCGGGGATTAGCACAAGCCCACCTGTTCCCTCGGATTTCATTCTGCTGTAATACTGTATCTTGTCTGCAGTTTGGCTGTTCTTACTAACAGCTCCTCTTTGATTATGTATTTTCTGCCTAACTTCTTTGTTTAACATTTAACATGCTGTGCTTCCTTCAGTAAACTGCTTGCACTTCAGAATCTCTTGTGACCATTTCTGCTGAGTCTGACATCAAAATTCAGCGCCCGGTAAGGAGTCTCTGATGTTTACACAAAGCTGTATTTAACACTTCCAACCCATAGGTGTGATTTGCACCTCTGAGTAATTTATAAATTGTAATCAATCACATCAATACTCAACACATTTGAAAACAAAAACAAAACAAAACAAAAACTAAGGCAAGGATCTTTTCCAGTGAAGAAATCTAAATGACAGGGGAAAAAATGGCTTCTAAATGAAAAGAGCAAGATGTCTGCAGACATTTCAGTGTTTGCAAGCTGCTGACTATAGTAGAGCAGGAGCTGGAAACACAGTTATAAGTCACAAGGAGGATTTCTGCAGGACTCTTACACTTGCTGGATGACACCATGTGGGTAAAGAGAGGCAAGTGAAAGCTGTTGTACCCTGTTTGTTAACATCGCAGTTTCCTGCCCACATGGTGAACTGTCTTGACGACTCTGGAAAGCCAGTTTTTCCTTCAGGCCTCCAGAGATACAAAAGACAAGGGCTTTTGGCTTGGCCTGTTACTCTTGGGAAGTTTTAATATATAAATTTCACTTTCTCCATCATACAGCCGGGTTCTGAAGTTCATCAGATGTAGCGCATGACTGAAAGTCATACAGTGCAACTCTGTTATGATTGTATTAGGTCAAAACTACTTCCTTTAGCAAGCCTAAAATTCAGCAGTACTTTCCACATGACAGACATTGTTCTAGGAACACTCATAAATGTTAAAAAAGACACAAGAAACATAAGATTAACCTAATGCAGGTAAAAGCCATTTGATGCTGTATAAAGTATGATTGCATATAGAAAGATTTTCTTAATGAGTTAAATATTACAGGGATAGTTGGCAATTTCAATTACCATTGAAAATAATGAAGAAGAGTTTTAATGTTATAGGTTAAGCAGAATAAATACCTTTCATCTAAGATAGTTTTAAGATGTGATGTAGGCTCTTCTATGGAGCCAGAAAGCTGAAATACAAACTGTTTCTGTCCAGAAACATCTACTTTCATATCAAAACTCTGTTTTTAACAGATACACCTAGCTAAAATTTTGCAGCTGGCATGTAGGTCATATCTATAATGAAAAACGAAAAGCAAAACCGCTGTCACAGGAGAGCACAACATTTAAATTACCCATCAACACAGCAGAAATTAATTTAGATGTGGTGAACATCCTCCTCACTTCTTTTATCTTTGCTGTTCTAAAAGCAGAGAAGTCTTGAAGGCAAGGCCTGGCCAGGATCTGAGCCAAAAGATATTATCTTTTGACATCTAAAGCTTGATTAAAAAGATAACTAGAAAATAAACAAGTTGAAATCCATTTTATTTCCAAAGGTAAAAATATTACATTATTTCCAGCTCCCTGCTCAAGGTAACTACACAGAGGAAAATGGGGCTGAGTGTTCAATGAGGTACTGTAGTTGCACACTGAAGACGTGGCAAAAACTGAGTCTTCCCTAGTTTAAAAGAAAGAGAAGTGCCAGCTGGACAGGCTTTTATGGAGAAAAGGCTGAGCAGAGAGCTGAGACCTAGAATTGCAACTAAGTTTTGGAGAGGTTCAAAATTAAACAGGAGATATCCTTACGTTTAATCTTGAATGAATACAAGCAACAATTTTGTTGGTGTGTTGGTTTTTTTTTTCAGTAACACAGTTTTATAAAAGGTATAACCCACCAGTCTTCCTGGAGGTTGCAAAGGTGTTGGATGTTGTTGATGGAAAAGTGAGAAGGATTTTTGAGGGGTTTTTACATAGATTGCATTCCAACTTGACAATTTCATTTCTCAAGTTCAAAAAAAAAAATCATATCAATTTTCACATATGCCTTTCCCCATCCCTGTATCTTTGGCTTGAGACTGTCAAGCCACTTCAGCATGCCATCTCACAATCTCTGCCTAGTGTTCACTCTTCACCAGGAGGGAGATAGCTCTCTATCCTACTCTGAACAATTTGAGATGACACAGAGAAAATGCTTAACAGATGTACTGAAAGATCAAGGCTTTATTATGGTTTTGAAAACCAGCACTGCATTCTTGACATTTGTTTTACCTGCCCTGCTGGCTGACAGCTGGAGAATGCTGATAATTTTGGATCATCTTTAAGCTTCATTAATTTTCTTAGCTATCTAAACAACAAAACCTTAGCATTTATTCTAGCCTGCAGGTTCTCCTTATAAAAAAAATACAGATGTATGGCAAAGAGAAATGCATTTTTAAATCTTTTTTTTTACCTGCATGGGAGAAACTGGTAGATTGATTAAACGCAGAATGCTTCTTCCGCACGTGGCCTCAAACTGCCTTTCCCTCGATACGTGCTTGCACCTGTGTTAGTTTCAGTGAAAACTCCAGGCTGCCACCCTGTCCCTTCTTTTCTTTAAGGTTAGTGAAAATATTCCAGCTGAGATTTACTTTAAAGGTGTGTCCTTTTTTATAAAAAGTTGCAGCAATCTTAGGCAAACAGAAGAACAGCAGGCAGGAGGAATTCTTTAGCTAGCCGATGTTCCATATTTTATTTTCCAACAGAGAATCTTAACAATCACCCATCGCGTTGGAAAGCCACATGATGATAATATAAATTCACTGATGCAAGCCAAAGAGCTACAAACCTTTCTAAATCAACATAAACATATCCCCAAATCCGTGTGTAGACCAGCCGACATGCGTCCCCTCTGTTTTCCTAGGAGCCTTGCCCAAGGCTCGTTGCGCTCAGAGCCACGGGTGAGTGTGAAAGATCAGAGAAGAGCTGGGGTTCACTGCTGCAAGGCACCAACCACCCTCTGCAGCCAGAGGGCCTGGCTTCTTCCTTAGCTAATGCCGGCTGAACTGTTTCTCCAACGATAGATTCGCACTGCCATATGGGAGGGGAATGCCATCCACGCGTGTTGCGTGACCTACAGAGCTTATGGTAGGCATTTCAGAAACTGCTAATCCGGTTCTCAGAACATTATTCTGGTCTATGAGTTTCTATTATTGCAGAAGAACTTGTCTGGAGACACGGGACAGTGTGTGCTGCTGAAGAGCACCCCAGGGTTTGGGATTCAGAAGTCCCATCTTCAGTCTGTGACACACCTAAGTTTGTGTTTTACAGAGAAAATAATTGCACACTTCTCTACTTCCTGTTCCCCATAAGTTAAGTGAAGGGGAATCATAATTACACACTTAGAAAGGGTGGATTAAGAATTAGTTATTTGGGTACAGAATTGTAAATAAGATATGTAATTTATATGTCCTAAACTTTGTTATGTTTGGTTTATTTGTAAACATGCAGAACAGAGTACTCATATTGTAGAAACTAAACCACCCAATGTACTTCAACTGCATTTCATGTACTTAAGTATTAAAAGGCACTTATTGCACAAACCTGTTCCCCATAGAAATAAGAGAGCTGAACCAATAATTTATACAACATACACAGTCATCTTTTGCACTCTGTATCCTGGCATCATATATAAACTCTCCTTTGCTATCACCAAGGGGTGTCTGAACAATAGTTGATTTTGATATTATCAGAGCAAGCAAACAAAATAATCAATGCAATAAATTAGGTAATAGAAAGGGTCAACACGGTAGTCTTGTGTATGGTCCATAACACAAAACACTTTCAAAAACAGATTGAAAATGTTTAGTGTCTTGTGCYGTTTGACTAGAGAGAAAAAACTGGGTGCTTCACTGGGAATTTTACCTTGTATAAAGGGAACTAGGGAATAACAATTTTTAAAATAATTTTAAAAAAATGCTGAATTGCTTGAGGCAGTTCTGAATTTCACTTACACTAACATTATTCCTGAAGACAGGACTTCCTTAAATTCTCAGTGCTTTCAGCTGGAGAAGAGATGCACAAGGACTTCACTAAGGACTTTGTGACCACAGGAGCAATTTTTTTTCCCCAGCACTAGCATGGGAGTAGTGTTTCCTTATAAAGCCATTTTAAATTCTTTAAACAAAATGTGTATATTAAAAGATTAAAAACAATATAGCTGGTGTTGGCCAAGAAAACCTATCTGGGATGCTCTCTCCTTTGACCCTGGAAAGTTAACTTTTGTTGTCACTTCTGAACAGAGACAGACCTTTGCATGGCTCACATACTTCATTTTCCCAACTGTATAACTGGTAGGAAATACAATCCCTCGGATAGGCAACATGAGTCACTCATGACCTTTCACTTTTTTCCATTCTTTTAAAATCAGAAATTAATTTACGAAGCTCTTCTCATCTTTTTAGATAACACATTTAAAATTTACCCTTCAAGCAGAGAGGAGTCTGGACCAAGATTAAGAAGCCAGCTAGGTGGCGTGTTGTTTTTCAATGGCACTCACATACAGACTCTTACATCCAGACTTCCAGAAAGACATCACAGCATTTTCAAACCCTAGAGGTTCCTGTTCAGTGGCAGAAGGAGGATACCGACCATGGCTAAGACAAGCAGAGAAGCTGTCCTAATCCACCACCAGTGTGCAGGACAGTGAAAGCTTCCAGAGGGGCTGGCATTAGGGGAAGGGCATCCCTCAAGAAATCCCAGATTGCAGATGTCTTATTGCTCATCTGTTCTCAGGGCAATGTTTCTCAATCCCAGAAATGAGAGGACACTTATAGCCAAAATGTGAATGGAGTTTTTTCATTTAAGCTTCAAATTAATATTTGGAGCTGGAACAACCTAGTTGATAACGGATTCATTAACAAAGTAAGCTGCTACTCAGTCTGTCTAAGCAAGCATTTAACAAGAAGACAATGAGTCCTTTATAACTACTTAATAACATCTCAAACAATTCTGTACACTAATTACAGGTACTTACCCGTTTCTGTACAGAGTCAATCAATTTTGTCTATTTTTAAGAACCTTCCCTCCCACTGCAGAAATATTTCATGGCTATAGAGGACTTGGAAAAGACAATTTGTGATCGAGCAGAAGGTATCCGATTCACTCTGCATATTTGCTAATAAAGGTTATGAAGATCACTGTCATCTATTTAACAGCATGTCAGAATTTGTGGCCTCTGTGAGTTCCATGCTGTATTTCTCTCATGTTTGTGCCCTCTCGTAGTAAAAATCTGAGAATAAACTAGCTTGATGAGAGAGCAACTGTGTCATGACCATGTTATGCATATAAATAATTACACCATTTCTTTTACATTTGTGGGTTCTTCTAATTAAATGATTAAAGAGGAGCGAGGTCTAATTACAGTTTGGAAATTCTTCAGCCTTCTCCATAGTCTAGTCACAGACTACAGGATGTTCTTGGCACTGTAGCTAATGTAGAATAAAACCACGAAAGAGAAAACTAGATGATGCTGGTGAAAATATAGATGTTTTGCATCAAAAATCAGCTGACAGAAGAGGACAAACGGTTGGATCCGCAATAAGGATCTGCCACAGAATATTCTGTGTAAAAACACTGTAAATCGGGAATGTTTTAATGCATAGAGAAATATATCAGACATTTCTCTTCGGATGTTTCTATTTTATACTTAATTTGTTTTAAAACTGCCACTTTTTTTTTCCACAATAATCATAGATCCTTTCTCCTGCGATCCATAAAATGACTTAAGATGGCTAATGTAACATCAAAGCAGAGCGAAAAAATCAAAGTAAGAAAACTCACTAAGCATGCCAGGTGGAAAGGCCAGACTAGGAAGCCAGAGCAAACCTCTGGAGCCATACAGAAAGCAAACCGTTATTAGGGGGTGCAAGCAAAGTGATGGGAGGGAAGCGATGCAGTGTGAAGAGGTGCAGACTGTGCCATAGGGCCTCCCATCCCCTCTGGAGGAGACGCAGTAGCCACGGAGGGCCTGGGGCCATGGCCCAGGCAGGTGCAGGAGCAGGGTCCAGCTCAGCGGGGATGAGACAGAGACTGGGATGAGGGGTTAGAAGGACCACTGGGGGCTGCTGCCATGGACAAGAGAAGCACTGCAGGAGCTGGACCAAAAGGAGTAATGGGAAAACGAGGAATCAGAAAGAGTACCTCTGGAGGAAGAGAACTTTCACTCTCCAGGTAACCAAAGCTTTCCTGAAAGAGAGCAAACACCTTTTTGCTCTCACATTGACTCCAAATAGGGCTATGACCCTGAGAGTTTATGTTCTCCCTCCCCCAAAACTATACACCAGTCTCCACAAGCTTTGCCTAACTCATATACCTAGACTACCATGGCTGCACCATTTCCGCTATTTACTTTCTTGTAGTTGATATCTTCAGGAAACCGAAACTTTTTTGTGCATAAGATGCAGCTGTGATTATCAGTATATTACAGTAAAATTAAAACAAGACAGTGTATGCTAATTGTGAAATAGTGCATACAGCTTTCCAGATGGTGTTAAATTTCTTTCAAAGAGAGAGAAAAATAAGCCAAAACAAATAAAGAAAGTTTATCCATAGAGGAATTGGACTGCTAACATAACTTTGATTTCACGTTTATACTTCAACCTTATACCACATACTCAAGGCTTGGGTCCGCATAAGGGTTAGTGATACCTACAAACCTCATTTGATGACTTTCATTCAGTGAAATATTCTGAAAGTCATGTGCAAGGTAGCAATTCTTGCTATTTAAAAACTATTAGAAAAAATCATTTGCAAAATTTTGGCTCATACTTCCATCCTTGAATACGTGCTCCTACTGCTTTTGCTAAGGTCAAGTTTTAAGTCTAGTTTATGATTAGGCCAAATGGAGACTGTCATGCATATGCTACACTGCTGTCTTCACACAAGATGTCAAATTATATTATGAGCTTCCAAAATAGGTATAAGACTGAGCCAGAAGACTGTGTTGAGATGTATTGTTTAACTATTCTGCAATATAAACACATTTAAATTATCTAGAATGATAGTTGAATAATTTCAGCACAAGGTGCCAAGTTTTCAAAGGGTTTCCATAGCTGCACCTGCAATATTTTTAAGGCATATGTTTCTACTTGAGGGAAAAAGACTGAATAGTCAGACATATATGTGTGTTTGTGTGTCTGTGTGTGTCTCTGAGTGTGTGTATCTTTTCATTTATATAAAACCATGTTGTTATACTCCAACCAGGAAAAATTAAGATAAGCCTTCCAAAATTTAAACTAGAGTTACTCCTTTTATTATTGAATAGCAAAGGGTTTCACGACTATAAATAAAAGCTCTACATATTTTGCATCCTGGGAGATATCTAGGTGGTATTGAGATTAATTGCTCCACTATAGGCCAAGCACATACTGGGCAGCATTAGCAGGAGTGCAGGCGTCCGGCTGAGGGAAGGGAGCCTGGATCTCCCCAGCACGAGAGAGATGTCCGTAAACGAGCAATGTAGGTCACTGATGTGGTTATAGGGCAGGAGCACCTGGCATACAAGGAGGGGGTGAGGGAAGAGCGTTGTTTCAGCCTGGTAAAGAGAAGAGGAAATGGAGGGCTAATTACAGGATGGAAGTTGGGAGGCTGGAGGGACCTCAGCAGACCTCTGCTCAGCCAGGGCTGGCTTGCTCATGGCTTGTCACATCTGTAATAGTTTCAACGGTGGAGATACAATGGACCATCCACACAGCTTGACCCCAGACCACCCTTTCGGAAAGAAAACTTTTCCTACTGTCTAATGGGAATTTCTCCAACTGGGTCATTAAGTGGTTGTAGACAGCACTAAGATGTTTCCTTACCCTTTTCTTCTTAAAGCCAAGAAGACTTCAGTGGGGCTTAATAGCATATACAATGACTGGAGATCTCTCTTACCCTAAACTTGTCTGTCTTTCTAACATGTCTGCCTAACCTTGGAGCAAGCAAAAAAGCCCTAAAGTCAGGCATGAACTTCTACTGTGGAAACAGTGGAACTTTTGTATCAGTTGGCAGGTGTAGTAGGTGCTGCATCACAACTACATGTGCAATTTTTTTCAGTGGGCCCGTGTGAGCATCAAAACATTTCACTTTTGCACAGGTCTTCACAAACTGAAAGGGTCATGAAAAAAACATATCTGCACCAGTATTCTTGCATTTGACATCAAGTGTTTTTCTTACAAGAGCTTGGCATCCACCATTACAGAACACCTTGAAGTTCATTAGTTTGTGTTTTTCTAAGGCTCATTTATGAATGTGTGATATGCCAACTCACAGGAAAATGATTATGCCAAAACAGGCTTTAGACTGGAGCAAAAGGCTTTTAGGGACCACAGCTTGCTTTCTTGAATGTAGTCAGTGAGGGGAGGGAAGAGTAGAATATCATCAGAGAAAAATATATTGAAATCTTTAGTGGAAGACATAAAGTAAAATCTCCATATTTCAGTGAGGCTGTTAATGAAATGTTGTATAATCTCTTTGCTCTTTCATCACTGAAACATTCTAAGAGGTAGACAGATACAGAAAGGAGTGGATAAGATATAGCTGTACCTGTGGTCCCTGGTAGGACATAGAGCAGAAGCGTTACTACAAGGCTAATCTGTTAAATCTAGCCATTGGTGGCAGCAGCCCCGCATGTCATTTAATTAGATAACGAGTTTGAATGTGACAGCTTTTTGACAGATGTGACTTATTTTGCTTCAGAAACCTTTATTTCTTTTCCAGGCTCAGGACTGCTAAGCATGCCATACAAATATAGCAAATATATAAATTCTTACAAAGTTTAAGTAAGGCCTCTCACAAAAAATGCTCTTCACAACAATTCACAGCAGTGGGAGAAAGTTGCTGTACAAAATGTGTTGAGACAGATTCCCATGCACAAAGATGTGTTGGCAGGGTCTGTAGCTGGTGACTTTTATCAACTCTAATGGTCAAAGTTACTTACAAAGAAAAATTGGGGAAAAAAGGAGGGGTGTGGTGAGAGAGAGAGAGAGAAGAAAGTGCTGGGGTGTCCTCAGAGGAACGTCCTCCCAGGTGTAGATGTCCTCTCTCATGCAGAAGATGATATACCTCAAAACACTTTCCCATATTAACACTACAGGTTTTCATCAGGACCTGCTTGAAGTCCCTGCTGCCTGCTCGTGCTTGTGCTGCCATTACCGCTGGCAGGAGCATGCTCTGGTGTGGGCAGGTGCTGCATGCCTGGCCAGCTGTAGAGCTTCGTGCAGGCGCATTGCTGGGTCTCCAAATGAAAGCCAGAGCTGCAGCTGCAGGGTAGGGAAAGGGGGGACTGAATCTCATGCCATTGGCAACGACTTCCCATGAGAACCTGCTATAACAACAGTACAGGGGTGGGCATGTGCAAGGCCATGAGACCAACAGCATATCAACAGCAGCGTGGGAACAATATGGGAAAAATACTGCACTGGGGGCCCGGGGAAACACTGTCCTCACAGCCGGGGTGAAAGGAGCTGTGAGCAGAAAGCAGCTGTGGGGTTGCAGGTAAGAGGACCCAAGGTGCTGAACAGCAAAAAAGCATCAGTGTCAGAAGGAAAAGGGGATGGTTATGGAGTCGCTGCCATTAAAACCCACAGGGCTGTCTGCCTCTGGCATCCATGGAAATCAGTGAGGAACAAAGGGTACTCAGCCTACAAACTGCTTCCGGCTTGAGCCTCATCATTTCCCTTTTCTTATTCAAATATCAAAGCAGTGGCTTCCATCAGTTCTGCAGCTGATTAGGTTAAATGAGCTCATTAGCAGAAGGCTAGCACACACACCCGGTTACTGATACATTTCCTTTGCAATACTTATCTATGGCAAGTACCTGCACAATCTGCAATGCAACGCTTCTGTCTGTAGGTCAGCTTTTCGGCATAGAACACACTCTTCTGTACAAGTCTATTTTGTGTCTAGGTCACTTTTGCAAAACGAGGAAGGAACAACAATAAAAATAAAAGATAAATACTACAGAGACAAGAATCAAAACAAAGGAAGAAAAAAGGAAAAATTATTTGTTCCGTAAGTTCCCGAGAACTAAATCGTGATAAGAAAAATTCAATTACTTATGAAGTCCAACATAAACAGGGGAAGTTGAATAGTGACATGCACGGTTAACTTGAATAGCTTGAAGCTATTTGATGAAAAAATAAGTCTTGCTTCAAAACATTTTCTTCCCAAAACCTCCATTTGAGATTTATTTACTTGATGCAGAGCTATATGACAGAAAAGTTTATTTTCAGGAAAGGATGTTTCCTTACCAATATGATATGTGATAAATGAGGGTTGAGCTAAACAGAGAAAAGCCTTCTGCACCAACTAGAGGATGAAATCAGAGTTTGGATACAAAAGCTTTCATCTAATTATCTCCCATGTAAGGGACATAATTTCATGAACCTGATGATACTTCAGCTTGAGCAAATGAGGGCCCGAAAGAGCAGCTGTAGTGCATGCTGCATGTGAGCACTGAGAGACAAAGTTACCACCAGGATCCTGCAAGTGTTTGTATTTTGAAGATCTATCAATTTGCATCCATTTTTACTCTGTCTTGTGGACAGTATCTTGGTATCTGAACAGTACCTCTTGCCTGCAGAGGCAAGATGTTTAAAAATATTGGTGTTGTAATAACTACCTGTCTAACAGTTTTCGCCTGGTAAAAGCAACCATCAAAACACTTGCTGCAGTATAAAACCAGCAATCGCCAACCAAGAATGCCTAATTGAGAAATAGAGTTGTTACAAAGCAGCACATGCCAAAATGGATGCCTTTCCCACAGAAATGCTTTTTCAAAATGCCATCACTTCATCAGATCCTGGTAGTACTAAACATGGTCACCGGAACAGGATCCCCAGGGAAGTGGTCACGGCACCAAGCCTGTCAGAGTTCAAGGAGCATCTGGACGACGCTCTTAGTCATAGTTAGGACTTGATGATCCTTATCGGTCCCTTCCAACTTCAGATGTTCTGTGATTCTATGATTCTATGTGAATATGCCTTCAGATCTTCATGCCATCAGTACTGCAGGGTAATAAAGCTAGGTCTTGAGGTAAACATAGTCTGCTGCTTTTGGCTCTAAACTGTGTTTGAGAGCATTTATAATACAGTGTTGCCTGCTGGGTTAAACATGTGCTTAGATTGTAAACTAGTGGGTTTGAAGGACACGCTTTTGTAAGCAGCCGCTGTTGGGCTGACTCAAGATTTTACTCTCCTTACCATGCCACTCTTTTCAGGTCAAAGATTCCAAGCTTCAGCACAGAGAAGACTCTTCTCTTTAACCAGTGTCCATATTCGACAAATTTTCATAAAGCCTTGATTGCTTTGTACCCTGCTTAGACTAAGAGAAGCAAACCTCTGCTTGGAGAATTAAGTCACATTAAATCACAATATCCAGGGCCTGCAAACATTTGCTAGCATCTCAGCATTCAGAAAACTGGCATGCAATTTTCAGCTAGGTCCCTTTATATTACACAATGAAATGTATGTGTTGTTGTCCAGAAAGTTTCTAATAGCTAGACTTGGTGTGTGTACACAGCAGCAGATGTTACAAAAATCTGTTATGAAAAATACTGCTGAGTGGGCTAACCAAAAATCTGCAGAACTGTATTGAAGATTGGGAGAAGGAGAAGGAGGAGAAAGAAACCAGCAAGAATTGGTGGATTTGTGCACAGATTACAATGAGAAATCACAACCAATGTTAAGTGTGAGGGGGAATCACTTTCACAGCTATCAGACCTAAATTAGGCAAAAGTGATTACAAAATAAATAATCACAATTTAATGACACCTTGTCCAACTTTTAAATGAAAACCTAGCCATGGTCACAGAGTCTGCAATATTTGTAAAGGGAAGAACATTAAGCCCTGAAGGAGGCATTTAAACCATTTGTAGGGAAAGAATCAAATAGGATTAGTGGTTCAAATGAATTAGTATATTCAGAGTCATCAGCATAATTAGTGTAATTGATATGGACACTGAAAGAGAAGCTGCCTCTGCAGGAGGAGTATGTAAGGAAATGAAGAGAGGGGCAGAGGAAAGGAGCTGATGGGGAACAAATGATGAACTGGATCACCTTTCTTTTTCCTGACATCCTCACCATAGTCTCCTTGCCCTCTCTTCTGCCCTGTGGAAGCTCACCGCCCCTTCATCTGCCAACAGCCACGGCAGAAGCGTTCCACAAGTGTGTGGCTGAGGGGAGGTCTCATGGGTATCTGCTCGGACACAGGGCACTCCTGCCCTGGGGGCACCTGGACACCCTGATCTGGCCCTGGGAGAGCCAGCTCCACCACCAGCCCCGGTCGCCCATGGCCACTGGGAGCAATGCTGCGTTTCCCCCAGCTCTTGCTTGCGGCCCCTTCACCACTCCTGCAGCCAATGGGGCCACCCAACCTCACGTACGTGTTTCCTGTGTCTCCAACACCTGCTTTGCACCACAGCTGCTCATCTGAGCTGCTCATCTTTGCACCACAGCTGCCACTGAGGATGAGGAGAAGGCTGAGGTACTCAATGCCTTCTTTGCCTCAGTCTTCAACAGTCAGACCGGTTATCCTCTGGGTATTCACCCCACTGAGCTGGAAGATGGGCACGGGGAGCAGAGTAAACCCCCCATAATCGAAAAGGAAGAGGTTAATGACCTGCTACGCCAGCTGGACATATGCAAGTCTATGGGGCCGGATGGGATCCACCCGAGAGTACTGAGGAAGCTGGCGGAGGAGCTTGCCAAGCCGCTCTCCATCATTTATCAGCAGTCCTGGTTAACGGGGGAGGTCCCAGACGACTGGAGGTTTGCCAATGTGACGCCCATCTACAAGAAGGGCGGGAGGGAGGATCTGGGGAACTACAGGCCTGTCAGCCTAACCTCGGTGCCGGGGAAGATCATGGAGCGGTTCATCTTGAGGGCGCTCACCAGTCAGGTGCGGGACAACCTGGGGATCGGACCCACCCAGCATGGGTTCATGAAGGGCAGGTCCTGCTTGACCAACCTGATCTCCTTCTACGGCCAGGTGACCCGCCTACTGGATGAGAGGAAGGCTGTGGATGTGGTCTACCTGGACTTCAGCAAAGCCTTTGACACTGTCTCCCACAGCATTCTCCTAGAGAAGCTGGCGGCTCATGGCTTGGACAGGTGTGCTCTTCACTGGGTAAAAAACTGGCTGGATGGCCGAGCCCAGAGAGTTGCGGTGAATGGAGTCAAATCCGGTTGGCGGCCGGTCACGAGCGGTGCTCCCCAGGGCTCAGTTTTGGGGCCCGTCTTCTTTAACATCTTTATCAATGATCTGGACGAGGGGATCGAGTGCACCCTCAGTAAGTTTGCAGATGACACCAAGTTGGGCGGGAGTGTTGATCTGCCTGAGGGTAGGAAGGCTCTGCAGAGGGATCTGGACAGGCTGGATCGATGGGCCGAGGCCAACTGCATGAGGTTCAACAAGGCCAAGTGCCGGGTCCTGCACTTGGGTCACAACAACCCCAGGCAACGCTACAGGCTTGGGGAAGAGTGGCTGGAAAGCTGCCTGGCGGAAAAGGACCTGGGGGTGCTGGTCGACGGCCGGCTGAACATGAGCCGGCAGTGTGCCCAGGTGGCCAAGAAGGCCAATGGCATCCTGGCCTGTGTCAGGAATAGTGTGGCCAGCAGGAGTAGGGAGGTGATCGTGCCCCTGTACTCGGCACTGGTGAGGCCGCACCTCGAATCCTGTGTTCAGTTTTGGGCCCCTCACTACAAGAAGGACATTGAGGCGCTGGAGCGTGTCCAGAGAAGGGCKACGAGGCTGGTGAAGGGTCTRGAGAACAGGTCTTATGAGGAGYGGCTGAGKGAGCTGGRGTTGTTTAGCCTRGAGAAGAGGAGGCTGAGGGGAGACCTTATCGCTCTCTRCAACTAYCTGAAAGGAGGCTGTAGAGAGATGGGTGYTGGTCTCTTCTCCCAAGTAACAAGTGATAGGACGAGAGGAAATGGCCTCAAGTTGCGCCAGGGGAGGTTTAGATTGGATATTAGGAAAAATTTTTTCACTGAAAGGGTAGTCAGGCATTGGAACAGGCTGCCCAGGGAAGTGGTGGAGTCACCATCCCTGGAGGTGTTCAAAAAACGTGTGGATGTGGCGCTTCGGGACATGGTTTAGTGGGCATGGGTACTGGGTTGATGATTGGACTCGATGATCTTAAAGGTCTTTTCCAACCTTAATGATTCTATGATTCTATTCTATGATCTTCACTGTTGTCCCCCCCTTCCTCTCAGACACACCTCTGTGAAATGACATTACACCAAACTCATTTTTTTCTGCAGTCTGCTGAAGCCTGACAAGTTGTGCTTTCATGGGTGCAGTTTGCAATTTAACCCACAAGAAATGCAAGGTGATGATCTTACATGACTGAAATGCTATTTACACTGGCAGACTGGAGTTTTAACTCCTTTCTGTTGCAATGGATTTGCTAGAAATTATTAGAACTCAACTGAAAAATAGATTTTTTGAGAAATCCATAGATATAAGTGACAACTTGGCTACATAAGTTCCATCTTCACATGAAGGGTTTATGCCAGTCATGTCATGGTCTGTTCTCGTGATTGTGGTTATCACTTGTTCCTTTTCAAGTCAGTACAGGTGCACAGTGTGTCTCTTTTCCTCCTTTTCCTTACCATAATGTTAAATCGTTTAAAACTTTCTTAAGTTTTGAGTTAAATATCTAATCTTATTTTCCATGTCTCCCATTTTATACAGGTCTGGGGGTGGCAAGTAAAAGGCAGTATAGTAGGTAGGATTTCTTTGTATATTTCACAAGACAAAAAACAATTAAAAGAGTAAGTGGCAGCTATATTTTAAGTGTTCAGTGTACAGAGGTGAGACTGCTTTCTTCGGAACCAGCACTATCTACAGACTCACGACAAGAAACAACAGAGAGGCTTTTGAACATGATGGGAATTGCATCATTTAGAATCACGAACCAATGCTGGGGTCAGTATGGTTTTGAAGTTGCCTGATTTTGCCATCGTGGCCAGAGTGGCCACAGAGGTAATTGCTGGGGGGGCAGTGGGGAACTGTACCAGGCAAATGGAGCCACGCAGTGAAACCCATCAGTCTTCTGAAAGCAAGAAGGATGGTAACATGTCAAATGAAAAACAGAAGTAGAAAACAAGATGTTGTTCTCACATTGTCACAGAGCATCCCTGTTATTTTCAGCTGTCATGTTTACCCCGAAATCAAAGACATAGAAAAGGTCAGAGAAACTGAACTGCTGCAACTCTTCCTGTGGGTGCGGTGGGTGGAATAGGAACAATGATTAACTAGAGGTCACTGTTGTGTTGCATATGGCCTTTACATGCAGGTAGATCTGTTATTTAATACGTTGTGAAGAAATAGTTGTCTCATTAGAGGGATCGTGCTGACAGCTTCTAGTAGGACAGCCTGTCAACAAGGTGGTGGGCAATTTTGCCACAAACTTTTGGCTACAAACAGTACATCACTATCGTGCTTGTCAGGTATGTTGCATGCCCATAGGGCTAGAAATAACTCTCAGGACATTTGACTCCTGCACAGCAGGACTCTTATCATGCTGTTCACAGGAAAGTCCCTTTTTTGTATTGCCTGCTTCCAGCATTGGCATTAGATGCCTGTTAGCCACAAGGAGCCTCACGTTCCCAGATCTCTTTTGGTACAAGCAGTGTATAAATGGATCACAACCAACCCCAGCTGGTCAGCTGTACAGAGTGGGTCACAGGTCACAGAAAATAATAGGTGTCTAGCATCACAACACCCTTCAGTACCCCGGATAATAATCTTGAAGTCTAAAGCACAAGTAACTGGGCTGATTTTTCTGCTTTGCAAAAACAGCATGTTTAATCTCAGAAAGGGAGGGAAAGAAGAGGGTCATTCTTAGGAAACAAATTGGTTTTCCTCAGACATATGTTACCATCAGAACCAAGTGGAGATAACTTAAATAAGCTTTCCTAGCTGGGGAGCTCAAAGCAACTGTTGTCCCTTCTGCCAAGTTATGTCTAATCTGTGAGGAATACAAATACCACCTTTGGATAAAATAGCAGCTGAAAGTTTTGGATATAATCCACTCAGTGCAGAAAATGTAAAGGATGGGGTTACTAGCCTACATTAGTGTCTTTTCTTTATCCTAACCTCATCTTTTCATTGTTAATAGCGACAAATATACACATACACACCTGAAAGAATGACTGATTTATCTTTTAGGGAATATTAGCAGCTATCTGAACTGCCTCACRTGAAAGATCTCTTTCTATTACTACACTTTTACTGGTATTTTCTGTGTAGCAGCTGAATAAATTGAATCAGTAAAAGCGCAACTGGCGGCAACATCTTTGCTTCCTATTCACACAGGATTTGTTCATCTGACACCATCTGACGAAGTGGGGACAGCCTCGCCGCCAGCTCCGCCACGCCAGAGACGCGGTGGTTGGTATACCTGTGGTTAGAGCGAGGGCACGCTGCTGGCTTGCAGTGGGCGACGCTAATGGCCTGACTGCACCACAGGGCACCACCCCGCACTGCCTCTGCTGCTCCTAACCGCGCCTCCCGTTGTAGTCGTGAGACGGTCGTCACAAAATGCTCCACAGCAGAGCAAGCTGGCGTAACACCAGACATCCCAACCCGGTGGGGAGACAGGCGGCAGAGGCCCTCTTCCTCCTTCTTTTTTCCTCACTTCTTCCTCATTTCAGCAAATTCCTAGTGCCTAGGCCTACCACTGACCACTCACTCAGTGGTCGAGACTCAAAACAAGCCTCAGAAGCCAATGTGCTGGTGCTGGAATGCAAGAGCTGAGCCCAAAAGGAAGCCAGGGGCTGGCCGAGGCTTACAGCACAGGCTCAGCTCCCAGAGGAAAGGAGGGATGCCAGTCTTACAATCTGTTCTGGCCTCCCCTGGGTTTAATTGAAGTGGAGGTGGGTTTGGTGCTTTTGCCCTTTGTGGGTGGTGGTGCACAGAACAGCAAGTTGGGCTTCAGTGACTTGTACACATCAGTGAGGTCTGGGAGTTTTGAAGGGGGTTTTTTGTTATCTTCTGATACAGCAGCTGCTGTAAAGTCTTTGTTAAAATGCCTACACCAGGGTGGTACTGGGGGAAACTATGTTACCCTAGAGGAAAAAAGTCTAAGCCTTTATTTAGCTAATTTTCCCCTACAGAAAAGTAGAGATTTTTTTTTTTTAAATATATTAATTCCATGAAGCAGTTTTTCTCACTTGCTTCCAGTCTTTTAGCCACGATGATGAGGCAGTGATTACAATGGAGAATAAGTAAATCCTGCGTATATAACCCTGTGATTTAAGGACTGATGCTGAGGAAAAATAGTATAATTTTTTTCCATGCTCAAGTGGCCCAATTAACAGATTGAGTTCTAAGTAAGGTCACAGTGCCCTCTGCTGAAATATAAAGCCCTACATGAAAAAATAAACAAGGTTAAAAAAAACCCAAACTGACATAAGAATAACATAATTCCTATTCAACGTATAAATGATAAAAATGGTTTTGAAATGCTATTTGGGACCTTAGGCTTTCCCTTCACAGTAATGTAGTTGGGAACCATTTTGATTCCAACTTTGCTGTTCTGCTATGTAAACTGTGCAGCATGGCTCACGACAAAAGCCTCAGAAAGCATTGCTGACATTACTGATGCTAGTGGAAATTTCTTTCCCTTACATAGATAAAGAAAGAGTAAACTGGTGGCAGTCTTTCAAAATAGGCAGTAGAAAGTCCAAAAACTTGATTTTTATCAATGTTCTCTAGATTGTATCTATACTGAGTTAGTGTTTACCCTCACCCTTCCATTGGATGAGGAATGGTTAATAATAAATGTAATTTTGCTGACTGCCTTTTTTCTTAATGGGTGTGGGAAACCACGATGACTAGGAACAGGAGAGAGAAGAACATCTAATGGATGTTTAAGGCTGAACTAATGTCGACTAATGAGCTTTAGACATTTGACATCTGGAGAAAAACTGATCCAGGAGGAGGAACTCTGGAACAGGCAAGGAAGAAAGGACTCAAATGAGAGAGGTGGAAAYGGCCCCTTCTGATATGCCATGCCAGGAAATGCATGGGGCCTGAGCCCCTGCACAGTGTTTAAAGAAGGTATGTGGGCACTGGCTTAGGAATAAACAACTCCGCAGGGTCTGCTACGGCATTTTTTGAGCAGGCTGCTATTGCAATTATCAGCTGGCACCAAATATCCCAATGCAGTTGCCATCATCCGTCTCCATCTGTACCTTTCAATCTGATACTGAAAGACTGAAGCTATCTTTATTGCCATGCAGATCTGCTCTTTAGAGTCCACAGACTAATAGCCGTTACTCTGATGGAAGCATAGCTTTAAAAGAAAAAAATCTGTCTAGCAAAGAAAATCAGACTCCTGCCTCCCAACCGAGTTCAATTTCTCCTAGTCTCCAATGCATTGTTGCTGTGTTTTATTCAAGAGGCAACAGCTTCTGAGGTTTTGTTGTTGTGTTTTTAATTACAATGTAAAATGGCAAGAGAGCTATAGCAGAGCCATCTGAGAACATCTTTGCTGGTTGATTAAACCATGATCCTTAGTCATGCTGAGAGATAGCCTCAGATTTTACTCAACAGCCTACTCACAGGTTTTTGTTTGAAGATGGACATCTGTTGGAGATTTTCAGTGGGGAACATCTGGAATTTAATGCTTAAGATGGAGTGGGAGCTAAGAGGCAAGAAAAATCGCTTCAGTAATTTGTGTTGTCTCTTAATCCTTCCTTCATTTCCCCAATTCTTCCACCCAAGATCTTTCAACTGTGCTTACAGCAACTTACGCTTTACACTCCTTAATGCGAAGCTCGGCAGATAGCTCCGACTAAGGTCACCCAGAGGTTATTATAATTCCCTCCATCGAGATTTCCATTTAGAAGCTCACATTAACCCATTAATTAAAGTGACCCCCTTTTTATTATGGCAGCTTCACCTTAATCAGTTGATGTGATGGCAAGCCTTTCTTTGTTGCTTTGCCTGGCAGGGAGATCTTGTTAAGAGGATGCAGTACCTGCTGGACAGGTGCCAAGTAGTAAAGCAATACGAAATCCCTGCCATTTGGTACTGCCTCTTCTGGGTCCAAGCATGCTGGAGCTGCAAACACGCGAGCAAGTGACTGCCCTTTCCAGACTGGCTCCTATCAGCTCACCGTTACAGGCTGTGGTGAGACACACTAAAAACACCTTTTGCAAACAAGCGCAAACCTCCCAGGGTCTGACATACCCTGTTAATGTTCCTAAAAGGCTCAAGAAAAGTTGTGCTTCAAGAAATGTCACTCCAAAGTGTTTCACTTCAGAAATATTTGGCTACAGATTCTCTTATATTTCTGGACTGCCTAGCCACATCCTTTCTCTTACTGGCTGCTGGCTTCGGTCAGGCAGGTGTGACACCTCGGCTTCTCTTGTGGGAGCTTGTGTGTGTTTCCTCTGAGTGTGAGACCACAATATGCACGGGAGGGCTTTTTCTGCATCTGTTGGCAGTGCTTGTAAAATCAGTAGGGCTAGGTTTTGGTTTTGCACATCATAGTGCTTCTTGCTTCATGAGCATTAGCTAACTGGACGTACAAAAATTTAACTTCCTTCAGCCGAAGCACTCTATAGCCACATGCTAATCTTTTCTTGAACAATTCCTTCATAAGAGAACTTCCCTTTTTCTGGTAATATCTCAGGGAAACTTACTTTGATAGCAAATATATTGAGCTGCCTGCATGTGTTTTTCCATAGCTGGTACCTTTTGATCTAAGTATCTGTTAGGTTGAGAGCATGCATTACTCTCTATCTGAATCAGAGGTGACAACTGTGTTGAAAGCTGGAGTAATTGCTTCTCCGCAGCGCTGCAACAAATTATGCCGTGGCATGACAGAGGAAGGAAATCAGTAGCTGCTGTACTTGTTTTGTTTGCTCTGCCACTGCCTTGGCCTAATACACTCTGTTCCCTGGCCCCTTTTACGGAAGAGCTGTTTCCTGCACGGGAACCCATTCCTGTTTGTGACATACTTTATCTGAAAAAGAAAAATCATAGCAGCATTTACAGACATTTCTTTCCTAAACTTGTCCCCTTCCATGATGAATCAGCTCTCTTTCTGGGTATTCTGTGAGCCCTCCACATTTCCTCTGGAACAGTCTCTACACACCCAATGAAAGAAGCTTTCTGGATGAGATTTGGCTACTTGGCTGGAAATCAAACTATTTATATATATAATTACTGCCTTGGATTTCAAAACCAGTCCTGAAGATCTGGGTACCCCATTCCTAATGCATTATGTATGTACATGTGGACGGCATTTTCTTGGCACCAGTGTAATTGGCTTCCCATCTTCCAAAAAAAGATGTACAATTGTATCTATGCAACTTATCTGTCTCACAAGAAAAATTAAGCCGTACTACTGCAATTGTATCAATGCTAGGGAAGATGCAGACAAAAGAGTCAGTGAACACACACAAAACCCACACTCTGTTACATTGGGAAAGAGTTTTCTTGTGTGTTTTTTTTCTCAAAAATCTCACTGATGGCTCCTCTGCATGTAGCTGGGTTCATTAATTGTACAAGAAGGAGCTTTACAGATCCAATATAAGAACTTGGTTTGCAAGAAGTAGAAGTTAAAGCAAGAGTTAACAGACTACAAATAGAAAAGCAGAATTAAACACTCCCTTTAGGTACAAATTGCCATATTACTTCTGCAACAATTCTCATGAACACCTACTTACAAACACTTGCTCCTATGACCTTAAGTTCACGTAGCTGATAATGCTAGGTTAAGCATATATGGGATGACAACTTTAAAAAATTACAAAGATGTCAAGGGTAATAACTGCCTTTAGAGATCAAGGATTTGCCTGCACCTATATTGTGTCTCTGCCTAATGAGAAATGTCATCTCACTTTGTACTTTCACATTGCAGGTATATTGTAGCAAATGGCATGTCTCTCTCAAACTTCATCACTTTTGCATAACATTTCTGAGAATTCTTAATGTTTACAATCAAGACAGAGTTTGAGTCTTTTAAGTGCCTGATCAGAATTTGGTTAACTATATATGTGGGTTCACATATTGGTTTTAATGTATGTATATCCACCTCTGAGAGGGAAAACATGATTTTGACTCTAACTTACAACACACTGTGCTCCTAACAGAACATTTGCTTCCCTTTTAAGCTCTGTGTCGAGACTTCGGGTCCTTGTGCCCTCCAGCAACAACCTTACTTAACAACTTCAGTGTAGATTCCTGGCAATTTGCAACGTCATTTACCTTTTCATAGATCCTGAACACCAGGCTTTCACAGAGGG
This sequence comes from Oceanodroma leucorhoa, assembly GCA_030449065.1. Lineage (NCBI taxonomy): Eukaryota > Metazoa > Chordata > Aves > Procellariiformes > Oceanodroma > Oceanodroma leucorhoa. Next base: position 2,853,085 of record JASVER010000081.1, read on the forward strand.
GAACGGTTTGCACACAAAAATATTTTTGTAATTTTAGGATCTACTTTGGGTAATATATTAATACAGTTATTTACCCACTCACGTATTAAACACATATAAATCTAAAAACTGCAGTTCACTTAAGACCCTGGTTTACTACTTGTATAATTAGTAACTGCTAGGCATATGCTCATTAGTGTGTTATTTATTAGCTTCATTTTAGAAACTGGATTGTATGTCACTCTTAACAATGATGTCATGCAGTTTGTGTAGGACTGCCCGGGGCAGGGGGAGGGAAGAGTGCACAATGACTTAAGTGTGAAAGTAATGAAACTGAATTATCATAAGAAAAAAACCAGCCAGTTATTCCTATAAAGAGTGGCTATCAGCATTTCTAAGCTTCATATTGGTACTCATTCTAATTCTATACTCTGGAGCATAAAGCGTTCAATCTGGTTCATTCAATGTGATAGCTATGGAAGAATTCAAACCCACCCTGACTCCCAGATTACAAAGGGCCTGTTTAATGCTCAGCAAGCAACACTGCACACAAAAATAGGCAGTGGAGATCAACATTTTTACACAAGTTTTGCGCTTTTAATTCCTTCAGTTTGACATGGGCATTGTCCCCATACCTGATGCTTATTTGCAAAAGATATTTCCATGCATCTATCTAATCTTGAACATGTTGCTACAATGTGAGTCACAGGGACAAGAGAATTTAACGGAAGAAGTATATTTTGGGTAATGGCTCTGTTAAAAGAGACAGATTACATTTTGAAACTCAAGTCAGGGTGAGCAGACTAAAAGGGTGGGAAAACAGGAGAGGTCCAACCCACTCCCCAAAGCAAAGATGCTTTGGAAATAGAGTTAATGGAGGAGAAGGATGGACAATTACTCAGAAAAATCCGCAGGCAGCAAAAGATTGGGAATATCAGAAATGGAAAATTCTATGGGAACAAGCTACTTAACTAGACCAGCACCCCAGCCCTTACGGACTGAGAGGGAAGTGGTGAGAACCCTGTCCCTACAGAGCAAAAGAAGAAAGATATGTATGGCTTATAGGGAAAAGAGACTGCAAAGAAATTTTTCTTGGACCTTCATTCTTTTTCTTTCATGTCCAACTATTAAAGCCTGACATGAGCTCTTATTTTACATTTGTCTGCTAGCTAGCTGAAAGAATCCAATGGTAATTATGCATGCTGCTATGATTCATGTGAGTATACATACTCGTGTATCTTCTAATATTTTGCATTTCACTGTTGTGAAGGACAGAAAAATCTGATCTCAATATAGGAATACTAAAAAGAAAATTTAACTCAGAACATTCTGCCATACGGAAATTGACATTACAGTATTAATAAAACTATTAAAAAGAAATGTGCAATATATACTACTGAGTCTTGCTCATCAAAGAATCATTTCTCAGAAATAGAATACGAGACCACAGATAACTGTGGTGTTGTTTGCTATTACTGAGAACATGCGCCAGTCATTTGCACCAGAGATGGAGGAAAACTATTAGATCATAGTTCACACCCTGCAGATGGAGTAAACCATCTTCTGATGAAGAACCTCATAGATATTAAAAAGATGACACGTCTTCATCTGAGATCCATCCCTAAAAGCTACCAATTACACACAACACACCCTGAACTGATCCTCGTGTATCTGTTGAAAATCTCATTGGAAATGCTGCACAGGAGAGAGATAGTTGTATTTCTAACTGTTTATAGCAGTTCTAGTACAGCTTTCTTACTTATAAACTTGCACACACAAAAATAATCCTGAAATATTTTGTTTTTATGTTTCTGTTTAGAATAAGTTATATATAAAGACAGGCCATTGCATGTTCTAAGAACATTTCCTCAGAAAAAAAGATTATAAATCAGGATATACAGCTGCCACCCCATTCAACTTGGACAAAGATGAAACAAAGAATTTGCCTCCCAGGCATGGCAGTTAAACCTGCTTTTTACTTTTAAATACAATAGAAATCAGAAAAGTGAAAAAGTTGGCCTTTAAGGACAAAGTTTATACAGACTGATTACTTTGAAATTTCTCTGTGATCTGACCAATTTCTCCCTAGTACACCAAATGCGACAACCACAAACCTTTCAAGAAAAGCACAAGTCTCTCAATTTTTTCAGTATGGGTTAAGGGAAGGACGCAAGAGCAGGCACAAGATGACGTATCAGAAAAGGCTAGGCTGATCTCAGGAGATCCCCAGATTGCTCTCTCCCAAAATTGTTCCTATTGTAACCAAAAACTATTTATTTTTCAGAGTTTCATCACATAAAAAAGGAGAGGTGGACTTCTATGACTTACCAGTCCCATCATTCCTAGTCATGTGAGCCAATGGCAAGACAAGCCTTTTTTCTTTTTTTTTAGCATGTTACAATTGTTAATACAATTTAATATGCAAAACTGCGGTATTCCCAAGCCATATAATTAAAAAGCTCATAAATTCTCTCAAGCCAAAGGTGGCCTTATATACTTCAATACTGAGTATTATTTTAAAATTTTAGCTAGTACAAGACACAGGAAAAAAAGAAGGCGTTAGAAAAATATGCTTTGTGAACGCTAGGAAGGGACAGAACCTTCCCATAAGTGCTAGAACAAGACCAGAAGAGGTGGAAAAGTAATTACTGGGAAAAGCTCACATAAATGCAGTTTTGAAATTCAGAAGTTACTGCTTTTCTTTGCACTTCATAGATGTTTGGACACTAGGATGACACCAGGATCACCTTAAACAAATACAGCCATGACATACCCTTTTGACCTTCATTGACCACTGCACCATATGACACAGCTATCATCAAACCCAGTAGACTGGGCTTTTCGGTCAGAGCTGGGTGACTGTCCTCAGATGTACATCCTTCCTACATAATGTGAAAAGGAGTTGAGGGGAAGCAGAGGAAATCACAGGACTTGCCCTGAACAGGAAAGCTTATTTGCAAGTCATGGGTCAAAAGTTATCTGGGGCCTCAGCTGTCACTGCAGTCCCACAATACTCAGAATTGTTTATCTTTTCCTAAAGCATGTCTTTGCCATCATCCCAGCTCTTTAGGGATGGGTCTCCAGCCCCTCATATAGGTGGTGCCTTTGGCCAGAGAGAGTGCTTTATTGATTGTACACTTAATCTGATCCCTGCTCCAAGTAGTTTATTCTTTTGTTTTTCTTTCTTTGTGGTTGTTTTTAAAACATTATAACAAAATAAAATGTAAAACCAACTGTGGAGCAAGACCATGAGCCCAGATGTGCCTTAAAAAGCTCTAGCGCATTACATTAGAGCTTTAAACTCGCCTTCTTTTCTCTAGCCCAGTGAGTTTTTAATTTCTTTACTGCAGAATGACACCATTTGAGTAAGGAATGGAAACCAATCTATTTGTATACAAAGCCTGACCATGAAGACACAATTACAATGCCGTTCCAACTGGGTTTGGGGCTGAGATGCCTCATTTTTAAGATCCCACTGAGTTTCAGGCATGAGGTGAAAAGTGTGTGGCTCAGCCCTTCCAGTGCTTGACCACCCGCTCAGTAAAAGTTTTTCTTCTGTTTATGTGGAATTGCCTGCATCTCAATGTGTGCCCACTGCCTCTTGTCCTGTGCCACTGGGCACCATCGAGAACAGCCTGGCTCCATCTTCTTTACTCCCCCTCCAGGTGGTTATAGACACGGACAAGATGCCCCCAAGTAGATAACAATAGTGCACTGGCCCCCACCAAGCTGAAATGACTACACTCCGTTAGCAGCTCAGACTTTAAGATGATAGACTTTGGAGACAGACGCATAACTTCAGTCATCATTACTGTCTCCCTTCCCAGTATACCCAACTTATCTCTGAATGAAGAGTAGGATACGCTCTATAAATTTCACAGGTCTGTTGGTGTTTGCAATAAAATAGTTTATAGTATTCACACAACACGTTACAAAATTACTTGATACATGAACAGAAGAGACCCGAGATTTTATTGCCTTGTCAGATGTAAAAATTTATTTATGCTATTTATCAAGTGTTTAAATTTACACAAAAGACAACACTTCAACTTCAGGTCCAATTGTCCATCAGTAAGCCCTACATCAGAATACTTTTGACACTTCCAAGTACAATTTTTACAAGATGGCTTAGAACAGTAGAATCTCATAAATAATGGCCAACTTCACAAGTCTGAATGTCACTACCTCATCAGTATTTTTCTGCTGAGCATGACCCACAGAACAGCGGAAGTCGTAAAACCATTTGAATCCCCAAACACTACCACTACTGCACTCAGAGCATTTAAATCACATTGCCCTGCATTAGAAACACCAAACATTATAGCTAGTCTTAAAGATTTACCACATCTCCCTCTAACAAAACTCCCCCTTTTTTTTTTAAACATTATAAGAGAACTGTGCATCAAAACAACTGCAAAATACTGCAATCATCCATTTGGCTTGGTTTTACAATAAAAATAACATCAGTCATCTATTTGTTAACTTCATCTCTTGTGTTGTGCTCCTTCCCCCTCCCCTCTCACTTAGGAAACTACACTAGACCAGGCAGTTTAATTGTAGCACTGAGGTAGCATATTTTAATTGAACAGAATAATAGGTCTGCTACTGTGCCTCTTCTCCTTTAAAGCACAAAAAAAATCCCCACAGTTTTTCAACTTCTTTGGAGAAGACAGGTGTATAGTTAATTTCCAACAGCCACTCCATTTTGAATTCAAAGCACAAAGCATCTCTGAATGGTAGATGCATTATACCAGCTAGAATGAATGAGAACATATACAAGAAGAAGGAACTATGTCAGTTTTATTAGAACTATGGTTACATTTTAGCTCTATGGCACCTATTGTTCCCTATTATGAAATGCATCTTTACAGTCTCTGAAATTTAATTTCAAAGACTAGGATCCTGAAAAAGGGCAGCTTTTTCTGCCTCAGTTCTTCTAAATGATTTTCACACTATCTGAAGAAAGGGTCAGATAATTGCAACAAAACCAAAAGAAATCAAACAGACCTAATATAAAATCAACAGGAATGAGCAACGTGAGTATATTAAAAGAATCTAAGTTAAGGCAAAAGATGCAACATGCCTGAATGATCTGAAGCACTTTCCATTCACTTAAAAGATAGAGCCGGGATAGCCTTAAATAAATAAAAAAAAAAAATCACTGCAGAATAGAAGCTTAGTTTCATAACAAATTCAGAATAACAATATCTCAGCTTTGCCCTTCTGGCTAAAAGCTTTAAAAGAAAAAGCTGAAGTCAAGCTGTACCCAAGATTGCAGCCTTAACACCCAGACTGTCTACTGAAGTAACTCTTACAAACACCTGTATATTTAGGGGTGAATAGTAAACAGTGACCCCAAAGAATGGTAGTCATTTTCTGCTGGTACACAGCATAGCCTCGTTAAACTCTGTTGCACAGTACACAATGCTTACCCTGACCGGGGCTGGATCTTTGAATCCCCCCCTCTCCATCTTTCACACAGCAAAGCAAAAATATTACTGCAGTTAAAACCCCTTGAGTCAGCTGCATGCATAAGGGAAATTGGTTTTTAACACTTCGGAAAGCAGATTGAGAATGTAACTGAGCTGACTGCTAAATAAACCCTCAGGAAAACACCTAAACAGTTGAGGGAAAATGCATAAGTTAAAATGATCAATTCAAGCTGTTTATGGAGACTTTAATGTTAATCTTTCAAGTAATCCAAGATGCACTCCAACACCTGTTATCAAAAATTTAAGGCTTTTATGAACACCCTCTTACATACAAAAGGAGTATTAAACAGAAGGAACTTGTTTACAGTAAATACAAACATCTGAAAAATCTCTGAAACCTGTTTATACAAATACTAATAAATTCTTTAATATTTTGTACAACTAGAAGGTGCACAGATTGGCATTCAAGCGGTCAATGCTGGCAAACATCTGTCAGACAATAACATGATTTACTTGGATAACAATATAGTTTAAAATGCCATAAATTAAAAAATAAGTTAGTTCACATTTTTTTTCCCCAGCTTTTATGTACATCTTAGTCTTTAATGAGATCGTGTAGCCTTCTTCAGAAGCTCGAGGTCTTTCCGTCGGCTTTTGATTGCTCTGGCGCAGCCATACTCTTCCAGTTGTAAAGGGATATACTTTTCTATCTGAACAAGCCCATGCCCAGCAGGACCGGTAAACAGCTTAATCCAGGATGGTTTAAAGTTTCCTCTGAAGCCCAGAAAGGCCAGGCTTCCTGTGACAAAAACAGCTCAGTGTTACTGACCCAGCCAAGCCCGTCCAAGCACAACACAGGACGAGTTGGGAAGGGAACGGCACGCTCCTCTGAAATTCTCCCCCCAGATCATTCAGGATGTTAATCCGCCCTCAGCTTCACGTGCACCTCGCAAGGAAATACTGACTTGCAATTTCCTTTTTCAATATTCAGTATTAAATACTTTGAAATTTTAATTTGAAAACACAGCTATCAGGACAGTTATAAAACCTGCTTTCTCAGACAGGACTTGTGCCAGGGCCCTGAACGGACGAGAGCTACCCCATGTGGCCTATAAAGTGATCATCCCTCAAAATACCAACAGCTTCTCATATCTACCTTCAAATTTTGTTAGAACAGGAAATACTAGTCTGGCACAGGACATTGTTCAAAAATAGATTCGCTGGGCGAGGCACAAGATACAGGCTTTGGGAAAAAAGCCTGGGGCTCTTTTTCTGTAATCCACGTGCACGAAGGGCTGCCAGTCACTTCTCTGCTTGCAACAAGCTTCACACAACGCCCTTCGGGGCAACAGGAAGGGTTTTCTGCCCCATTTGCAGAAGGGCTGCCCACCCCCCTAATCAACAAGGGCTGAAACGCAGCAGCCCACACCAGTGCAAACTGGCAACCATCCTCCGCCAGCTGCATCCTTTTCACACACCCTGTGAGAAACCCACCGTGCCAACACAAACACACAGACCAAGGCGGTATCAAAGAAATGTGCAAAATTTCCACCAACCGTTGCTCTGAAGGTAAGGCGGTTTGGCTGTCCCCAGGGACATTAAGGCTTCTGATAAATTATTAGGAATTGCTACATCACCTCTCGTGCTCAGCAGAACGATAGACCTGCAGCAGAAACGGCGCAGAGACAGCAGCTGTTATAAACACAAAGTTTTCTGAATATTCTGCTACATGCTTTAACAGCTAGCTGTCCTCACAGTCCACTTACTTAAGAGTACTCATGCCATGACATTTCGTAGCAGGGAAATAGTCAAGCGTCTCTGAAAGCAGTACCTAGAAAAGCACCCACCTAGAATTTTTTTTTTTTTCAACTGATTTAAATTTAACTTCAAAATCATTGGAAAGGGTTATTTAAATATAGTTTAATATTTTGTACCAAAAAATCAAGTTTAGATATCGATCCAAAATTAGAATATTAGAATGCCAATTTTTCTGACACTAACTTTTTATCTTTCCTTAATGATAAGCAATTTTCTCCCTAGATAGGGAGAGAACAGTATGATATATTGTCACATAGTTCTTATCAGTGTCCTTAAGTGACCTTATTAAACAAAAAGTTCTTCCTGTTTTAAGCAAAGAAGTGTTATTACATGATGTTTAGTTAAAAGAAAATTCTTTTTGAGGTGAAAGACAGGCAACACTGGAAAATTTTAAGTGTTCAAAATTTGAGTTGCTTTGTTTTCTCAAGTAAGGCTAAATTGCCTGTTAAAATGTTGCTATGTTTCTCCTTTCCCCTCAACTTAAGTACACATTTTGCTTACTTTCAGTGCTCCCATATAGACATCATTATTTAAATCCTTGTTAGAGAGCAGAGCTACAGCTTACAGGACATGCTGGAAATAAGTGGTTATTACACGTACCTTTGTGGAATTCCAGATTTTAAATATCCACCTACATGCTTAATGTCTACTCCAGAAAATAATTTGTTTCCAGACACTGTGCCAATGCAGGCATCAACTACAACAATAAGTATACCATTATCCTTGAAGGAAAACGTAGTGTCATTGACCTGAATGGGAGGAGAAAAAGAAAAGGATTTTTCTTTCTTTCTTTCTTAAAGTTAATATGAATTCAACAGCGATTCTAGTGCACCCAGTGTTAACCTTCATCTAATTTGGACACAGCGGTGTACTATTTCCTTACAAATACTTGCTTCTCTCTAGCATCTCTTCATTTTCCCCCTTGAGGGGAGGCTTTCAGTCAGACTTCTGAAATTGCATGGGAGCCTTCAGTCCCTAGCTTCTACAGGGAGATCATACATTTCAGGTGACTTACTACCTGCCTCGGTCATTGCTCCTGCTTCGGGAAGCTAAAATTCAGGTAGTGAACCACCTGGACTTCTTGGTAATAGCACAGTTAATCTGTCTCTGCAGCAGCCCAGTTCCAGCCCAGTTTCTTCCCTCTGAGTGCTCTTACTGCTTTGGACACAGCACACACATTCCCGTAGAAGTTTGCAGCTGCTAACGTTATGCTGCTCACGTGCCATTTGCCCGTCTAAGTAACTCAAGAGTTTTACTATTTCAACCAAGCTAACGCACTGACATTGCGGAACGTAAGCCACGTGCAGACTTTAAGCTTTGCGGTGTGAGGATGTCTGCAAATGCTATTTCAGTACCGCATGCAAGTCTCCTTCAGCATCCGAATAGAAAAGTCAAAGTAAACTACTTTTTGTACAGTATCATGTCACCAGGCTTATCAGGACCACATCAGAACAAATGCAGAAATCTCTATGGATTCTGTAGTAATTGCCATTTTGAAGGAGTTTAGCAAAGCTTAATGGCTTGAATGACTTATCCCATTAACTCACCAATCTGTTAGCACAAAAACAATTTCAACAACACGGATTTAACTAACAAGTTGTTTGGTTTTAGGGGTTTTTTTCCATCAATAAGTATATATCCAGATTTCAACGTGAATCTGAAGATTTTAAACTCTCCCTTACTGGTACAATTTTCTCTCCAGCAGGAAAGTATTCAAATACAAAATCGAGTTTTGGAGCCTCATTTTCTGAGGTTAAAACATCAGCTTTTTGACTGTTTGATTTTTAAACTAGGAACCAACACTTCTCATTCAAGTGAAGAAAAGTGAGGTCAGCATTATGTAGAGCTGTACAACTCTTGTAATATAAAATGCTAAAAAGAAAGATAGTTAGAAGAAAACCATAAAGAATACTTACAGAAATAAATGCTTGCTGACCTCTGCTTAACTCTTTTTTACCAGATGAATTAATCTGCACAAGGAGGTAGTTTTTGTGAGGATCGCTGGTGAATACCATCTGGATATCAAACAAAACATGTTAAGTACACATACTCATGTGCCTTCAACACTTTATCATGCCAGACAATTTACAACAGACCGCCCATGCTCCAAAGCAAATGGATCCATTTGTCAGTGGCATTATTTATGGTACTAGCAATGCTAATAAATATCATGATGTATAGTGTAACACATTTTATTCCTTACTTTCAGTATTTTTCTCAGCTTGTATAGCTAAAATGGATAATGCAATTTCAAGTTCATACTAATAAGCAAAGGGTCAAAAAAGAAGAGAGAAGGTTGGCCAATAGCATATACATCTCTGCAGCTAAGCTATCCTAAACGGCGTACAGACAATACTGTAGTACAAGACATCAGATCCACCTACATCCCTTCTCCGTAGCGCTCAGAGTGAGAGGTGAAGAAGTATTTTTCAAAGAACAAAACCTGAAACCTCTGTGCTACAAAGGACTCCTCCCTGCCTTCTGGCGTACAGGAGATTAATAACGTGACCATCGCAAACTGATAGGTGCAGTATTCTGTGCTGAAAGACTGAAATGCTGCCTTAAAGCGAGTAGACAGCAACACCAACTATACAGCTCATGAAAGTTTTTGCTTGTTTTAATTTACCTGAGTTGTGCCACATTTTGTACATGGTACAGTAGTTTTTACTGGCATCCGCTTTATGACGGCTGGTCCTTGGTAGTACTTTGGGTAAGCTTTTGCCATGCAGTTACTGACCCCTTTTGCTGAATCTTTGGTCACAATCTTGATCCTTTCACATCCCTGAGATGAGCAATAACTGTGACCATCCCTATTATATTTGGCTTGAAGAAATAAAAACAGTAATCTACACAAAAAGGGGAAAAAGAATCTAGATCAACTGCTGGAAAGAGAAGTATTTATGTTAAACCTTGACAGCTATATTTCATGATTTTCAGACGCAGAGAAACTACAGTATTCCCTTCTGCACCATTGTTCAAACTTTTTCAAAATAGTTACAGTTTATTAGAGTTAGGAAGCCCCTGCTGAGATATCGGAAATTCCCAAGAATTAAAGGGCACATCATTATGAATGGATATGCTTTGAAAAGAACAGCCACTCCTCAAATCAGTGGCTTGCAGGAAACAAATCAAACTGTAGAGCATAAATGTTTTCTTTGATCATAGATCTTTGCAGATACCCAGCAGTAACTGTTTGGATATTCAGCTTCACCCACCAGCATTGGACAATGTAATTGTACTGTTGCAAATGCCTGGAAATGCAATTTAGGGGGTAGTGGTCATTAATGTTCACAGGACACAGAGACTGGTAATTCTTCTATTGTATATTTGGCTGTTATCACTGTAGCTCTTAGACAAAAGAAACGTAAATGTCTTTTCAAAAGCTACATTCATCTGCATATTTACTACAGACAGACAAAGTAGGAGATAAGGGAACAAAATAAGTAAGAGAACAAATTATAAATTAAAGATCAACATTTGCAAGACACACAAGTGATGTATGTAGGACTTCTTTTACTCAAAGTTGACCATATCTTAAACCTCCCAGAAACATCTCAGTGGCCTCTGCCAGAAGTACTTCTGAAAGAGAGACTAGGACTGTTAAGTACTTTCGAGAAGGCTGAAAATGGATTAGGATTTTCAGAAATACATTCTTAAAATGTTCCTGGAACAGAAAACTTCCTGGAAATTTCTAGAATTTTCAGTTTAACAAGAAGGCACACATTTTCTCTGAAGTCTTGGAAGTTACTTCCTGAAAGACACTGCTCTGCAGCACGCCAGATACCACATTTTCCCCAGGCATAGGGTAGGAAATATCTGTGGCAACTGTGGTGCTCTTGGAAAAGTATTTCAATGACAACCACTGTATTTTGGAGATTTAAAGTCACATAAAGTATGCTTTCAAATAGGTTTTGGGCTCCTTTGCAACAGCTTTCCTCTTATGCAGGTGTCTCAATCAGTTGCTTTTAACACTATCAAACTGGGCATTTTAAGGTTAAGCAGCATCTTCCAATAGGGTCAAGTTACAAGGAGTTACCCAGTACTGTTGTCAAAGTAATACTTCTTGTCTGAACGATTCTTTTCGAGCTCCGTCATTGAAGATACAGGCATGTAGCGCTCTACCTTGCTTGACAGAGCAGATGACCGCCTTTGAAAGGTTTCCAATACTATAACAAAATCTGTATTTGGTTGATAACAAAGACCAACACGAATCCAGTCATTCCTGAAAACAAAATAAAATGTATGATTCACCATAGGAACAGTTTAGATGACAATATGCAGCATACAGATCAGTCAGAAAACAAGTAACAGGAACACAAAAAGCTCCCAAACCCTCAACCAGAAGATCTCTTTTCCCCCCTCTCTACACAAAGTGTTTCATTAAACGTTACATTAACTTTGACACTCTCAGGATATATTTGATTTTATACTTTAGACATTTAATAGGTTTATCTGACAACAAAATCAAGTATGCTAAAGTATTCAACTCCAATTCTGCATAACTTCACTATTTGCACATTTTCTTCTCCAAAGGATTTTCCTTAAAGACCCGCTACTGGACAAAAGTTTATGTGCAGGTCTATTGCTTAATCTCTTGCTTTTCGTATTTTAGTATTTGGAATTACAAAAAAAAAAAAACAACCCAAGATCCAGTCTTACTGATGGTTGCAAACTCATGCATGCTAATTCTGCAGGACATTACTTCAGTATTGCTTTATGGATCAATGACATGAAAGAAAATGAACATACTTGTTGAAGTTAATGAGATAAAGATAGGTGACGTTTGGAGCTTTTCCATTCCAGTGTATTGTGTAGCCCTTTTGGAGCATCACTACTGGCTGGTATTGTTGAAAGACAGCTCTCTGATTAATACCTCGAAGAACCATGGGATTGGCTGGGTACTCATCTCGTACGATAGTCATGGAAAGATTCTGTCCATTCCAGGTTTGGACATAAACCTACGTGATATTAAGGAGGACGAAAAGAAAGAGGAAAGATTTGGACACTGTGCAAAAGGAAATGAAATAGTGAAGAATAATCAGTACATTATTAGCCAAAACACTACCATTTGATGTTCTGGAGTTATGCAATACACAAATATCTCCTGAAGAAGAGCCCTGTTTGAAAAACTATTGTAGATTTTACTCATTTTACAGACAAAAAAGGGGAGGGGGGGAAACAGAATCAGCTTCGGTACTTGGCCAAACTCATATAGAACAGGAACCAGAATGGGAATCAAACCTATGTGAGATTTGTATTCAGAAGGTGGTATTTAACATCTCCGTTAAAAAAAAAAAAAAAAAAAAGAGAGAGAGAGAGAGAGGGAGAGGGAGAGAGAAATAAAAAGTCCCTTAAAACCCACTCTGTGAAAAAAAGACAGACAGAACTCCAGTGGAAGAAAACATCTCCCATACAAAAATGTTTTAGCAGATAGGGCTGCAACACAGAACTCCTGGCATGCATACACATTTGGTTTTACCTCGCAGCATCTAATACTGTACTCGAGTTTGCGTGCTAAAGGGAACACGATATACACAACTGGCTGAAAAGTGTAATATGCATAAAAGTATTTTTAAAACCTTGAAGAGTTTTTAAATCCAAAGATAGGTGATTTTGTAGTTCTTACACTCCCCCTGCTCCCATAAGTTGTTCATATTGTAGCTTTCTGTTTGGGGCAAATCTACAAGAGTACTAGCCTGTGCATAGGTCCCACTGCAAACCACTCCACTCCATTCTGTAATATTAATGCATTTCGGGTGTTGAATCAAGTAGTTATCCATTCTGCCCACATAGGTATCCTTGTAGTCAGTCACCGAACCATCTAAATCATGGAATATTGAGTTCTTGTCGCCATCCAGATCTCCTTCTTCAAACCAAGGACCAGGTTTTCCGAAGAAGGCTTTCAAAGAAACCTGGCAACAACAATTAAAACATTTATTTTTTTCCCCAGGTGAAGCACATGCTAACACTTCCACACCTGCAGAAACACAGGAATTCAACAAAGTTGATTAAAAACTTTATGGCAAGGACAGTGGAATCTTGCAAAACAGACATTTTGATTTTTAGTAATAGACTCAGGTCAGCTCTTGCTTCTGAACAGTGTTAATATTTGCAACAGAAAATTCATTACTAAGGATATACCAAACATTACAAAAATCTGCTTTCAGCTTTACCATTAGCCATGAAAGAGATCATTATTGCAACATATCCTACATCTCCCTTGGTATTATTCTTTTGCTTGGGAGACAAAGGATACACCTTGGGTGACTTCCAACCAAGAGAGAAACTCTGGAGTAGGGATGTATGGAAAAGATGACCTAGGGCCCTTGAATGTTTTTTTTCTTTTAAATACAGCAAGAAGAAAAGAAAGCCATTTGCAAGAATAAAAGACAAGTTGTAATAAACTTACATTCGGACCAAACTTTACAAGAGAAATGTTGTTTTTTGGTGTCATCTGCCATGGATTTTTCATCAAGAATCCAACTGCACTGGTAAATCTGTCTGGAGTTGGCACAAAGTTTTTGAACGTGCACTTGGTAAGGTGAATAGGTCCATCATAAATTTGGAAGCCTCTGATTGGAAATGTCCTGTTAATGCAAGCAAATATTTATAGCATCCTTTAACAAAATCCATGATAAGCCTGAATCTATGTCATAAATACATTTCCTCTCAGAGGAATCAAGAAAGCAATATTAGGAGAATGACTTGCAGGTTAGTTCCTTAGTACTTGCAGGTTAGTTCCTTAGTAAAGGAAACCTTATTTCTGCACTTATCTAATGAGTCAAAAATCCCCACTCTTTTGAATTTTCCTGTTAGAAGATCTATCACTGTCCATTCACAAACGTGCCCCCTTCCCAATATGGGAAATACAACAGGAGAATAATACCACCTGCTCTTTGATTGATCGTGGCAACTGGAAGAAGTACCCATAGACCAGAGGAAAGCAAATGCCATTTCTAACTTCAAGAAGGAACACCTAAAGAAGTGCAGGCTGGTAAGCCTCAGCTTGATGCCCGGGAAGGTGATGAAGCAGCTAATCCTGGAAACCATTCCAAGGCACATTAAGGACAAGAAAATCATCAGGAGTATTCAGCATGGATTCACCAAGGAGCAGTCATGCTTGACCAACTTGATAAACTTCTGTGATGAAATGACTGACCTGGTAGCTAAGGGGAGAGCAGTAGACATGGTCTACCTAAACTTCAGTAAGGCTTTTGACACTGTGTCCCATAAGATCCTCATGAAGTATGGGTTGGATGAGAGGGCAGTGAGGTGGATTGAAAACTAGCTGAATGGTTGGGGCCAGAGGGTGATGGCATGAAGTCTCCTTGGAGGCCAGTCACTAGTGGGGCACCCCAGGAGTCAGTTCTGGTCCAATCTTGTTCAACATCTTCATGAGTGTTCTGGATGATGGGGCTAAGTATAGCCTCAGCAAGTCTGGAGAGGGCACAAAACTGCAAGGAGCAGCTGATGCACTAGAGGGTCGTGCTGCCATCCAGACAGACCTCGACAGTCCGGAGAAATGGGATGGGAACCTCATGAAGTTCAACATGGGGAAGTGCAAAGTCCTGCACCTAGAGAGGAACAACGCTATGCACCAGTGAAAAGGACCTACAGGTCCTGGTGGAAACCAAGTTGACCGTAAGCCAACAATGTGCCCTTGCTGCAAAGAGGCAAATGGTATCCTGGGCCAACAGATCGAGGGAGGTGATCCTTCCCATCTATTCAGCACTGGTGAAGCCACACCTAGAGAGCTTGCCCCCAGTACAAGACATGGAGCTACTGGAGAGAGTCCAACAAAGGGCCACAAAGATGATTAAGTGACTGGAGCATCTCCCATTGGAGGAAACACTGGGAGACCTCAGACTGTTCAGCCTGGAGCAGAGAAGGCTCAGGCGGGAATCTCATCAATAAGAATCTCTGAAGGGAGGGTGCAAAGACAACAGAGCCGGGCTCTTTCCAATGGTGCCCAGTGACAGGACCAGAGACAGTGGGCACAAGCTGAAAAAAAGGAGGTTCCTCCTGAACATAAGGAGAAACTTTTTCATTGTGAGGGTGACTGGCACAGGTTACCCAGGGAGGCAGTGGAGTCTCCATCCTTGGAGATATTCTAAAGCCACCTGAACACAGTCCTGGACAACCAGCTCTAGGTGGCCCTGCTTGAGCAGGGGAGTTGGACAAAATGACCTCTAGAAGTCCCTTCCAACCTTGACTGTTCTGTGATTCTACTCAACTAGACTAAATACCTCATATAACACTGCCACATTAACTTCTTCCCTCTAAATGGCTAAGCAGCAAAAAAAACAGGGCGGCCTAGACCCACCTCACCCTTCTTTTCTATTGTGCGGCAAGGGCAGGACTTGGCACTAAGTTAAACAAGCATCACAGCAATCCAGAGAGAAATGAAAAGGATTATGGTCACAGATTGGGATTTGTCACAGATAGACTGTAGTCTCTAGTCCTAAACTGACCCTTGAAATCCTTTTACCTGAAAGCTTTTTCTTTCTCTCTTCCAGGCTGAAATGTTGTTTAAGACTAAGGTTTCATTAAAGTAGAATAACTTAAATCACTACAGAAAAGCGACCTGTGGTAGCATCAGCAAAAAGGCAAGTGACACAGCTGCACACAAAGTGTTAAAAGGAAAAACAGAACGTCACCTTCAATAGAGTCCTACTCCCTCACAGCTCAAGCAAGAAGGGTGTTTACATCTGATACAGAGAACATTTCTTGTATCATTTCTAATTGCTTCACTCATAACATACTTACCGATTTCTAGGCAGAGTACGCGCCTTGTTGTCTATTCCTCCTGTTCCTGCATATTTATTTTGGCCGCCTGGAAACCCGTAATTCTTGCTCTCACCTATGAACAGCGACTCAGATACCTCCTGGCTGGCACCTTCATCATTCGGGAAGCTCCCATCACTATCAAAACAACATCAGAGATAAGCTTTTAGCCAAGACTCTCCAGCACATGAACACACTGAGGCATAGTCCTACTTTACTTTTGTAACAGTCCTCCTAAAGCAGAGTAGTCTAGACTTCATTTACAATACACAGAACAGTAAATTTAATCATTAACAGTATTACAAGCTAACTGAAATGTCAGCAGAGMGCTGAGCATTAAATTTTCTATCTCCCTTTGTAGTGCAGCACTTTCTTTTACAGCCCACTTTGCAATCCTAGAACCAGTTTGTCATAACCTAAATGGCAGCAATTTTGGCTTCCTACCAAAGTTACTTGTTTCTTTTCTTATTAGAAAGAAGCTCTGCCCACTCTAAATGTTCATCATGTTTCTTTTCCATTACTTACTTTCAACTGTTCAGGAAGAAAATCAAAACTGCCCAAGGAATCATACAATACCAAAAATACCTGGATAAACATAAACCTTCTGGTGAAGAGGCAAGAAATTGTGGTGTAAACCAAGCACAGGTTGAATTAAAGTGCAAGCTTTGGCAGCTGTGTCAGTTTACAGTCTTTATAACACCATCTGCACCACTGGAAATAGAACTGGGCCCAAAAATGAGAGTATAGCCTTATGAAAGTATACCTATTAATTTTAATAGATGGATATATATAGTTAAGCTTCTAGGCAAGAAAAAACAGACGTGATTAACACAAAGTACTCACCTAGCAAATGTCAAACCTATTCCATTGTCTGCAAACCTAAAAGAAAGTTCAAAGTTTCAGTCATGTTTTCTGGATTATCCTACAGTAAGCTACTGTAAGAGCACATCCTGCTATGCACTGAATAAAGCCTGAATTTTTCTATTAATGGAATTTAGAACTACCACACACTTAACTTGTACAAAAATGTTGCTGTTAAAAAAAAAAAAGTAATTTKCTATATATTTTAAGCGGGAACATGAAAGCTTCATGGAAACCATACATACCTGAGTATGTATGGGGACGTGGTTTAGTGGACATGGTGGTGTTGGGCTGACGGTTGGACTTGATGATCTTAGAGGTCTTTTCCAACCTTAATGATTCTATGATTCTATAAATTTATTGTCTCTACCACCTTTTAGATTTCTTTTTATTACATAGTTTCTTTTTGCCGTTTTAGGCAGGTTCTCATCTAATCACATATAAACTTGTTTCATTTAAAGTAGTGGGATGGTGTGAAAGCGGTTCAAGGTATTGAGAAGTTCCTCATGTATCAATCTTCTCTTACAACCCTGTTGTAACGCACTTTCATAAACAAAGCTTCAGGGAAAACTTCTTAACAACATGCAGCTGTTTGCTTCTGGATACCTACCCAGAGTTTTGAATGAGGATATCCCCTCCCCTGACCCAGGCCCCATGATCATTGTTTTTGAAGGAGATTAATCTGTCAATCAGGGCAGCAACTCGGGGCTTTTCAGGGTCTGCATCTTGATGAGGTCGAAACCTGGGACAGACAAAAACCCAAACAACGTAAAAATACTGTTTGTTTTACTCGCGTTATATATGTTGGGCTGAGAGAGCCTGAAAGATAAACACTCACGCTCATCTGATGGGCAAAGTCCACTCTGCCTCATGTTTGGACTGACAGAAGCCAGAACCAGGTGCATCTCTAGCTCTCTATTTCTACAAAAGTGTCTTTGGGGTATAATGAAGGAGGAACATAAAATTTCTCTTTTCCAGTAACTCTTACAGGCTTTTGCTCAATTTTCCTGACTTTCTTTAGCTGCGTCTCACCTCCTTTTATCCTCTTGCTTTTCCTTTTTACCCTCCCCAAAGTACTCCCTCCCCACTTGTACTGCAGCATTAATGTGAAAGTTTGATGGGGGGAATTAAAGCTTCTTGGAAGAATACACAGGGCTGACATGCACTATACAAAAAAAGGCTGGAGGTTTGTCTAACTACTCCTTCAAATCTTTCAAACTCTTCTGACGTTGAGGAGTGCTCCTTCTTTGAGCACACACGAGCTATTTTTCTATTCCAACACAGACACTCCGCATGGCTACCGAGATGGTCTCGTACGGTAGGTTATGGCTGGAATCTATTTTAGACAACTGGAAGAAACAGCCTGATTAGAGACTGGTGGAAGCTTTCACTTGATTATCCCCAAGATCCCAGAGAAGAAGTAATAAATTAAAAAAAACATTAAAAAATGCATTTTGAGCAGGTAAAGATATTTATGTCCCTTATCCCGATTACCTTGTACTCCAATTTGGATCTGCCCTGCCCCTCCCCAGGGCTGGAAGGGGAGAACAGGTGAATGTTTGTTTTTGACAGTCTCAGGCTCCTCAATTAACGTTTAAACCCCTCCAGTTTGGTTCCATGTACAATGATTAGTGGCCTCCCGTAATTACAGAGTGCCTCATTACTTCTTTGGCTGCTGTGAAACATGAACCCCAACTCATGCACTGAGTTTCTCGCATCCTCTATTGATGCCCTGTCAATACGCTACAGGTTCTCACAGGGCATTTTGCCCTGGTATGTTCCTCTTGACTACCTGTTATGACTGAGGTAATCCACAAGGGTTATATCAGTTTTCTGTCAAAACTTCGAACTAGCGAGTTCATTTCCAAATCATGAAGTATCGATTATCACCAGAATTGGGAACTTTCCTCTCTGTACCTGCAAATATCACTCAACTATCCTCATCCTAAACACAGGTCAATCAGAAATAAAGATAATCTTATGAACTATATTTTCAGTCTTAATGCTTAGTTGTCACAATAAAATGTTGATGGATATAGTTATCCAATATTGTCATTTGACCGCTATCCCAGGCTACTTTATTTGGAGTTCAGGACAAGACTAACCAGGCACAGTATAATCTGGAATTTTCCTAGACTCTCCATTATTTTCTATCACTTTGTGAACTAAAAGAAAATGTGGTTGATTGTACTATCTCTGCAAACAGCCTTCAGTAAAACTGTACCTCTGAGCTACTATCTCCAAGTCTAGAAGGTACGGCAGGAAGCATTCAGCAGTAGGAAAGGCAAGTGGATGTATTACTTGGCTCTATTAAGCCTTTTTCTAACAATTATTTAAAACGGAGTCATAAATCAGAACAGATTTTAAGGTAAGACTTTACTTTTAGCAGTAATTCCAGAAAATATTTTAAGCATGACAGTACAGCATGTTTAAAGCAATGTCTTCTAAGAGACTGAAAACTACCCTGAGCAAGGGCTCAGAAAAAACAGCTAACTCCTTTAAGGCACACCATGCTCTGTTGCTCCCAAAACAGATGAACAAATGAGGGAAAACAACATATATGAACTTATTGTTCGGTTATTATTTATAAATAATTGTATTGATTTAAAAATGTTTTTCCTCATGTGAATGTAAGAGCAATCTCAGAACTTTGCCATTTTTCACTCACTTCAAAGACAATATCCTTTACCTTGCATTGTTGTCCAAACAAAGATATTCTCTGGGATCATCAACGCTAGCATTAGTTGTTTTAACACCCTTATCAATGAACAAACCAGCCTGAAACAAGCAAGGAAAGAAAATTCATACTATCCAAAACTAAAGATACAGTAAACATTAAATTTCTAAAATTTAAACTTTACATTGCATTCAATACATGTATTAGAAACTCTTAGATCTCTCAGTTTGGCCTTAGTTGACATATTGTCTAAGGGAAAAACAGCATCTGTCTATGCTAATTTGAGGAGAGGAAAAGAATTGCCTGGGATTAAAAAAAAAAAAGCAATGGAAAATCATTAAAGTTCATTTCAGATTTCTTTCACAACATCTAACTATTTGAGGTTTTACACTTCTTTCCAGATGGTGTTCTAGAAAATCTGGAAGCCAATCTTGTGGTGAATTAAAATATTCTCACAAATGGGAAAAAAAAAAAAAAAAACCCCGACAAAAAAAACCCCTCACGAAACCAAACCACTGTGAAAAATGCTTTGTATTTCACTTTAAAACTAAACTAGCTTCACCACTGAAGCTGATTTTTGCCCAAACAATCAACTTGAAACAGTATGAAATAATTTACTTCAGAAAATAGAAGCAGAAGGAAGCATTTGCGTTATTCAAACTGAACTACATACACAAATACCTGCAGCCACTTTCACCTCTGATCCAAATTATGATTACAACTGAGCACTCCTACACGAGTAGAGTTTGCTCGTGGAGTTTGCTCTTTTAACATGGAATTTTAGCACACAAACTGCTACCCTTGTTTGAAAATAATATGAGCCATACAGAKGAAACACTTTTCTTTACAATGCACTTCTGTATTCAGTATGTTTTTATTCCAATCTGAACAAATGCCCTACAGTCCCAAACACACCGTTAACACAACTTCTGTAAAACAGTGCATCATTTCTTGGTATCCCAGACACCCAACAGTTAAGTAAAATCAGTTTCAATTGATAAAAAAAAAATCCAATAGTGATCCTGAATTTTATTAGGTAAACTTCAAACACAAATAAACATTTAAAGTTAAGTGGCTTTGTAGGCAACCTGGAAGCTTAATCTCTGGTCAGAGACTGTGCCACCATGTGCAAACACCTGAATTGCTATACATTAGAGACTCAGGAAAACAAGTCACAGCTATTCCAGAAAGCTATTAGATGAATCACAACTGTAATCAACTTTGATGCTTCAAGGGTCAGAGTGGAAAACAATGCCATCAGTAAGAGAGTAGCATCTGAAATGCTACTTTTGAGAAAATGTATTTCATTAGAAGTATTAATTGATTTTAGTTGTTTGTGCCTTACAAGGACATTAAACACAGTGAATGCTCGAAATGTGGCAAGAAACTATACAGATGCTGATTATACACCGTTCTACAATACCTAGATAGAATCAAGCAGTTCAAACACAGCAGGAATCCACCTTAAAATATAAACTTAAATATAAAATATAAACAGACAAGTCCTAATATAGAATACTTACAAATCAAGAACTTCAAATTTCTTTTAATGAGATAATACATTACCTTAAAATTAGAATGAACCCTGTTGTTATAGAAGATTCCTAGGGGTGTAAGTTCTGACTTGGTTTCAATGGCTAAACTATAAGAATCTCCTGTAGCAACCCTGTGGAACAAATACCATATTCCAGCATCCTGCAAGTAAGCAGAGAATGACACTACTTGTGAGTCTGATGGTACTATCAGTGCTGATGTATCTAATCACAAAATAAGTGTATGCTAAGTTGAACTTGGATATTTTAAGTAAAGAAGCGAATAAGAACACAGCCCAAACCAACCGTGCATAATGGATATATTTTTCAAAATAAAGTCTCCAAACAACTGCCCAGTGAGAAAGTAGAAGTTTGCAAATAAGGCTATATTCTAGTGAATAATATGCACTAAAAAGTGTTTTGCTTCTCAGTGAAGCCACATAACACATTTAAGATACTCTAATATTTCAAACCAGAAAAGTGTCAGAGTTAATGTAATTTTTGCATTTCAGTAATATTTCATCACACACACTTGATTTTCCTTTGTTTACTGTAAATCATACCATTTACAGTAAAATACTCAAAACCCCTCCTCTCCTTACCGTTACAGTCTGACTAAGGTTTGTTCATCTCTGTTCACACCAGAATTTAATGACACAGCCAAAAAACCCACAAGAGCTTTCAAAAGAAGGGAAAAAAGCACATCAAGAAGTCTAGCCAGTTCAGAGCACTGTGCCAATAACATGCAGTAATAATTTCAGCATCTGTTCATTTTCTCCACTTCTTCAACATCCCTGCTCTTAAAGAAGCTGGATTCATCTGCTAAATGAGACCCGTAAAAGTTCCCCTTTCAACCACATCTGGGTTCACAAGAGGTGGCATCAKGATAGCACCTGCATAGCGATACCTACAAACATGAAAAATTTTGCCTCACCACATGCTCTGTGCCCTTATAAAATAAAAAAAATCATTGCATAAGGCACATTAAAGGGTTAAACAGTAGCTAAAGAAACACTGCACACTGAGTGCTCCATATCATGAAAAATACTCATCACCCTCCTGTTCAAGAAATGTGGATAAAGCCAATTCACCCCGGCTTAAAAGATTTCATG
This sequence comes from Oceanodroma leucorhoa, assembly GCA_030449065.1. NCBI lineage: Eukaryota > Metazoa > Chordata > Aves > Procellariiformes > Oceanodroma > Oceanodroma leucorhoa. The sequence continues at coordinate 2,875,280 of JASVER010000081.1, forward strand.
CATTTCACTCTGAGAATATACTCATTTTCCAAACAGTCCTGGAAATTCTGCTTCTCAGTAACAAATTCCCATTTGTAATGATGACACACTTTGACATTTCTGGTGATTAACAATTCCAAAGCAAATGTGGATGTTCCATTAATAAAAATACCAAAATCTTACTTCACATATAATTAAATACAGCTCTGTGCTTGGCAGACTAAAGTAATTTTTATCCAAAACACATCCTGATGCTTGGAAAAAAGTTCCATAAACTTAAAAGATCCTTAAGAACTTGCAAGCATTCAGAAAAATGAAAAAAGTTTTTTTTCCCCTCCTTTTCTCATATACAGCTCAAACAAAAGAAACATCCATTGCTGATACACCCTTACAATAGGCACCATTGTGTAATGAAGGAGCTGAGGAGGCAATGGAATTATTTTATTTGCTTATGAATTGTTAGTTTATACCAGCAAAAGCTCTACAGTGCAGAGTTTGTATCAACATAGTTGAAGTATTCTGTTTCTGAAACACAATAAGCTGTAGTCCCTTTATACTAATGTATTTACACCCATGCAAGGGAGGTATATCAGAGTGGCCAAACTTCGTAACATACACAAATGCTTGCTCTGACCACGCACATTCGGGTAACAAAAAGAAGTGACATTTACTGGGATACACTACAGAGGCAGAAAAAGACCCTGCAGGTTTTAAGCACCAGATGAAGGAAGCTGTTTCCTTTAACTTAGCCTGCAATGCTAAAGCAAGGTAAAGGAATAGTACATAAAGCAGGCAAAATGCAAAGACATTGCGTTGGGACGAGAAGAACTGGTTTGATTTGGTGAGGGTGTCCAGATCCTTCCTAGCGGTAGTCAGTCAACTAGAAGTTTGTACAAAAAAAAAAAAAAAAAAAAGCCAGACCACACAAAAAGCAGAACAAAATTTTCTAAATTTTTTTATACTCTAGATAGTTCAACTCATTTAAATATTTTGAATCCTTTTCTATTAATAACAGTTTATTATGTATTCCATGCCTAAGAATACACTCACACACACTCATGTTCTACTTCCAGCACTGGAGCCTTTGCAACAACCACCACCACCACCTTTCCCTTTTTCCATTCCCACTTATCTCTTCAGAAACAATCCACTCAAAACCACGCACATCTCAGCCTCTCATCCAATGCAGAAGTAGAACAGACTCCAGCCCTCTCCTCCACAACAGATACTGAGTAGTTCAGCTTTACTTCACAAGCAGCTGTGACAAGAGATTTGCACTAATACAAGGTTCACAACAAGTAAAAATGTATCAGCAGTCATTGATGGGAAACAAATGACTAGTGACGGACAATAAAAGTGTTTTAACTGTTTCTTACACAATGAACATTTTTTGTAGTCATTTTTCATTCTAATGACTACAACTAYGAAGACAGATCTTGCAGAGCAGTTACACAGTAAACTCATGACAACCTACAGAAAATACAGAATATGAAATGCACTAGTTCTTGGAAATAAAAGGATTTATTTCTACATACACACACTGACACTATTGTCAGGTCTATTAACTGCAAAGAGGAAGAAAGCTCCTCTGTTCCAGCCAGAACAAAGATTTTTGGCATCTCTTAAATGAACACCTAGACAAATTCTCACTTGCAATGTCAATACGCTGCCAAACGTAAAAAGAACATATTCACACATAAAAAAAGAAAAATGTATTTTTGGCAGTATAAATGTTACAGGTYTTACAAATACCAGCAGCATGAGCAGTTTGTGTTGAATTACATCCATACGCCTCACCTGTGAACCTGCTGCTGCATTATTTATAAGATGATTGTTGGGATGAGAAATCCAGAATGTCGAAACTGCCCTGAAATATTATTCAGAAAAAAGTTATTATGGAAAAGCTCTAGTTCCTACAGGAACTTCATAACAAGCACATCAGAAAGAGCTAAACTGATGTCTGAGGTCACTACTTCACACATTAAATAAAAATCACCACCCCCCCCCCCATTTAGAAATAAAAAATGCTTCTTTTTTTTAGTTCAACGCATAGTATTTTATTTAATGTTGTTCAGATACTCTGTGTAATGATAACCTGTTTTAATAAGTGTCTACAAGAGATTAGTAGCATGCAGAAAAACTAGTGCTGACAGCTTGAGAATGTACATGCCTTTACACAGAAGTAAAGATGCAGCCTTAAAAGTCTATTGAACAAGTATCACAAGAAGCAACAATATTCCTACAAAACAACTTATTTTTTCTCTTTAATAAAAGACTAAACACTAATTCTTTTTTTAAAAAAAACMACCACTATGTGAACTACATTTAAAGTGTCCGCGTTCATTAAATTATACATAAAAATGTTCCTATCTGTATATTGTCAAGAGATCATCAGCAGTTTAACTTCTGCAGCTGGTTTGCTTTTACTTTTTCACCGTGAAATACTCACATGCAGTCTGTGGCTGGCACTGGGACGTAACTTCCATACACTTTATCCCTAATACCAATACACATGCTGCTGTTTCTATCTGTAGGAAGAAGAGTGCCTGGTTTCGTGACTAGCCCAAGGTTGTGGAACAAAGTATTCCTCTGCTCAATGCCATCTTCTGTGAAGAAACAGTGACCTAGTGTGTCATAGCCAATGGTGTCCTTTATCTGCAGAAATACAAGTTCATTATGTCAGTAGCAATAGCATTTACTGAGATTTATTTGACAAGTACCATTTAGTTTTACTATCTTGGCACAGCTGCAGAGTGAAGCTTCAGTATCAGGAGTTCAGATGATTCAAGCATACAGTTTTATTTACCCCTTACAAACACACTACTATGTCTGGAGAGCTTAGCTGCCTGGAAGAAACTGAAAAAACAGAATGGTGAGATCTGTTAAAAATACTGTTTGCACTTGTTCATTTATTCATTGCAATTAAAAAAACATTACCGAGCATTAAACTTGAAGAAGGGACAGGACTATTTTTGCTCTAAATGCTCTTTATAACATTTATTTTAACTCAGTATGTTCTACTCTCCTTGCACCTACCAGCAAGCCATTAGTTGCATGAATAGTCACACATCTGGAAAAACAGTGATGAATGGAAAGACCTTCCAGGTAAGTCTTAAAACTATAACCTCCTTTTTCATCCACATCCCCACAAAGGTGAAAGTGAACAGGATAACTTCCAATCTGCTGCTGGCCCATTTGCTTCAATTCCACATAGGAGAGATGAACAGATGTAAAATTCTTCAAAATCTAAAAATATAATGAGAAGTCCAGAATGAATAACCAACTATTTGCTTTTTAACTGAGGAAAATTTAAGTTAATACATCATCTATAGAGAAATTAGATGTACACAGTTACCACAGGCCAACACAATAAAAGTTAGAACAATTGTCACTGTCTCGCTCTGTATCCTGCCTTACAAAACAGTATCTTTCATAAATAAGTGTAAAAGCTCAACTTCTATGTGGCTAAAACAGAGCAATTTTCACCAGACATGTTGCCACACTTTACTGTTTGGTCTTTACCAGCTGGCATGTGAAATATTCTTTACGTATAACCACGTACCATCCAAACAAACAGGAGACATCCACATCAGGGCCTGTCTATACTGAAGCTTTACCAGCATAGCCCACCTGGGACAGGCTTAGTTGAATAAAATCAGAGAATAATACAGATTCAGAGGAACCTGTTGATAGCTGGTCCAATCGCCAGTTCAGTGCAGGGTCAGCTTAAAGACAGCTGCTCAACACATTGCCCAAGGAATACCAGAGAGATGCTCATATGACATCAATTGCTTCTCCCCTTTAATTTTCCTGGTATCTAAGCAGAATTTGCCTTGTTGAAGCTTGGTCCCATTGCCTCTTGTCCTATCACCATGCACATCCAAGAAGTGCTCTGGCCTCTCTGAACCCTCCCCAGTGCCTGAAGACAGCAACGAGATCCCTCCTCTCTGCCTTCCCCACACCAAACCAGCCTTGTTCTCTCAGCTCCTTCTCACTCCTCATCACGTACTGCCACACACTGTCTTCACTGGACACACCCCAGTGCACTACATCTTTTTTGCTACGGGAACCCAAAACTGGACGCAGCATTCTAGAGGAACTTCTTTATTAAGGAAGACATGAAATTGCCTTCAGAATCATACAACATCACAGTAACACTACCTAATACAAAATAAAAATGTAATGGGGCTGTACCAGTAACACAGGAAAGCAAAAGTATTTTCTTCCATCTAACCTGCCACGAAAACAGAAACCAAGTGCAACAGCTAAACTGAGCTAAGCTGAGAAAAGAAACTTTTTTGTTATTTCACTAACTTACCTGTACTGGTTATTTTTCAAAAATAACCATTTTCATATGTACTTTGTCCTCTAGGGAAATTAGTAATATGGACTTTTCCCCGCCCCCCTCCTCTAATGGCACTCCTAAAGATTTTATGCCTAAAATACAAAGGGATGGTCAAAAACAGGCATCCCTGAGATCTTTGCCTCTTAATATTTAAATGCACTAATGCAGTCATAAAACTGCAAACCAACGCCTCTCCCCCATGCCACTAAGCCTCCTTTATGCTACTGTCCCAATGACCAGTAGAAAATTCCAGGATGATCAAAACCCCTGAGGCCATTAACATTTGCCAGTGCCTAGGCTCCCTCTGCTTGAGCACGCAAGATTAACGTAAGCCGAAAATGCTTTTAATGCTGAAGTCTAGGTTTGGCAGCAGATACTCAGCTACTCTGAACAGTCTCCTGGGAACAGTTTAACAACTTTGATGACTCCAAATGTTTATTTTCTGTTCTATCTTCCAGACATCTGAGGGGTCTGCTGTATTTGCGCTATTCTGGCAATCAAGGTCACGCTTTGCAAGATTTACAGCTTGTCATTATCTTCTTTCATCACATTATCTTAAACATAAAAGAGTGCCTTGAGCCCACCTACTTCTCTTCCACAAAACAAAAGCTGCCACACAGTAGGGAAAGGGCATATTTTCTTTCCCACCATTATGTCCACCACTATAAAATTAAAATCTGCATCCAAATATATGAGAAAGAGATTTAAACTGTGACCAGCATGTAATGAGCACAAATACATTTGCGTTTAAAATACAAGGCCTCAAACTTCTCCAGCATCAGTGAAGAGCTGATACACTGCTCAATCCTTTYGTCTAAAAACATAAGCGAATATGAGTTTAAATATCAGTTTCTACAATACTACTTTCCCTCGGCCTTCTTTATGTCTATAGTAACACAAAAAAATTAGAAGCAGTTTCCTTTACATAACCTTAGTACTTTCCATTTTTAAAAAAATTAAATAAAAAACCACCATGGTCCAACTCAGTTTCTTTCCTCTTCATGCCTCTCTAGTGCTTGATTTCAGATGAGTCAGATCTCTAGGATTCAATGCTCGCCACTTGGGGAGGGAGAAAGGCAGTGAAAGGAAGGAAGACAGAGAAAACGGAGATCAAACTTTATTCTGTAATACTACAGGACACGCACACACGGACATCACTTGTAAGGTTTAATCCCTGCCATACAAYGTTGCAATATATGCTGGATACTTCTACAACATTTCAGGCATTGAAATCCCTTCCTCCAATTCTGCAGACTAAGTCTTGATGAGTTAAATCTGATTTTGGGAAAGCTGAGAATGAAGACATTTCTGTGCAAAGCAGCTGTATGAACTGATGTTCTTGAAGTTTGCAAATCCCTCCAAGTATAGCATTAATCTTTTTGTCCTCAATATATCTTTACATGACAGAAAGCTACTTTAAAATGTTTTTCAGACCTTGATATGTCCACCAAATGTATCRTAATTGAAGAACTGACACTCCTTTACACGATAGCAGGTATTTTCTGTCTCCCCCTTGATTAATATGTTCCTCGTAAGAACTCCAACTTCTGCCCTCATGTCCACTCCATCAATAACTTCTCCTACATGAGGAAATTGAGGATTTTCTGTCCAAAAACAATTGGGGAGAGGGGGAAGTTGTCATTGATTAAAAACAAAACCAACTTATTTTATATAAGCAAGCTAATTGTAGCAACAAAACCCATGCATTCTGATACCTTAACATGCTGTTCTCTCTTAACTTTTCTTATGCTAAGGCACGCAAAAAGGACAGAAATGTTAGATGATAAACATTAACCCAGCTAACACCAAGCAAATTCCCCCCCTTCCAGACTGCCGTTGACTCAGTGACAGTCAAGCATCTTGCAGGATGACGAATCAAGCATGCTACTCCATGTTTACTTCCAAAACAAAGTGCTGTCTATGTATTTTCCACTTTAGATATGCTTTTTCCATATCTTGGACTTCACAACGCAGTAAAACATATCTGACCCATGCTAACGAATGCTGTGGGATGCAAACTGCGCTGCAAAGTGGTCATACAAACCGGCCGTCCCTTAAGACACGAGGGAACAGGAAAGTTTGAGGGCATTCACAGAAAACTTCCGAGAACGGAGAAAGAGAAGAGTGGTTTGAAGAAGAGGAAGTCGCACCATACAGAGGTGAATGGGACAAAACCAGATCCTGAAGCGCACTGACCGGCTGCTGCAAAGTGGTGCCAGCCGGTTTGCGCCACGCGCTGCCGCCGCGGCCCAGCAGAAGGGAGGGAGAGGGGAAGCTGAAGACCGGAGATGGAGGACCACGCTGGCGCGGAGGGGGCGCGGGCTGGCAGAAGGAAAGCGCAGAGGCCGGCAGCGCAGGGGGAGCCAGTCCCACAGCAGGCTCTTGTGAAGTCAAGCAGAGTGACTCAGATAATAAAAAAGGAAGCGGTCAACAACATGCATGACCATTTTGTGCGCATCACGCCCAAAGGAAAAACAGATTACAACTACTCAGGGATATCCTGTGTGAGCAGAGGCTTGGAAGTGCCACTTATTTCATAACCATTTTGCTGGTGGGGGGTGGAGGGGGAACTGAGGAAAAGGAAGGGGAAAAAAAAAAGACACAGGTTCAAAGATTGCCATTTTCTTTTTTCTGCTCTTTTTTTTTTGTCTTTTCTCCTTTTTTAATAGGAACAGAAAAAATTATAATGATAACACTTCAAAAGATGGGAAGGCACTAAAGGCAAAGGAAATGGTAATGACCACAACAGCCATTCAAGCACTATAAAGAGAACTAGTGAAAATAGAGAAAGAAGCCAAGAAAGGAAAACAAGCGTAATCCTCTTGGAAGAAAACTAAAGCATTCAATGAGTCTGGGAAGAAAGGAGAAAGAAAAGTTAGTATGGTAAGCTGTGAGGCAGACCTGACATTATACAGAGCAATTTTATAGCAAGGAGAAGTACACGTTCCCATACACTGCAACAAAACAATACAGAGATAGGTGAACAGGCTGTTCTTTACTGCTCCCGCGGAAAGGGACCATCACCACAAATCCTCAAGTGGTGACTGCTCTCGTACCTTTGACTTTGACCTGATGCTTGGTACACTCTGGGCAGGGAAGGAGGGTGAATTCCTCTGTCTGGTACATCGAATAGTCTGTGCTTGCGACCACAATCCGGTCTCCAGGCTCCCAACTACTAACATCATCCAGAAGATTCAGTATCACTCCACCTACAGCTTCTACCTGGAAGCCTGAAATTGGGACACCTAATTAAAAAAAACAAAACAAAACAAAACCACAATATAAGATTATATTCACCTTTATATAAAACCATCTCCAAGAAGATACTAATATGAAACAKATGAGATTTCACAAGCTCCAAAGCCCTCTAAAGTACAATTTTGCTCTGAAATGTGCCAGTGTGAAATACCATTACAGCCTGCTTATTTGGTGGATCTCAAATAAAATAAATGGAAAAGATGGAACTAACAGCGACAAGAAAAAAATCTATGATTTTTTAAAAAAAAMMCACTAATATCATATGGCAACAATCTGTAGGTCCAACTACCTCTACTTGTTTCAAGTGACATTTTTCTGCCATTTAAAACTCTACAGATGTAGCCAAGGACCTGGCAAAACAAAGCAGGGGGACTTTCCTTTTTATTCACAACTAATAAAACAGGTTGTAAGGTTAAATTACACACACATGCTATTCCACTGCCTTGTTATGGATTTGCATAAGTTCAGCAGCTCTTGCTTACTCTTGACCCTAACTCTACTGTACCAGCAAGTAAAAGACGTATTTTGGTGAATTATTTTTTTTCTAATATAAGTCTATACATTTTCATAGGACTGTAACGAACAGTAAAGAGTAGTATCAAATAGCTCAATTACTTAGCAAATAATTATCTGACTACCTTCAAAAATTCTTCTGAGGCAAATATAATACTGCTTAGTCATTTTACAAACAGAAAAAGATGACTGCCCGTTAAAAGGAACACTCAGATCAAAGATATCTTAAATACAAAAATGAATAAAGGATAAAAGCAAATGAGTGGTAGGCCTTCCAGGCTCTTTATATCACAGATTCAACTTGGTATGAGAAAAGCTGCCTAAAGTTCAGCATCAAAGAGCAACAGAAGACTGCAACAAGAATAAAACACTTCTCTTGGCTTCTACCAAGTTTTCTTTTTAGGATTATAATCACCATCTCAGAAGCTTAGATCTAAAATACACGACTGACAAACTACTAAAAGAAAAGGGAAAAAAAAGGTCTGTTTCAGCCTTTTACAAGACCCCTTATCTCTATCTAAATATATTAAAAATGAAGACTCTTAATGTTATGCTGTTCACATACTGTATACAAATAGATTGAGAAAATAGGTTGTACTGAAGAACTGTGTCCTCATACTTCATCCATATCAAGAAAACAACAAAAAACTTACAGCAACACTCGGAAATTTAAATTGCAACCACCAGTTCTAGCTAAAAAAGCATATACAATATTTTTTACTTCTTCCCCAATTGCAGGATTTCACAAAATGCTTTCCTACCATCGTTCCATTCGCTGTAAGCTCTTACAACAAACTTCTGACCATCCACTGTGAAAAACTCTYTCTGAGCAAGAGCTTTCCCACCAGTGCTGTGATTTTCATAGTTTCTCACTGATTCATTACAGGAAGAATTTCCACCACCTATGACACCGACAAAAGCCCAGGCTTGCCTGTAAAAAAATAAAAGTAAGCGTTTAAATATAATGGTCCTTAACAAATTCTTCACAAACAGGTAAAGGACAAGACAAGGAGCACAGAAGTCATAAATAATCTTTTTGTCTGCTCTTCCAAATTAATTTTAAAATGCAACTTCAAAATACGGAAGAAAAATGGGCAGACCTCGCTGAAAAGAAACACAGTTTAAAACAATTGGATGTCCTATATACAAATTGGCAAATACAAGAGCTCTTAATGAAGACGACTTTGAGGTACATTTTTAGTACAACATCCAACAAGATACACTTTTTGCAAAAGCAAACTGCAAGAGATGAGCGACAGAAGCGATACAGGCTCCCAGTCCCAAACAGCTTTACTGAGGCACAGGAAGACCAGGAGCCAGTGCCGGCGCTCCCGCTGCGGCCCGCAGCCGTCACCGTGCGGCGGCAGCCGGCGTCCCAGAGCAGCAGCCAGGAGTCCCAGGAGACGGCGCGTGCGTCGGGCCGGGAGGGATGGACACAGCCAGCAGCGGCCGCCGGCCATCACTGTACTGCATGGGCAATACYTTTTGAATCTTTCAAGATGCTCGGACCCAGAAAAGGGACCGCATACTGTTCCACAACCTTTGCACAAGGGATCACCGATGTTTCTGAAGGCTGAAACCAAGGATTTTTGCTTTTCTGCCTCACAGGCCCTTCCCTCAGCTGGACACCTACTTGGCTGAGCACTGGTGTGGAACAGGGAACTGTCCTGGAGGTACTTTCCCTTCCTACAGCTCTGCTCAATACATCCAGGTTTTTGGAAATGAAAAACAAATTGCATGCCACAGAAAGCTGCCACCAAGTTCAAAAAACAAGACTATTTTGCTGTCCTTTACTGCTCTGCAATGCCGTAATTATGCGTGCAGAGGAAGCAGTCGAGATCATCTATTAAAAAGCAGGACAATTTTGCATCATTATAGTTGAATCATTCACCCCAAATGAAAACAGTGTCAACTAGCTGGACTGTAGTCTGTTGCTAATGATTAATTCAAAGGCAGATATTAAAACTACCCTCAATCCAGTTGCCTTTATTTCAGTCCTCTCATGATGTTCTTATTGATTGGGATTAAAAGGCCAAATTAAACTGTTTAGTGTTAACCTGTTTACAGGAATAGTACATCCTGGGCCAGTTTTTCAGTAGCAGCAGCAGATAGGCTGAACATTTCACATACCAACATTTAAAGTAAATATCAAGATATTTTAATGCACGCTCTTTTGCGGGAAGAGGCAAAGGGAAGAGGGATGTAACGGAGTATTCACCTCCATGCCGAAATCTCCTTCACTGGCTTTACAGGTCTAGCAAAACGACCCTGCTTTTCCTCAGCAAGCACATGGGGAGAAACTTCTTGCCTGTCTTCCACAGCAGAACAAGACAATTTTATGTGCTTACAGAGCCTCTACCGACCAACGAAAACAGACAAGAATCAGTTCAGCAGAGAAGGAAGAATGGCTGCTTCTTCCCAGCTGCAGGCTGAAGAAGTTCCTCGTTTCAGACAAACCGGCGTGGACGTCGTGGGCAGAGGTGAACACCAGAAACCCACACCTCCAGGCCAGGTCAGGGCTGGCTGCACAGCGACCTGAACACCCGCCACACAGGCTTCACTGCTTTCAGGAGGTGGCACTTATTACAGGACGTCCAGGTCTCARCACCTCTGACCAAATTGCTTCAGAAGCAGCGCTGCAAACAATTTCCCTCCCATGACCACGTGCTTACACAGCCACTGACACAAACGTGCTCCTGACGGGAACCGAGGTCAGAACACGCCATCCTGACTGACGCCCCAGCCCGCCTCTGCCAAAGCGGAGGGAGGAAACTAACTGGAATCCAGATGTTGGGGGACAGTGAGGGGTAAGAATAGAACGGAAAAACTAACCGACCAATTTCCTGGGAAACAGAAACAGATTATACACCACCGCCTTAATGGAAGCTGAAGAATGGACTGAGAGTTAGTTAGGAGACTTGGTGTCCCTTTCACTTGTATTGCCAACCCCGTGCAGCACAAAGCCAAGTTCAGAACATGCACTGCAAAAAGTCATTTGCAACAACTAAATGAACTGCACAGCAGTTTAATAATTCCTATCATACCTCTCCTACTGTCCCACCATCCAAACCCTGACCAACTGAAAAGAATGGTCAAAAGATACTGAAGTACACTTGTAAGCTGTTTCTGTAACAAAATATTTTTACAGATCAGTTCCCTTGCAGAATCCGTGGAGGGGTAACGTACTTTCATTTCAACAGTGCACAGATATGAGTAAGACATTGTTTGATATACAGGATTAGCATCCCTTCCCTGTATTCAGTTTCTAGCTTGGCATTCCTTGCTCCTCCAAACAAAGTCATATGCATTAAAAGCTTCACCTAGCAACTGTTTTCTATCCATGTGTTTGAACAAAATTCCTCGCTGCACCCAATTTTAATTTCTGTAATGAACAGTGAAAGAGAATAATTACGAGTAAGTAATAAACTCTATCACACCTGTAACTATCACTCTCTGTCCTATCAAAATACTGCACACTGAATACTACTACTGCAGTATTACGTGCAACACTAAGAATCCTCTGAAGACTTTAAGAACAGACACTGTCAAAGTTTAACAAATCCCCCAAAGGTGGCAGAATCTGTATCTGATCTTTACTCAGCACAAAAGGGAAAATAAATTAYTTACCTGTAACTCAATCCTCTGACAAACTTACTTCCCAGAAGATTTTGAATAGTCACTCTGGTTTCCTCCAGAAGATTTTTAGCAGCTGAATCTCCTACAGCAATAGCAACAATGCGACCAGGACTTCCATTTTTCAGTAACTTCTGGAGCTTCAAGCTTTCTTCTGAAAATTCATGAGTATCAAACTTCAGCACTTCCAAAATCTCTGCTGTGTCCTGATTGATCACTCTCACATTTAGTCCTCGGGAAAAATTCTTTTTAAATGTATAATGACCATAGGCCAGCCCTGAGAAATACATAGTCTTTGACAGAAGAGTCCATGATAACTTCTGGTGCCCATGCAACTCCAGCGTTCCTTCAGGGCCCACGCCAATAAATTTTTTGCCAAATTCTGGCACATCAGCACCTTCGTTTGACTTCCCATACAAAATAATAGTTGCTTTGGATTTATAGCGGCATTTCTCTGCTCCAACATGAAGCATTCCACCATCCTTTATCAGGATAAATCGAGTTCTCAAGGTAATATTTTTAGAACCTTCTTTATCATCACCAAAAACAAGTAACCCTAAAGGAAAAAAAATATTTCAGTAGGTCAGAGCAAAATTCAGATAGACTCAAAAAACCAAGTTCTGCAATAAGAACAACATGAAAATTACAGATTTATTTTCCACACCCATGAATTAAGCTGTTATGCTCTTATATATGTTTAAGAATACTTGGGAAAGTAACTCCCACCAATTGTAATTTATCTTTCTAGGAATTTGGTCAGTTTATTCCTCATTTCTTCTGCCATTTTGGTAGAATTGCTAACATACCACATTCACCATCAGAAGACAATCAGATCTTGCACAAGGAACGCTACTACACAAGTCTTGTTTTACTATATCCTACAGAAAACCATGTCAATGCTCCACTAAAAAGACACTGTTCATTCATCTTTTTAATGATATTCCTGGCCTGGTAGCAGGCTGAAAAGTAAAAGCAGGGGAACTGGTCAATAAGCTGCAACATAAAATTCCAACACATTTTTCATGTAATCACAGAAGTAAAAACTATGCAGTAAACTGAAGCATGATGTTCATCTTGCCATTTCATACCTCCATCCTGTATAACTATAGAATGTACTGTAGCATCCGAGTTCAGACGAAACAAATCCCCATTTTTGATAAAAACTCTCTTCTCAGGATCTTTTCCAGGGCTCCAGTTTTTAAGACGAGGATTCTGATCGGGACAATTCTCTGCAATAAAATGTGAAATTCAGCTTTTAAATAAGAAGCATCATCACATCAATCAAAGCAGCATTAGGGATGAACACAAGCAAGGCAGAGTCAGTCACCCACAAAGGATTCCCACCTCCTTCTGTCGTTACAATACTACAACCACTGTTGCTACTGTTTGTATTCGAGCAGCCAGAAAGATACCTGAAAGGTGGCTAAACTCTCAAGGGTGGGAAGGCATTATACTGAATTAAACTACTGATGACCACAGACTGAACTGTCAACGTATACTGTTGACAATAGACACTTTCGAACCCCACCTGATTTTTTGGGGGATTTTCTACATCACCTGCAGTAGATCCATAGCAGCCACTGAGCACTGGATATCCTAGGCCAACTAACATCCTTGTAAAGCATCTAAATATCTCACCTCCCTCAAGGTCTCCCCCTGTATGAGAAAGGCTGATCCCTTCTTGCTTTTAAGCATCCAAATCACTTCTTTCAGTGTAGGTTTTCAGGTAAGGGATAAAGAGGGACAAGACATCCTTAGTATATTTAGTATAATACCTTACTGGTTAAACCAGTTGCCTGGGAGACAAGACATTTGGGTCTAAATTCCCGGTTTGTTCTCCTTASGAAGTCAGCGTAAATATCACGCTACAAACCACGCGAGAGCAGGGACACATGCAATCCTTGCTGAAACCCTGCTGAAGGTCTGGCACTACACAGGCAATAACATCATACTACGAGGCCAGAAAAGGAGAAGCAGCAGCAAGAAGTGACAGGGTTGTGTGATTTCAGATGAAGTTACAGCAATGTAGTATTTACAACATGCACATCTTTAGCATATTAAGCAGCTGAGTAATGCAGCAGCATAGACATACTACAAAAACAGAAACAGGAAGTATATTCCTTGGATTTTCTTACCAAAAGAAAAGTCAGACTGGAAATATTTTTCTTAAGCAAATGACAACCAAAAAGATGCCAAAATAAACAGGTTAGCAGCCCAACTGAGAGTAACAGTCAAAATAGACCTTTCACACCTTATCTTCTGGAGAAAAACACCCACACATCTGCAATGCAACTTTGGGGGCAAAAAGCTATTAGCAATAGCCCATTCTTGCAAAATCTAAAGCAAGTGAAACCTATCCACAAGTTTAACACAAGCCAGCCTTAGTATTGCTGACAGAAATGTTTTTCCTTCGGTGTTACTCTCCACATTTCAAAACCTTTCCAACTCAGGAAACCCACATAAACCAAGATTTGACTACCAGTGGGAAAAAATTAGCAGCACTGCATAAGGGCAAAAGGCATCCAAGTAGTAATATAAAAATAAAAACAAAATAAAAATCTTTTGGGGGTATCCTAAGAAGGCAGCATTTAGAAAATGAAATTCAACACATGAGAGAAAGCCAAAAAGCAAGAAGCATTGAGATCAGCAAGACTGTTGAGCACTCACCGGATAAATGCGAGTCTATTGCCTGACTCATGCAGAGTCACTAAACCCCTTCCCCCAGACACCACACACACAAGCACTGTGAAGAAACACGTATTTCCTGGCTGGTAGCAAAGGGCAATGTGAGGAAACCATGAGTCAGCAACCTGATGATTTCTGCTTARAGTGATTCACAGCAGAGAAGATCTAGAAACTGTAAATTTTCCTGTTTAGTCAGAAAGCAGAGCTATAGCACAATATCTCAAAAAAAAGATTTAAATCTACTTTACATTACAATCCAGCAAGGCAGCCATCAGCATCAGAAATAGGCAAGCATGCTTCTGAAGCACCGTGGATCAGCTTTTTGGCAAGCAGATCAGATGTGCTCAGCAAAAGTATTGAAATTCTCCCTTAGCAATTGCAGTGGGGTGCAGGGAAACATCAAATATTTAGTACTTCACCATATGTTACCTCCAAAATTACTGATTAGATTTTACAGACCACAATCATTGCCTCTACAGTTAAGGTTAAACGAAAACAGACGCATAGCCCAGAAAATGTTAGTTAGTTATGGCCTTCCAAATTTAACCACTCATATTGAAAATTTTTTAAGTCAAGCCTCAGCTTCAGAGCATTTTTGTAAAAATGGGTCAGCTCTCCTTAAGATTTAGTTGCTTCTAATAGAGTTGGGGGGGAGGGRGGAAGAAGTGATATTTTTGCAAATGGTAGAGGGAAAAGAAAAAAAACCCACAAAAAACCACCCTGCCAAAAAAAAATAATTCTAGAACCTTCCATGTGCTGGAGCAAGGATATGAAATTTGGCAGGAGAAAAGGCAGGAAACGGTTCTCAAGATGTAGTTAAATAGTTCCTTTCTACCTGCTTAGCCACCAAGTCTGGAGTTTTTAAGGCCTCTGGGAAAAAAGTTATCAGTGTTGTATTATGCTCAGCAGAAGTTTATCACAGTTTGGCAGCTAAATTTTCTGAGGATCCTGTTTACCCTGGGCAAGCTCCAGCCGAGAGCTGCAGAGGCCAAGCAGAACTTTTCCCTGAAAACCTCCCCAGCTTGTCATCCTGACCCTGCAGCACAAGCCCCTGGAAACGGGGAAGGAAATTGCATTTCCAGTGCTCTCCCTGATCTCCCATGTTCAGGACTCCTTAGAAAAAAAGATGATGACAGGAAGATAAAAGCAAGGAGCAAAAAAGAAACCAGCTGACAGGCAGGAACAGAAACGCAGACAAATATCATTTTCCCTTTGGGGAAGGTATGCCGGAGGTTTAGGATTTACACGCAATTACTACTAAGTCTCACATTCCCTCCACTGCCTTTTAAACAGCCATTAAAAGTACTGACAATACGGATTTCCAATCAGCCCTTAAGAAGAACACACTTAGCTGGAACTGGTGTCCTTGGCTGTAGTACCGCATGTGCTAGATTGGAGCTGAGTGTATTAACATTTCAATCTGTTGGGAAACTTTTGGGGAGTTGCTGCAACAACAATACTGCAAGATTAAAATTTCAGCCAGACTTTCCTTGGTGCCAGTAGGAGTTTGTGTCAGGGTTTCCAAAGGATTCTATGGGTGCGTGTTGTTTTTTTTTTAAAGGGTAATGCAGGGAAACTTCAGAAAAACACAATGCAACGATTAATGCTGAAAACTGGCCTGGACTTCCATTGAGAAGCAGTGTGACATTGAAGGAAAGCAGTCACAATCTTGGGTTACTCCTTAGGCCTTACACATTCATTACTGTAGACAAAAAAAAGCCTATCTGCTAAATCACAGCAACTCTTCCTGCAGCATCCTCAGTATCCCCAGCGCTCCACCAACCACATTCAGTGCAAAAAATCCGCACAACTCAATGCCTCTGGAATGAGCTAGTGCAGATGAACCAAAACCATTCCAAAACCACTTACATTTTTTAAAAAAGGCAAGCCATCTCCTTCACATTATCAACTTTTAAAGCATAAAGGGACTATTATTTTATGTATCTCACAGCACACGGTAACACCCCACTTCTACTAAAACCATCATCAAAATCTACAAATTCTAGTTAATTAAAAGTTAAAGTCTTGGTATCAAAGCAGAAAGGTTCCCCCCTGCCCCAAAGTACTTCTCAGAGTCAACTGGCTAAGTCACCCATCAGCCTTCTCTTGAACTTGGCTGTAACCAAAGCACTTACTGCAGATACGTACCCCTCTTACCAGTGATCTGGATCACAACATAGCAATGACTTTCCATTTACTATTCTCTTGGGGTTTTTTTGTTTTCCTTCATAATTATTAGGAAAACTCAGAAACTTCACCCAAGAAGMGATCTCGGCAAGCCACCACAAAGAGTGCTCTGGTTAGATGTGTGCATTCATTTTGTACTGTCATCTGAAATCTTCAATTGATTATCTAATTTGTTCAGCCTGTGTTGCATTGACTTTGGAAACAGAATCTTTTGAGTTACTATGCCAAAAGCCACTAAGAAGTGTAAGTCTGTTGTGTTACAATAGCCAACAGTTTCAATTCAAAACCCTGTTTAACTGTTAGAAACCTGATTTCTGCCTTAAAAAAAAAAAAAAAAAACCACAACAAACCAACCCATGCTACAAACTACACTACCAACTCTTAGCAACTGCACCTCATAGCAACTTCTAGCAGTATTTGGCCAGAGGGATGTATACTTAGTGATCAGCAGTTAATCACATCACCTGTTCATGCTTTACAACCACTGACACATTTCAGAGGTTTTCCAAATTCCATGAAAGTTGCCCAGTTTTATAAGATGAGATGGAAAAAAAAAAAAATCAGAGCTAATAGATCAAAAAGGTCCCTGCCCAATTTGTGTATAAACAAAGCAAACACATACTGTTGGTATAAATTCTCACAGACTTTTACATGTTTTTACTTGAACACTCTTTTACTACCTTCCTTAGTTACTGCTTAAACAGACAGGATTTCATTTTGTCTGCAACTTGTGAACATATCAGACAGCTTCTTCTGCAGACAAAAATAATTACACTTATACAACATTCATGCTTCTTTCCCTCTCACGAGTAGTCTTTATTTACTGCTATGCCTTTTCGCTTCATGTAAGTAAATCAAGTCATTCACAATAAAAACGTATAAAAGTGACACTGATAACAGAAAAAGGAGCTGATCTTAGCCCCCAAACACTGCTTCCTTCCATGTTAAAATTGCAGTAAGCATCCTATTTTTGCACTTAGCTTTTAACACTAATCCTAACACCGAATTACTGAATTATGTTCACAGGGACTGTAACTTCTAGGATGATTTTGTTTGTAAAAGAACTTACCATCTGGAGCATATTTTGAAGCTATTCCCAAAAAAATCCCCAGTGCAACAAAAAGTGAAAGGCTAGAAATGGCAAAGCAAATGAGAGTATTTTTATGCCTGCTGGCTTCTGCCTGGCGGCGATGCTGATCCACTGGTAAGGACGGGAGTCTTGTCCGGGCTTCTTGTCTTGCAGAGGTAAATTCGGCTGCAGCATGGCTCTGCGAAGGTGGCGGGGGACGGAGAGGGGCAATTCTCCCCGGGACGTACCCCGAAGACCTGTGACTGCTCCCGTTCTGAGGCCGGAGGAAAGCAGGGGAGCTCCCCCTGGCATCAGTGTCTTGCATGTTATAAAGTCACTGGAACATGCACACAGACACACAGGGAAAAAATAAGAGACAGGCTTTCAGAATACAGAGTACAATACATAAAAGGAAAAAAGAATCAAACAAACAAAAAAAGCAATTTTAAGCCACATGCCTTCTTAAGAAGAGCCGCTGAAACTGTGGCTATTTACAAAGCATCAGTCACTCAGTTGCTACTGGTCATTTGCCACAGCACAATAGCTTGAAACAATAGTGTATATATATCTTCAACAATATTAAACTCAAAAGCATCTGGTACGGGAACACAGAACAGCACAGACCACTTCTTTGTAGTTCCACTAGGTATTTTTCATAGAGCGTCTTCACAGTTAACTTGTATTATGCAATTAAGAAACAAGCTGAACAATGAGAAAGCTAGCAACCCCTTCTTCCCCACAGTTATGCAAGGAATGCCTAAATGTATTTCTTCTGCACGCAGAAGCTGAACAARCTCCTCATTGTTTTCCTTTATGGAAAAGAAGCTGAAAGAGACAAGCCTTCCTTCCACACTGGAAGCAGTAAAAAGCATTTAAGTTTAATACGTAAAACACCAAACACAATTTTATTTATATTCAYGCTGATGCAACTTAGTCAACACTTTTAATTTTCTGTGGCGTATAGAGCCCATAACCTCTTAATTTACTCACAGCAGGATTCGGTTGCTAGTAAAGATGCATCAGGAATGGTCCTGTAAGAAATTCACCTGCATCTTGTTCAGCAAACCTCATAGGTTTTCTCGTGGCTGAGATGCCTGGGTTTGGACACAAAGCCTGGAAGCAACATGACTGCTCCAGATCTTTGTACCTATCACCCAGAAGTGAGTGATACTTTTATTTCAGCTACTAGTATTGTTTCCATCTTTTTCTGAAGCAACCAACGAGGAAAGCCTACCAAAAACATCACTGCCTCACCAGCAGTTCTAACCTACCACACTTTTCTGGTTTTCTTTGAGAGACACAAAACTGCATTTCACTGTTTTCTCAGGCTTTCTGGTCAACTGTGTTGTATTGCATGGAGTATTCACAAAGCTGGCATGATTTTTTATTTTCTTTTAATTAACATTTCTTAGGGATGGGATTTTTTGAGAAGGCTGCTCAAGGTTCAGCTAACTGAAATCTAACTTTCTAAACTAAATCCTGAAGGGGATTTAGGYATAAGTCATGTGTATTAAATAGCGAAATGAATTATGAAAATAAAAACTACCAATAAAGGAAGAGCATAAAGATCCTCTTTCTCTTCCATTAACAAAGGGAAGTCTGAGCTACACTCTGAAGTGCCAGGCACGCTGGCGAAGGAGAAACGTGACAACTGTAATCTTATTCTGAGAAGTAGCAAAGGAGCCTTTTGTCTCACATGCTGCAAAATCTGATACTTCACTGTTTCAAGGCAAAAAAGAGTTGTTATTATTGAACAGGCTGGATTACCCTTTCATGGGAGACAATGCATCTCCAGATGTACGCACAATGACAATAAAAGGCACTGAAACATTAACTGAAGTAGGCATCCCAGAGTGCAAAAATTATGCCAAGTCCTCCAGCAGTGTTTCTTGCACCTGTTTGTTGTAGCAAATTGATTTTCACCATTCTCCTTTCTGTTCTTTGAGAAACTCTTCCCCAGACCTAATCTTCTGCTCTCAAACTTAACTGCATTGTGAGCACTGTGGAACAGCTTGCTTTCACTGCATGTGCTTTTACACTCACCCAGTCATCTTTCATCAGAGGAAACTCAATCATTTCTATGTTTTAGAAGTAGTGTTAAAAGCTGAGTAGAGAAGGAGCTTTTCAACTAATTCAAAGGCAATATTTATGTCTAGCTGAAACAAATACTGAAGTACCTTTCTGATTATAAATTTGAAGAAATCTGATCCAGCAGAGATTTTTTTATGGTTTGGACCCCCAACTCCTTAAACTTGGTTAAAAAGCTTTTAGATATGGCATTTATCTATCAGACTGACAAAATGACTACAGTGTTCATTATAACATGATACAAAGAGTTAACAACTTTTTAATTGCTCAGCTATATCAACTAAATCCAGAATGGTTATGCAAAACTTAACTTACTTTTACAAAATAATTCTACCACAATTTTGCCTACTAAGGCCTCTTAAAGTATTGCTAGCCCTTTAAAGAAAAAAGTCATTCATTACAACAAACATCAAAAACACTTGTGTCATATTTCAACCATATTTTCTTTTGTACAGAGCATTCCGCCTTGTTTATAAGCCTCATTTTGCAAACTGTAAAAGTTTTCGAACTATCCCACTCAAGTGCAAACACAGGTCACCCCAAGGATGGGTGGAAAAAAGACTGCAGAATCACTGTCTTACCCATTATAAAATAAAAATAATGAAACAAAGCTATAAGGAGATACTGAGCACAATTGCAAGATTTACTATATAGTTTTCCATTACAACAGGAATAACCATTTCAACACTTCCTTCCCTCTTCCTGTGTTATCTGAAATTCTCTAGCTGAAAGAAGCATCTTTTCTACCCTGTAGAGAAGCTATTGGCTTTTCTTTAAAATTATGACACACTGATAATCAGACTCAAATTATTGACTTGTTTATTGCCACTCTGTGGAAGTCTTCAGATAGCACCACACAAACGCAAGTGTAGTAATTGACTATATGGCCAGTTACACCCTAAAAGTGCAGTTATTTGGTTGCACAAAWACAGTTTGAGTAAAATGCGGGGGGGGGGAGGAGAAAAAAAAATTGTTCGAGCTATTTAGATACCACATTTCCTTGCAAGTTCCCATGCACCTGAATTTTTCCATGTAACACACTTTCTTTCTCCACCCAAGGTTTGCCATTTCCCTTCAACCTGTGCCTATGCTGTGTTCCTTACAAAAAAGAAAAAAGGCAAAAAATGTTGCGAACAAAGACCCCAGGAGACCATTTGCAATTAAAAAGACCAGAGAGGACTGGCTCCTGTCACCAGGATCTCCTAAACCCACAGAAGCAGGAACTCTCCTAAAGGAGCTCATTCATGATCTGGGCATCTCCTCCTGATGGTCCAGTCCTAGACAGGAACACCACCACTTTTACAATTGTACTGTAGTATGCAGAGTGATGCAGTATTTTACTTCACAGCTTGCTTCAGAGTGATTTCAATAAAAGTCAAGTTCTTGCACAATATACAACTAATTATCTTACCTAACAGAGTTACACAGAATTCAATCTGTACAAATCTGTTATTTGCCACGCCATTCAGGCAGGCTGCTATCTCAGTATTCCCAAACTTCTTGCCCTTCAGCCTTCAACACGGTATTATGCATTACTTTCAAATCCATTATTCACCAGGGATTAGGGCCTATTAGTCACCTACTAGTCAGGGCCACACATAAGTATGTGATTCCAGCTCACCAGTACCAAGGAAGCTTCCAACACACGGATTCGGCTACAGCATCTCAGATGCTTCAGCCCACTATGTACTCGTTACCACGCATCTGCTGGAAGGCTACGCTATTTGCGTGTCACTCTTTTGCAAGAGTAGTGCTACTCCACACAACCCAGATTCCTGCTTATGCACTCCTTCCCACAACATCAGCAAGCAAGTACTTCTCATACTCATCACATCAGCCAACTCAGCTTAAACCACCTTAATAAAAAAAAAAAGGGGGGGGGGGGTGTATTTTGCACAGCATCTAAGCAAAAGCAGTGATTACATACAAGTCTGGCTCTGCCAACAGAGCATCTGAGCTGTGTGGACGGCAAACCCCAGCAAGCAGACAGCAATGAGCCACTGAACAGGCTGTAGTATCTCCAGTCTCCTCACATATTCCATCACCACTTTTAACTTGTGCCACTACCACACACTCACACAAGCCCACATTGTTCCACACTGGCAGAAACTAGAAACATACGCACTGTACAACCAAGGGATAACATCTGAACCCCCGAGATGTGAGCGTGCGCACAGAAGCAAGCAGCATGCTTATCTGTTACTTGGTTCCAGGCTGGTTTCCTGGAAAGGAATTGAATTCTTTCACGAGGTAATTCAAAACATCACCTGACACCACCCAAAATGTGAGAAATACATCAACTTACTTCACACTTTTCTGCTGTCAGATGCTTAGTGTAACAAAACATGTCAAACGTGCTAGAAAACTCCCGCACCCTTGCACCTTCTCAAAACTCTGTAAACAAAGTATGCTTACTTCCATACAAAGAAATTAATGCTTCCCTTAAAGCATATTTTAAGGATGCATAGTTCACAGGTCTCAAAAACAAAACAGAAGAGAAACTAGAAGAAACCTCACTTCTGTTGCCCTGGGCTATCAAACACCACCAGCTGTAGTGCTGACCTATTACCACACCATTTAATCTTGGAGTATATAATCGCAATTAAGGAAAAGACTGAGGAAGGGTGGGGAAAAACCACAAACATCAAGAAAAATATTTCCCTGTGCAATACAGCACCACTTTGGTTAATGCTCCTTTCCTGGCACASGCACTCGTGTGGTATGAGATCAAAGGGCAGTGAGAAACCCAAGAGAAGGGAAAGGGACAAGAAGTCAGTATTAAAAACCTCCTAAGTAGCTACAGTTACTGAACAGAAACTGGTGTAAAGCAAACTCCTGAAGTATGACATGCACACCCTTACAAGCCTCCGAGCTGTCAACTACAATGGAGATACTAGTTTCAGGACAAAGTTTCAAGTGCCTTAGAAGTCCCCAGCTCAACAAACCTTAACCTAACCATTAAGAAAGTTAACAGTTCCCAGTAGACACATAGGGTGCCCACATGCTTTCCTATCTGGTTCCACATTTTCTCCCACTGCCTTGTTTTGAAATGACACCTACTCACTATGGTAATAGACAGCATGTTTACATAGGAACCTACTTTTCCACCTGCGTGTGCAAAAGCTGGAAAGAATAGCTGCAGAGTAAAACACATTAACACAGTTAAGTAACTGTTGGAAATTACAACAATGTTTATAACAGCCTGAAAAATCCCAGCTGACTTTAAAAAGTGTAAAAACCGTAGACATCTTCCATCACATATGCTGTTTGCTGCATGCCACCGAGTCTTCTCCCTTGCCCAGCAGTTTCAGAAGAAAATCAGAGTACAAACAGCAACAGTCAGTGAGAAACAGAGATACAAGCATAGTAAGAATTATGAAACTTTGTCCAAAGTAAGTTATATTGCACCAGATTTTCTGAATTTTCTGTGTAGCAACAGTAATTTTTACTGAATTTTTTGGCACACAGAAAACGTACAAAATTGCATGATATGCAGCCACTGGAAACTAGTCGAGCTGAGGACTGCATTTCCTAAAACGAGTCTTTCCAAAGTACCACAGATCAAGAGACAGAAGTGCAAGCATGTATAATATTTACAGTATAGGCCAGGGTCTGTAGATAGAAGTAATCTTCATCAGCTGTTCTAAAGAAATCTTCTGAGCACACAAGTCTCTCTCCAGGTCACAAGCAAATTTCAAACCTATATATGAGTAGGGAAAGTTTAATTACATATGTTTAGGTGATATGCAAAACAATTTAGTTACTATCTATGGATTAGAAAGGACACTGGGGCCGGGGAGGGGGGGGGATGGCGAGAAGATTGCTTCCCAAGGGAAGGAGACAGGTAATCTGTAGCCTGGGGAATATGAGTTCGTCTGTGGGAACAAATATGAAACTACAGCACGTCAAGCAAAACCGCTCTCTGGTTCATGGCTTACAGCACACAGGAGAGCCATGAATTTAGTTCCTAGCCTCTTCTGAAGGCGTGTGGTAGATCTCCATTAAGGATGAGGCTGAAAGATCAGAGGCAAATGAGGTTTTTGCACAAGAAAAATGGTTCCCTTCTCCAATGACAACTGGGCTTCTGTCCTTCACCCACAGTTTGTGTGAATGAGCTCTGCAGCAGTCACTTAGTTTCACCTACATAATTGTCAGGAAAGCACTTGACGCAGCAGATGAAATATCYAACTTTTCAGAAAGTTCATGTACAAAATTTAGTGATTTTCGTAGTTCTTCTGCAGAGATGTCTCCTACTGCGGGAACTGCAGGGACGTGTTGGTCTTTTCCAATTCCTGGACACCAAACATTATCCTGCAAGCATTCAAGTGTTCTTAACTGACCTCAAGATACTGCTATTTTCAGTCTGCTCTAATACGTTTGTAACATCTTCAGATCTTGCCCATTGAAACAAAGAAACATAAGGCAGAAGCCACAGCATCGAACTGTGGTCTCTGTATCTAAAATGATGCCTGACACTTCCAGTGACTTCAATTTTTTCCCCCTTTGTTTCTTTTTGACACAGTTATTCTTTATAAATCACTTACAAATTGGGGAACTCTGTTCTGTTTTTCATTCATTGTTAAAACAATAGCACGTTCTGCTGGAGGAAATTATTCAGAAACCATTTGTTTCTTTCACACAAGTGAATCGACTAATGACTTAAATACAGAGGATCCAAGAGAGCACACTAGGAAATACGGCACATGTGCTGAAACAGGCAACATGAATGGAATAATTTTTACTGTTTCTCTCATTTTCAGAAATGAAAGATTTAATAACTTGCATAAGAGATCAAAAGTGGAAAGTTGCATTTTAATCACACATCTGCCATTAGCTTGCTGTGTGATTCACAGCTTATTTGGGCCCCAAGCCTGTAACATGGGGAAAAAAATGGTCACTAGCCTCACAGGGACATTGTGAGGGTTAGTTTACAGAACACTTTGGTCCCCCTCAGCTCAGCAATGCATCTGAGTACAAGCCTACTTTTAAGCAAATAAATAGCTCGGTTTAAGCCAACAACTTCCACGTGAAAGTAACGGATTTCCAGCATTCACCTTAAAGAACCTGAAGAAGATGGTAAAGAAAAAACCTAAAAAACAGGAAAAAAAAATTTTTTTAAACTACTTCTCACATTGACAATAAGAGGAAGTGGTACCTACAGATAATCTGCGGTTTCTAGAAGAACACAAATCCCAWCTAAAACAGCTGCAGCTTAGGACTTCACTGCAGAAAAATTTTCTATGTAATGGTAATATACTTCAGAGAAGTGAAGTCCAATTCTGGCACTACCTTGACTCACTGATGAAACAGAGCTCTGGCCTGCATCTATTCAAGAGGAGGAAGGTGAGATTAGATATCTATTTTCTTCTCATTAAATTAGGAAAGCTCTAGTAAATAGAATATAAGCATATATGACAGTACAGAATATAACAGGCAGTGTCGAAAAGAGTCAGATCCCATATTTAGCTTTGGTCAACAAACATAAGCATAAATACTAGAAACTCATGAGTATATTGATAGAATCACTTAACAATCAGTGGGTTGTCATGTTTAAGTTATATTTAAAACATGAATCAGTAGCATAACATGCTCTCCTCCATATCACAATATGTTTCTTTCTTCTTCATATTGGTTCTTTGTACTTATCCTGGTTTTCTTCTCAAGTGAAGCTCTCAAGTTCTTATAATCTTTTTTCAGTTCAACTGAAATTTCAGTAAATTATATGCAACCCCTTATTATGCTTACTTGAAGGATTGTCTCTGCAGTTTTTAATTGTGCATCAGCCACAAAGAAAACAATGCTGCTTGAGAGGCTGAATTGCTGTAGCTGCACACCCACATTCTTTTAGAGTTGTCTTGCATTTGTTTGAGCCAAGTTAAATGAGTTTGCATTAAAAGATAATTAAGCTAAGAGCTCCAAGTCACATCCACTGAGCAAACAGCTGTGACATCAGCACCTCTTAGCTGTTTGAACCCCCAAAAGGATTCTTCATCCTGGAGAAGGATGACTAAGAGAGAGGACATATGACACAGGTCCATACAGTCAGAAGTAGCACTGAGAATGCAAATGACTGTTCATGTCTCTTCCGAGGGAAAAAGGAAAAAAAAAAAAAAAAACAACCAGACAAAAAGAGGTTTCTGAACCTGACTCAGTACTGGATGCTATGGACTTCAGAATTTACATAGGTTCAAAGAGCAACAAGGTCGCAGAAGAGAAGTCAGTGGAGGATTGTTGCATAAACAATACTGCCTCAAGCTTCGGAAATCCTTGAACCATAAGCTGTTGGAGGCTGGAAGCAGTAGTATCATTATGTAGTATCTTTACCAGACACCTATTACTCATCACTGTGAGACATCGGGTAATTGCCTGGATGGACACTTTGTCTAATACGATGTGGCCATTCTTCTACTATGCTTTAAAATCTCATTTAACTGTCTTCTTCTGCCCCCACTTTTCCAAAATCACCTCCTCCCGTAAGTACCAAATCCCATCTCAGCTCAGCCACTGCAATTGTCTATTGACATTATCAGCACAAAATACACCTTTACCTGATGGCTTAAATTAACATGCCAGACTGACATATGGTAGCTGAAACATAGGAACAGCTCTCATTTTGCTGTAGGAACGGTGGCCTCCAGAAGGGCAAGGCGCATACCAGCTAAATCCATGAGAGCACAAAGCCTTACAACTAACAGTCTTGTGAGAAGTTTCTACAGCTAAGCTAACACAGGATGACTTTACTGTATGTCTGAATGCCAACATCCTCTAAGGTATCACAGGAGTCACAGAACTATGTGAGTTGAGAGCCTGGTGAATAATGTACAGTGATTTAACTTACATGACATAAAACTCTTGTACAATTTTAGAAAAGAAAAACATTTTCCATCATTTCCCTTTTATAAAAATGACAAACAGCATATTTGGGATATCTCAAAACAGAAGCAAGTCTTCAAAAAGCAAAACAAAGCCTTCTAATCCACCATTCAGTATGCATTCTGCTGAGCTGGTGGCTGCATTCATATTTTGGATTACTGTGGTAAATTCCTTTCTAGGAAACTCCAAGAACTTTGCACCCAACAGCCAAGCTCTGCAACATCCTGCCAGGTACAACTAGTCATTTTGCTTGACTGCACTACTCTTTCTTTTTTTTTTTTCTTCTCAATCCCATGCGCCAAAAAGATAGAAGAGCTATTATTACATTCCCTTTTGTTAACCTACTTCACAACAAAGGAATAAAGTCATTTACAAGTTCTAAAGTAAGCATTCTTCAATGTCTTCAGTATTTCCTTTCCGTATTGGCAAATACATCACTTTTCTCCCTCACATCTTTCTTCAAGGTATATAGTTTTCTACTCCCTCTCCATTTCCTTTCTCAGTATTACTATTCCAAGAAAATACTTCTGTGGATTTCTACACCCACATCCCCAAACAATTCATTCCCATTTGTCTTGCCAAAAACACCTCCATTAAATGAGTAGTGAAATCCTTTTTACTAAATATAAGCTAAGAATGGATCAAGTCTAATCATGATTTGACTCCAAACAAGAAGCTGTAATTTACAATACAAATTTTAATCACGTTTTGATGTATACTTTARGTGATTTTATAGAACTGCCTTTTTAATGCAAAGAATGAACTTCACCCACATGCTTCAGATTATGCTGCTATCAGATAATTTTTTAATATACAGAAAGTGAGATTTACTAGATGATACTTTTCCCACTAACTTCTGTCAGCAGTTTTTAAGTCATTGGTGCAAGCACCAGGGTGAAGGTGAAGAACAGTCGCCACAAGCACTGTGGGACAAGCTTCCTTGCAGAGATGTATGATGTGGCTGTCAGCTGCGGAGCTCCTTTAGCTGTGGGGGGGTAGCAGGGGTGTACCTCTACAGCTGTGGCGGCTGTCGCCTCAGCCCCCAGCTGGGGAACAGGTTCCCCCTCCTCCCCAGCCCCCCCCCGCCCTCCCCCACCTCCTGTGCAAGGCAGAACAAAGAGGAGGTGGAGCTCTGATCCCAGACAGTAGAGGGTGGTCAGTGCCTTCCCAAGGGCAAAGCAGCAAAGGGCTACCTCATACTCAACAGGCAAAATAAACATAACTGAGTCACTGACATTTCTAATACCCACCTTTCTTTCCTCAAGTGGAGGAAAAATAACGACCCGCAGAACACTGCTCATTTTCTGCAAACACGACTTTTACACCAAGAAGCTGAACTGACTTACTTCAAAAGCTATTAAAAAAAATAGCATGCTAAAACTGTTTATTCAAGATTTTTCTGCAACATGCTGGACACGTGATAAAGGAAGTTAATGACTGTGCTTGGTAGTAAAAGCAAATTAATAAGTTATCTGTAATTAAAGAATATTTCTAGTCCAGATTGCCCGAGGTATGTATGCATCTATTTGCATCTTTGGTGATAAGAATGTTGTTTTCAAGTATTTAAATCAGACTGAAAAGCACCTGTCCCACTGCACTCCATCATTATTCAAGGAAATAAAACCTCTTAACCTCCCTTCAA
Organism: Oceanodroma leucorhoa; assembly: GCA_030449065.1. Taxonomy (NCBI): domain Eukaryota; kingdom Metazoa; phylum Chordata; class Aves; order Procellariiformes; genus Oceanodroma; species Oceanodroma leucorhoa. Next base: position 2,903,552 of record JASVER010000081.1, read on the forward strand.
GTACAAGCTATTCAAATATGTATCACTTGATATTTAAAAAAATTAAAAAAAAAAAAAAATCAAGCTGTAAAATAACTGAGGAAGTGCCACAGTTTGTTTTTCAAGCTTCTAGGATTAGTAGATCTTCTTGTGCTGTACCTGTGTTCATATTCATGCCTCAAGGGAAAAACAGCCTTTTTGTTACCCTGCCCCATCCCCTGGTTTGGCAACTTGGAAGAAATGTGAACTGTGCCACCAAATGGCAACTCTTCCAGTCATGGGACCAGTTACAGCTGGGAAACCTTTAGTGGATTTTACAGGGCCTGCTGAAAACAACAGTTTTTCCACACAGGGGTCACCATCCTCCACTGCTTAGTGTCTCCACCAATTAGCAACGAGTCTGATGAACAGGTTAAAAGCTTCCAGCCAACCCTCACCACCACTTTCYCCACAAAATATTGTGGGGCTAAAGTGTTAATGTTCATAATTAAAAAACCCTACGGTCCGCCACTGAAGAAATATCTATCCACATCTCAAAACAGCACACGCTATAGCTCCTGTTCAGATCCGATACTGAATTTCAGAAGAGACTTCTGCAATCTCACTTTACCAAGGACCTCACAGCAGTCCTCTTCTCTTTCCCCCCATCCTGCTTTTTCTTCTTTTTCTTTCTGAATCCCTCTGTAGATGGGGGCATTACTTGTGCTTTACATAAAACTGTTATTCTTCTGGACACTTTGCCTAGCTCGAGCCCCTGGCATACACTCTGCTGGACGCAGTATTAGTAGGGAGAGAGCAAAAAGAGTAGGCCCACCAAACTTGATCTGGCAGAAGATTTCACATTTGCGCAGGCAGTTTGCAGGATCCACATAGACAAAGCACCTCCTAGAGCTACAGACTCCTAAGAACAAAGATGAACCTCCCCTCCTCCCTACTGCTACCCATGGGCCATTTCACATCAGTAATGTAGATAAGCTAGATAAGTTATAAATCTTTTTCTGTGATTCATCAAAACTTGACTGATGCCACCCAAAAATCTGAAGTGCTGCTTTATCTTCCTTATTGGATTGTCTTTGCAAGCCCCAGGCACTATTTCATTTTTATAACTATTCAGGAATACAAAATCTCTTCCCTTTTAAAGAACCCGTGCCACTAATCCACATTTAAGATAGAAACAAGAATAGTATCACCAGCACACGCCCCTCATCTAAGCTGTGACGTAGCACAAATGTAGCGCATTCATCACCGCACACCCTCTTTTATTAGAAGGGTTGAGATACACAACTCCCACTCTGTTTTTTCCGTGCCTCTGGGCAAGTAAAGTGAGCTGCTGGTTATCAGGCACAGGGAAGGCGATCCCTAATAACCCAGGCACTGGGGGATGCCAATCGGGACAGGTCCCAGCGGAGTTACGGTCTGAGCCTCGCCTCGCTTCCCAGCGTCATCCCGGGAGCAGGGCACCCGCAGCGCTGACAAAAGCAAGGAGACCCTGCCCACGCACCCCCGCCGCCACACCTGCCAGCAGGCCCCGCGGAGGGGCGCGGAGCCCACACCTGCCGGCACGGGGCAAGCCGGCGGCACACGGCGCCTCCCCGCCCAGCGCCCGGGACGCGCTCGCACGGCCCCGGGCGGAGCAGGCGGCTCCTCCAGGCAGCCGCGGCTGCGCCCGCCGCCAGCCCAGCCCGGCCCTCCCCGCCCCGCCGCCGGCTGCCGCCGCCCCCGCTCCCTCCTCTCCCCTCCCTCCTTCTCTCTCCTCCCGCCGGCCCCGGGAACAAAAGAGGCCGGTGCCGCTGCGGCCGGCAGCGCAGGCCGGCCCGCGCCCCAGCGGCTCGCCCGTGCCGGCAGCCCCGTCCCGTCCCGTCCCGTCGCCGGCTCCGGCTCCGGCCCTGGCCGGGCGCGCACTCACCTGGGCCCGGCGCGGCGCGGCGGCGCGCTCAGG